>OY979710.1:55121325-55721325 GCA_963855925.1 Inga laurina
ATCAACTTCTGAATCCAATCAAAATTTCGTAGAGAATATGTTAAAAGATGTGATCAACCCTAAGAAAATCAGAGAGAAACGGGAAAGCGTGGGATTAAAAAAAACCAAATGCATTACCTTCACTCGAGTTCGAACAGATAAAAGCTTAAATTCCAATCAATTCAAGAGGAACTAACAACAGAGAAACAAAATTCCAATAAACAGAAAAAGTATCCAGAACCTAAGCAGTAAGAACCACAGCCCCGCCGGCCTCCTTGATCTTCTTCTCTGCATTCTTGGAAACAAGCTTGGCCTTCACCACAACAGGCTGGTTCTCCCGCAAAACTCCCTTACCCAAAACCTTTAAGTATCCATGCTGAGTGACATCGATCAAGGGAACATTGTCCTTGGAGGCCTTCTCTCTGACCTCATTCGGAACCAATGACCAGAGCCTGTCGATGTTGACAATAGGGCAGTAGAACTTATTGCGAAGCTTATGGAAGTATCGCATACCTACTTTCCCGAAATAACCAGGGTGATACTTGTCAAAGAGGATTCTATGGTGGTGCATACCACCAGCGTTACCACGGCCACCTGGGTGCTTCCGGTGCTTGCCGATACGGCCGTGACCGGCACTCACGTGCCCACGCTTCTTACGATTCTTCTTGAAGCGGGTCGTCATCTCCGATCTGTCTGTCTCCGCAAAAGCTTCTCCTTTCTCAGGTTTCGGCGGCCAGAGGATCTGAAGAGGTAGGGTTTGGGGAATTTATTTAGAGGGAGGTTGGATTTGCTAACATTCAGCCTCTAGGGTTCAGCAGGTGAGGGCAAAACTGGAAAATAAAATTTCGTTATCAGAGTCTATGGGCTAACTATTTTTTTTTTGGGCCTGAACCATGGAAGCGTAAGGAGACTAGAAATTGTCCAGTTCATTGCTGTACTGGGGCTCAAAAAAATTGTACCAACAAAACACAAGAAGAATCAGTGCAATGTGCATTGAGTTTGAAATAAATATTTAATTTATGAAGTCTAAAGCGGCCCTTCTTGTCCATGGTTATTTTATAATTAAGAGATGATCTAAACTTGGGCTGAAATTTCCCCAAGATAATGCGGTTTTGCCTAATTTTTAAAAGCTTATTCATATTGTCTTTTGATGCTCTTGGCATGAAACCAGGCAGATATTTAGTTGATGAATTTGTTAAATATTTGCTCCACCTAACACTCTTCGATGGAAGTGGAATTTATCTATTTTGCTCATTAAGAAATTCTAAGATGAATTTTTGTTCCCACAAACTTAGTTTATTTGAAAATCCAGCCCCCCATCTTAGTGAAATTGTAGATTCGCCACTGAGAACACTAAATCCCAAAACTTCATTATCCAAAGTATGGTAAAAACTTGGGAGAATTACATTTAAGTTTAAGGAAGAAAATAAATGAAGAAATGTTTCTTGAAGATTGCAAAATAAAAAAATGGTTCTATTAACAACTCCAGGAACCTGTATTAACAACTCCATAAGACCATTTTTTCATTTTGCAATCTCCAGAGACCACTTTTTTATTTCTCTTTTTCCTTAGAACCTGAATTTAATTCTTCCTAAAAACTTTGATCCAATCCTTTTTATCAAATAAAGCTTCAATATAAAAAATAAACTTAACAATAATCTCATGGAGAGGATGTTTTGATAAAATATATACTTTTAGCCACTTCATTAAATTATATACTTGATACTACATATACATACACTAATTTTACAACATGGGCATAACATTATATGCAAGAACGAGAACTTCAACAAAATATTTTGAATAAATATATCACAAGCTGTGGATTTCAAATTGCACATGTATTTTATCTGTGAAGAACGAGAGCAGCTCCGACTAATCCCAACCATATTGTCAGACCAACCCAGAAAGCTCGGTTTTTCTCCAATCCAACAGGCGGCCGCCATACAAGAAAGTCGGCGAGATAGTCTTTCGTTGATGGAAGCTGATTGGTCACTGTCCCACTTCGATTCTTATCCTTGTCCTTGTATTTATCACTCCATGTGCCAGCATAGCTACAGTCATGCGCATACACACATCAAATTTCTTGAAACTTTTGAATTTGTTCAAAGTCACAAATGTAGTTATAAGAGTTCTCAGACAACAATGCCTTCCTTCTAGGAACACCATAGAAGCCAAGGTGAGGAAAGTGGAGATTAAAAAGCATACATGGTACAAAGTTTTCATAAATCTTTAGAACAAAAAATGTGCAATACTTACATAAAGAGTTCTTCAAAGATTGGGATGTTAAGAAGAGAAGTTAAATTGCAAAGGAAAGTATGAATATAATATGATGCTACTAATAATATCATATTTAGCAAGCTGAAGCAATCCCAATCCTTAAACTCTAACGTAACCATTAACCAAATGGTCAAGAACTTGATAATTGCCATCCTTCATTCTTTTCATTAATCATAAACAGTTTTCAAGCTTCCAAATTCAATCCTGTACTGCACATTATTCACTTCCCCTCTCAACATCCATGATCTCTCCCTCCCTCTCTCTCTCTGCGGCTTTCAGTGCAAGTTATAGAAAACCTAAGCTTTTTTAAGTCCAAAAGGGACATTTACACAACCATGTAAGCTTTGATCTGAAGTTATTTTGATACAAGCAGCAATAAATAAGAATAATAGCAATACCAACAATTATGCAGAAATAACAAGGCACTTAGTGAGAACATCAAAATACCTGTCATAACTAGAACCAATCAAAGGTATAGTGACCATCTCCTCTTGGAATATCTTGAGCTTTGGTGCTTGCAAAATGTAGCGAAGATCTGCAGCTTGACGTCGGATGCTGGGGCTTGGGTGTTTCTTCTCTAATTGCTGGTACAGAGCTATGCAATCCGCATGGCGGTTATTGGCTTCATAAGCCATAGCAAGCCATATCTGTATCTGAAATTTCCCACCAAAAACAAGATATTAAAAAAAAACTCACTTTGTTTTGTTCATTAAATAAAGAGCATTATAAGCAACAATCAACCAACCTCGCCACCAAACAATGTAGGTCTCGGAATAATCGTAAGTGCGCCTTCAAGAAACTCTATGGAACGTCCATACATACCCTTCCCATAAGCTTTCTGACCCAAGTCAAACATCAGCTGAGCCGTGGCCCTCCTCTCTGCCTGCTCCTTAGCCACCTAAAATCATCACATCCACGAACAACTTAGAGTTAATTCTGGTTTAATTACTTAATTTTTGTACAGTCTGATAATCCTTAGATAAGCAAACCAAGAAGAAATCGAACCTTTTCAAGCTCTTTTCTGACTTTCATCCTCTTCTCTTCCTCTGTCTCTTCACTTCCTTCCCCTCCCTCATCGTCCATCCGAGTCTGTAATTCCTCAGCTTTCTTCTCCAGCTCTCTTCTCTCCTCGAGCTCCTTCAGTCTCATCCGCAATTGCATCTCCCAATCATAAGACTCATCGTCGAGCCCGTTCTCGTTGTTCTCTTCATCACTAGCCTCCGCATCAAAATTAACACCGTTCACCTCTGAATTTGACTTACCACGAGCCACGACTCTGTTCCAAGCTTCTCCCTCGTAGTCAAAACCCTTAGATGTAACAGATGCACAGCAAGCGTGAGAATCTCTCTTAGGCAAGCTCAAAACGACGTCCACAGCCACCGTTCGACCCTTCCGTTCCAGTGTTACACCCCGCGGTGACGCCACATCTAGTAACAGAGACAATTTCCCCAGATTCACGGCCATAGAATCGAAGAAGAGAAGAGAGAAGAGGAAAAGAACGAGGAGGGTTGAGAATCGGAGATAATTGATTCCCCATGAAAAGATGGTCAAGAAGATATTTTGGGGGTGCAAAACGTAAGGACCAAAATACCCATCAATCTATCTCCAAGGATTCCAAAAGCTTCTAAATTGCGCGGGGATGTTGGGGTCTTTATGAGAGAGTGAAAATCGAAAACGTGGCACTGTGGCGGCAAGAGCTGTCTGCCAACTTGGATGATTTTCTCACGAATTAGGAAATTGCAGCACGCCAAACCAAACACGTCACAAGGAATGAAGCGGTGTCGTTTCGTTTTGATTGGTCATGCATGGCTGAGAGAGAGCCTGAGACGACGACCAGGCCTCGCAAAACGCGCTCGAGCTCGCAGCTTTATCCAAAACTCACGCCATATCTTCTATATGGTCTGTAATGCTCCATTCCATCGTCAATGGCTCTGCTTCTAGGCGGTATTCAGCCTCAGATACTAACTTCCTTTCCTCACGATCATAGAAAACCTTGTATTAGAGTTTGTCGTGGACGCCTCCATTTCGCCGTTAATACTAGAAATCATACTTTTCCTTCCAGTCCTTCTTTTAATCGGGGACGCATGCTTTCGAGCCCTCCAAAATCAGCGTCCATAGATGGGTTTTCTGTCCCGGAGAACCCAGAAGCTTTACGTGAAGAAAAAGAAGAAGAAAGAGTTTGTGAAGAGGCTTAGGAGATGGTTCAGTTTTCTTCCTTCGATTTTGCCTGGAGGAAGCTGGTGGAACTTCTCCGAAAACGTCGAAATTCTAGATTCAGCTAAACCCGTCACTGTGTGGCGCGCGCTTGCCAAAATGTGGCAGCTTGTTGCTCAAGACCGATGGATTATTCTCGCTGCATTCTGTGCTCTGATTCTTGCGGCGGTGAGTGGGGTCAAATTTTATTCTTATGTTGACTAATTTCTGCAATTTAGTTTGACGATGAGGTCAAAATTAATTATTCTTTCGTTGTGTTTCAGGTTTCGGAGATTTCCATACCGCATTTCTTAACAGCATCTATCTTCTCCGCACAGGGTGCGGATGTTTCAGTTTTCCGTCGGAATGTGCTTCTCTTGGTTCTGTTCTGTATAACTTCGGGAATATGCAGGTCAAAATCTTGTATGGTCAAATCTCTCTTCTACCCGCTGACAGTGATATGATTCTTTTCTATGCTACTTGCTGCTCTAACTAAAATCAATAAAGAACGGAATATAATTGCTCTCATTCTACTCTACTGTAGCTTGCGTGTATCATTCTCTATACCCTTTTCTCATCTCCTTGGTTAGTCATTTTCTCTGAAAATTCCTAATTAACCGCTGATTAAGCGGATGTTTCAAAGATTCAGAAGGCAGCTGAAGTAAAACAGTTGCAAATCGCAGTATATGAGAAATTCAACAAATTTGTTTCTGTTGTTATCACTAGTTATTCATCTGAAACTTTTCATTTTGCATGTGGAATATGCTTCAGTGGGATACGAGGCTGCTGTTTTGGAATTGCAAATATGATACTGGTGAGTTTTTCCGTCATTCCTCCCAAGGTGCACCGACAAATAGGAGGCGGTTACATTCTTTATTGATTAGTTTCTTCTAAGAGACTTGACACATACAAATATATATTTTCTAAATTAAGAATGCGGTACTTAAACAATGCACAATCTGGCTCTCAGTATTCAATGAGTCTTCTGATTAAACTTCTTATTCTAGGTTTTTAGGCGCACGTATGTTTACTGCTGAATGGAGTTTAATCATTAATTATATCTGCAGGTAAAGAGAATGAGAGAAACATTATACTCCTCCCTTCTTCTTCATGTTCTTCTGCCCTCATACTTGATATCTTAATCTTTCTCTGTTTCATTTTACTTGTCCCATTGCTGTATTTTTTTATTCATTTGGAAGTGCTATTTTTTTTTCAGGATATATCATTTTTTGACAATGCAACAGTCGGTGATCTGACAAGTAGGCTTGGTGCTGATTGCCAACAAGTTTCACGTGTTATTGGAAATGATCTTAACTTGATATTGCGCAATGTTCTTCAGGTTGCTTTGCTTATGAAGTTTCAATGCTTTTAAAAATTTAACCCCCTTGTTGGGCCTTCAGTTAGATTTTTTCTTCTGTACAGGGAACAGGTGCATTAACCTACTTGTTATTTTTGTCCTGGCCACTTGGTTTATTTACATTGATGATATGCTCTATAATATCAGCAGTTTTGCTACTTTATGGAAGGTGAATGTTTTGTTCAGTTTCCTCAAATTTTCCTTCAGAATCTTAGCATTGCCTTCTTAGCTTCCTCTGCCTTTGCCTGGAGTTTCCTTTTATGTTGTCTCCTGTATATCATTTGTGTTATTTGGTTGTGTATATATCTGCATAGGTACCAGAAAAAGGCTGCAAAGTTGATCCAAGAAGTCACTGCTTCTGCCAATGAAGTAAGTAAGCTCCTTAGACTTTTTTTTTTTTTTTTTGTGGTTTCTTCAACGGCATTTAACTATTTTTCACTGTTGAATCATAGGTTGCACAAGAGACATTTTCTCTGATCAGAACTGTCCGCGTTTATGGAACAGAAGAAGAAGAACTTGGAAGGTGAGCGTACTTGAGTTATGACGTATGAAAGCAAACATTGATTTATGCATTTCATTAATTTTGATAGGCATATTATCAATCTCTCTCTTCAGGTACAAATGGTGGCTGGAAAAGTTAGCTGATATAAGCTTGAGACAAAGTGCTGCTTATGGATTTTGGAATTTCAGCTTCAATAATCTTTATCATTCAACTCAGGTTAGCCAATGAATCCTGTCATTATGAGAATTCTCTCTTTTCACTGTCTCTCTTCTCTTTGTCTCTCACCTTAGAAGTACTTTAAGGGGCTGTTTGGTATGAAGGATTTGGAGGGGAAGGGAAGGGAAGGAAAATTTTTATGATTTGGATTTAAAAAAATTGGAGAAGTGGGGTCAAGAGTTTTTAGTTAGTTTTTCTTACTCTTTTATTTTATATCTTATTTTTATTAAAATTTTATTATCCCCCATCTTAACTGATAAACATTTTTCCTCCCCCCCTCCCCCTCCATTTCCCTCCTGCCAAACAGACCCTAAAAGTTTTACCAAACTCTTGCGCACTTGCACATACTAAATCTTCACGTTATGTTTTTTGACCAAAAATTGCCTTTACTTTTTCACATTAAAACAACAGATATAACGCTATTTAGATCATTTCTTAATTTTTGACCAAAAAAAAAAAGAAAAAGATCATTTCTTAATTGACAATTAATGTAGGGATATATCGGTAGTTTTTTCAAGAACAAAATTAATGCAAGGTTATGAAGATATAGTAGAAACTTCTAGATTACCTTGCATTTAGTTTTCCCTTGAGTGAAACATTAAGGCCATTTTGGTCAAAGGAGGTTATATGGAGATGGCTAACCTCCACGGATGGCCTAAAAAGATAATATTTCCATCCAAAGGGGTTTGCTCAATTGTTAAAGAGAGACAGTTGCCGTGTTTAACTAGTTGGGTTTGATTCCTCCGGTAAGCACTTTGGTAGGTAAAGGCATAAATTCACATACTGGAATGCGCCCTTAAGATCATTTTGGATGTAAAATTAGCTTGAGTAATGTCTAATCATACCCTTTGCTTCTTATAAGAAAAAAATGTCCCGCTCTTTTTCCGAAAAAAAGGCTCATTATAAGGCAAAGTAAGTGTAAGGTTACAGTCCCAAAAATAAGTGAAAGGTTAATACTGAGGGAAAATAGAAATTTATTACAAAAGTCTATATCATCAAATAAATCTACAAGAAGTCAATTTTACTTTTTGTTTTTTTGGAAATGTATTTCTCCAAAATTTTTCAATTTTAATTTTTTTAAATCAAATCAGAGTCCCTCAAGTTATTATTTACCCCATGCATTGCACCAAGGAAAAAATCTAGTTCACACTTGATATAGGATTTAATAATTACTAAAAATGAAAGTCTTTAAGTATGTATTAAACTAATATAATGATAAAATTTACTGAAATTTTAAAAAATCAACACTTAATAATTATAATAACAATCAGACAAACACAATAACATCAAAATCAATATAGTGTTAATAAATACAAATCGTTTTTTGGGTCCAACACCAAATATGGATAATGCTAACTGTGCGAGTGTCTTGTTCTTTTTCCTATTAAACATATTATCGCACCATTGTAAGAAAGTGTGCTAGGACCACTGATTCATAATTTTTTATCAAAGTTTTGTTAAGCCTCCGTACATGACTTCTGCTTTTATTTGAATGTTTAATCTTTTAGGTTATCACCGTGCTGTTTGGAGGAATGTCTATTCTAGCAGGTCATATTACAGCAGAGAAACTTACTAAGTTTATACTATACAGTGAATGGCTTATTTATTCAACCTGGTGGGTGGGAGACAGTATATCATCTTTGATGCAATCTGTTGGGGCTAGTGAAAAAGTATTCCAATTGATGGATCTCTTACCTAGCAGCCAGTTCCATACAAAAGGCAAGTCTTGTTATGGATCATGTCAACTACTTCCACATGTTCACAACGTTGAGCAAATCTTTTGCTTTTTTCCTTTTATTTTGTGGCATCCTTTAATGAGGAGATTACCTTTCATTGGATACGCAATAAAAAGATAAGAAAAACTAGTATGGCTGAAGGTGCAATTTTCTTCAGATATTTTCATAATTAGTTGAAATTGATATTGAAAATTGGATGTGGCTTTGTTACAGGAATAAAGCTGCAGAGGTTAACTGGGAATATTGAATTTATAAATGTATCTTTTCACTATACCTCAAGGCCAACGGTAGATCTCTCTTTTCTCTAATATCTTCATTTGGCTTCTCTTAAGTATTTGATACTCTGTTCGGTACTAAAAACAATTGCTTCAATGCATTATTTGATACTCTTGAATGAAAATACAATTTCTGATGCAAGTAGCATGCTTTTAGTTTGATGGATATTAATATCTTGACCTGGCAATTTCTCTGCCACCCTTTTCCCTTTGCATGGTCTCCCTCCTAAATATAATTTTGTTGTGCATACGCATAGGGTTAATATGCATGTTGTTACTAATAGGTGCACAACTAATGAACAACCATCGTAACAGGTATCTGTGGTGCAGCATGTAAATTTTGCTGTTCGACCTGGTGAGGTGGTTGCAATAGTAAGAAACTGCTTCAAATTTTTTCAGCGGTTCCTCTTCTGCACAATGACCAAGATATTAAGTTGCCATTTCCTTTATTTTTACATAGGCTGGTCTTAGTGGCAGTGGAAAAAGTACACTGGTGAACCTTCTGCTCCGCCTATATGAGCCAACTGATGGTCAGGTAGCATTAATTTAGCTTCATATTTAAATTTTAATATTATAAATTTTGGAATTCGATAGTTTGATGTTTATATAGCATTGAATTAGAAAGGAACAGCTGAGAACAGAATCTGTAGTATTAAATAGCTTTTGCTGAGAAAAAAAGATCCAATCACTTTTTTCTGTCAATATTTTGGATATTGGTTAATGTTTCTGGGGAGGACTGGTTCTGTGGTACTGGTTGATATGATTTGAGTAGATGATTTTTACTTGAGAATATATATATGTATATGTATATATCTTTTCTTTTTTAATGTTGTTTGATTGCAGATTTTGATTGATGGCGTCCCTCTTAAAGAGTTGGACATCATGTGGTGGAGAGAAAGAATTGGATTTGTTGGACAGGTTATTGATTTGACAACATGGTAGAATTGCTGTGACTTCAAGGTAATTTCTCCTGACCCTAAAGATTTTCTCTGTGCAGGAACCTAAGCTCTTTAGAATGGATATTAGTTCAAACAGAAGATATGGATGCACTCGAGCGATTACGCAAGAGGATGTTGAATGGGCTGCAAAGCAAGCTTATGCCCATGACTTCATCTCAGCACTTCCTAATGGCTATGAAACACTTGTTGATGATGATTTGTTAAGTGGGGGACAAAAGCAGCGAATTGCTATTGCTAGAGCTATTCTTAGGGATCCAAAAGTATTGATCCTTGATGAAGCCACTAGTGCACTGGATGCTGAGAGTGAACATAATGTCAAGGTCTGCTTCTAAAACCTACTTTAAGCCACTTGAGAGTTCACAATAAATTTTAGAGAGAGAAAGAAATATTGATCGTAGAATTTCCTTTATGTGTAGGGTGTTCTTCGTTCTGTTAAAAATGACTCCCTGAGTAAGAGAAGTGTGATTGTAATTGCACACAGGTGGGTCATCTTTCTTGAAGTTATCTTAAATTCTATCTTGATTTCACATTTGATTTTTATAACCTGCTTTGCAGGCTTTCTACCATACAAGCAGCAGACAGGATTGTGGTAATGGATAGTGGTGAAATTGTTGAGGTTGGTTAACTGTTTCATTTCTAACACATTTGTTACCTACCGTTATTCCTTGATGTTCCTTTGTGAAGCTTATTTTTATTTGATTTTCTCGTCATCTGCTTTTTTTTTTTTTTAGTCTGGATGGATCATCCGTGTTTTATGTATTAGTTTGAAGCCAGCAACTTTTGCCATAATAGTTTCATTTGTATCTATTATTTCATTCTTGCCGGGACAGTAATCTTAAAACTCACATCAAGAATAAGGATTCCTTGAACCCCCAGAAATACACTGAAACCTATGTGATGAATGAAAAACTAGGATATGTGAGTTATGTTTCCTTTATCTTTCCCTGATCTGAAGCCTAACTGTCAATAACTTGTATCCACACAGATTGGGGGTCACAGAGAACTTCTCTTAAGAGATGGTTTGTATGCACGGTTGACCAGTAAACAGGCTGACTCGGTGGCATGATTTTTCTTCTATTTTTGTCTGTTGCTTCTTTCTCATCCTCGGCAGTGTGGTGGGGCAAGCAATTTTTTCTACTGCTGACCCATGTGTTCATAGCATTAAACAGGCGAAACTAAGTGGTAACTGTTGATTGTGGAAAAGAGTCCCACATCGGTGGGAGCTCTTTAGATGAGGGGGGGTGTTGGATATAAAAGGAGCCCCCCTCCCTTCCTTTCTCTTCACCCCTCAACTTGCCTATTTTCTTCTATAAGGCATTTTGTAATTCCTCTTCTCTTATAGAATTTCACTAGTAAATTATTTAGAGTGAAATTAGATTCTGGTATTTCTCTTATTGGTGTCATATTTATTATTTATTAGCTGTTATTAGATATAGTAGTTGTGATTTATTATATTATTAAATTACGTCTAGAGACTCTGTTTCTAGTTTGTGATTTTTTAGTATAATTGGTTACGCTCTATATATCCCGCTTCCGCAACAATTGGTATCAGAGCCAAGGTTCTGTCTGAGTATGCTCTGTGGTTGCAGTGTAATCTGAACTTCCACATCAGAAAAGAATTACTTTGGGCTTTTGTATTGACAGCTATTAAATAGTATCTGGAGCAGAAATGGCGGACAAGAAGATTGAAGAATCCACATCAAATGTTGACAATTCGTCGTTGACATCTTCACTTATGGCAAGAATTGTGTCAAATGCGAAGTTTGCAGTTGAAGTATTTGACGGATCTGGACATTTTGGGATGTGGCAGAGCGAAGTTCTTGATGTCCTTTTGCAACAATCACTAGACTTTGCTATTGAAGAGAGAAAACCAGATAGCATGGGGGAGGAAGATTGGAGGAGGATCAATCGTGTTGCTTGTAGTACCATTCGATCGTTCCTTTCAAGAGAACAGAAGTATCCATACACAAAGGAAACTTCTGGATATAGACTGTGGAAGGCACTGGAGGACAAATTTTTGAAGAAAAGCACTCAGAATAAACTTCATATGAAGAAAAGGCTGTTTCGCTTCACCTATGTACCTGGTACCACAATGAATGATCATATTACCAGCTTCAATAAGTTGGTAACAGATTTGCAGAATCTGGACGTGACCTTCGAAGATGAAGATCTGGCCTTGATGTTGTTGGGATCACTTCCTGATGAGTACGAGCACCTGGAGACTACTCTACTTCATGGCAAAGAGGAGGTATCTCTTAGAGACGTTTGTTCTGCGCTATACAGCTATGAACAAAGAAAGAAAGAGAAACAAAGAAGCGGAGAAGCAGAGGCACTAGTCACAAGAGGACGTACTGAAAATCAGTCGAGATCGAAGAAAGGGAGATCCAAATCGAGGTCCAAACCCAGTAAAGATGAATGTGCCTTTTGTCGAGAAAAAGGCCACTGGAAGAAGGATTGTCCGAAATTGAAGAACAAATCCAAACACAACAATGAGAAGGCTGCTATGGATTCAAATGTAGCTGACTGTGATGATGAAAATTCAGATTTTTCACTATCTACAACGACGTCGTCAAAATCTTCAGGCATATGGTTGTTAGACTCAGCTTGCAGCCATCATATGTGTCCCAACAGAGACTGGTTCACTGATTTCCAAGAAGGAGGATGTGGAGTTGTCCACACAGCAGACAACACTTCACTTACCGCATATGGCATTGGTTCAATTCGTTTGAGGAACCATGATGGACTGATCAGAACATTGACTGATGTTCGATATGTACCGGATTTGAAGAAAAATCTTATTTCTGTGGGAACTCTAGACTCAAAGGGGTTCAAAATCACCATAGAAAGTGGAGTAATGAAGATACTTTCCGGTGCACTGGTGGTAATGAAGGGTATACGGAAGAACAATAACACGTACCACTATCAAGGTAGTACGGTTATTGGAACAGTAGCAGTGACATCCAGTGATGAGAAGGAAGTAGAAGCAACGAGGTTGTGGCACATGCGCTTGGGACATGCTGGAGGTAAATCCTTAAAAACTCTATCAGATCAAGGGTTGTTAAAAGGATTAAAGCATTGCAGTTTGGATTTTTGTGAGCACTGTGTAAAGGGGAAGCAGACAAGGGTTAAGTTCGGAACAGCTATCCATAATACAAAAGGTATTTTGGATTATGTTCACTCTGATGTTTGGGGTCCTTCCAAAACACCGTCATTGGGAGGAAAGCATTATTTTGTAACCTTTGTTGATGATTTTTCCCGAAGAGTCTAGGTGTATACAATGAAGACCAAGGATGAAGTGTTGGGAATCTTTCTCAAATGGAAGGTGATGATAGAAACACAAACAGGCAGGAGGATCAAATGTCTTCGTACAGATAACGGAGGAGAATACAGAAATGATCCTTTCCAGAAGATTTGTGAGGAAGATGGCATCGTCAGACACTTCACCGTCAGGCATACACCACAACAGAATGGAGTGGCAGAACGCATGAACCGGACTTTGCTGGAGAAGGTTCGGTGTATGTTGTCCAATGCTGGCTTGGGCAAAGAATTTTGGGCTGAGGCAATTACATATGCGAGCCACCTCATTAATCGTCTACCATCTTCTGCTATTGGTGGTAAGACACCATTGGAACAATGGTATGAAAAACCTGCTACAGATTATGATTCTTTACATGTATTTGGCTCAACTGCATATTACCATGTGAAAGAATCAAAATTGGATCCGAGAGCAAAGAAAGCTATTTTTTTGGGTATCACTTCTGGAGTCAAAGGATATCGTTTATGGTGTCCAGAGACAAAGAAGATTGTATTCAGCAGGGATGTTACCTTTGATGAATCTGCCATGGTGAGAAAGGTAGCAGCTGAAGATACCAAGCAAGGTGATGGTGTTTCAAAGCAGGTGGAGTTTGAAGGAAAGTTGATTTTCCCAGTACAAGGTGCAGACGGGGAAACAAAAGAAGATTTTCCTGTAGCAGATGAAGAGCCAGTTGAAAGGGAGGTTTCAACTCATGAACCTCAACAGCAACGTGAATCAATAGCAACCAGCAAGCCAAAACGAACAATAAGAAAGCCTACTCGTTTCCAGGACATGGTGGCTTGTGCGACCTCAATTGCAGCTGATGATATTCCTTCAACTTACAAGTGGGCTATCCAGAGCTCAGAGAAGGATAAGTGGAGGAATGCCATGAATGAAGAAATGCAGTCCCTTCATCAGAACGGTACGTGGAAATTGGCCAAACTCCCGAAGGGTAAGAAGGCAATTGGTTGCAAATGGGTATATGCAAAGAAAGAAGGATTTCCTAACCAAGGTGATGTACGCTACAAAGCAAGATTGGTAGCTAAAGGCTATGCTCAGAAGGAGGGAATTGATTACAATGAGGTATTTTCTCCAGTTGTGAAACATTCCTCCATTAGAATTTTGTTGGCTTTGGTAGCACAGTTGGATTTGGAACTAGTTCAGATGGATGTTAAAACTGCATTTCTAAATGGAGACTTGGAAGAGGAAATCTACATGACTCAGCCGGAAGGATTCAAAGTTGCTGGAAAGGAGAATATGGTGTGTAAACTTGAAAAATCGTTATACGGATTGAAACAATCTTCGAGACAATGGTATAAACGATTTGACAAGTTTATGTTGCGGCATAAGTACAAACGAAGCAGATACGATCATTGTGTTTATTTGCGAAAGCTTGAAGATGGATCCTTTATATATCTCCTCTTATATGTTGATGATATGTTGATAGCTTCAAAAAATCAGGCAGAAATCGAGAAGCTGAAGGTTCAACTAAAAGGGGAATTTGAAATGAAGGACTTAGGAGAGGCAAAGAAGATTCTCGGCATGGAGATAACAAGAGATAGACAATCAAAGAAACTCTTTTTATCTCAGAAGGAGTATTTGAAGAGAGTGCTAAATCGATTTGGTATGGATGAGAAAACGAAGCCGGTTAGCACTCCACTTGCCCCTCATTTTAAGCTTAGTGCTGATATGTCGCCGAAGGATGAAGATGAACGAGAATATATGTCAAGGGTACCATACGCAAATGCTGTTGGTAGCTTGATGTATGCGATGGTTTGTACAAGACCTGACATTTCACAAGCTGTTGGAGTTATGAGTAGGTATATGCATGATCCAGGAAAGGAGCATTGGCAAGCTGTGAAATGGATTCTACGGTATATATGTAATACTGTGGATATTGGTTTGGTTTTTGAGCAGGAAGATGACCGATCTTTAGTTGGGTATTGTGACTCAGATTTTGCAGGTGATTTGGACAAACGAAGATCAACTACTGGTTATGTGTTTACTCTTGCAAGGGCACCAGTTAGTTGGAAGTCGACTTTGCAGTCAACAGTTGCTTTGTCTACCACAGAGGCAGAGTACATGGCGATTACAGAGGCTGTGAAGGAGGCAATTTGGCTTCAAGGATTGCTAGGAGAACTTGGTATTGGTCAAGAAGACATCATAGTATTTTGTGATAGCCAAAGTGCTATTCAATTAGCAAAGAACCAAGTTTACCATGCAAGGACGAAGCACATTGATGTTCGATATCACTTCGTACGAGAAATTTTAGAAGAAGGTGGAGTCATGATACAGAAGATACGGACGAGCGAGAATCCTGCTGATATGCTGACAAAGGTGGTGACCTCTGTCAAATTTCAACATTGTTTGGATTTGATCAACATTGTTGAACATTGATTGTTGAATTGTAAATAGAATTTGTAATAAGGTATGTGGGAATTTTTCCAAGGTGGAGATTTGTTGATTGTGGAAAAGAGTCCCACATCGGTGGGAGCTCTTTAGATGAGGGGGGTGTTGGATATAAAAGGAGCCCCCCTCCCTTCCTTTCTCTTCACCCCTCAACTTGCCTATTTCCTTCTATAAGGCATTTTGTAATTCCTCTTCTCTTATAGAATTTCACTAGTAAATTATTTAGAGTGAAATTAGATTCTGGTATTTCTCTTATTGGTGTCATATTTATTATTTATTAGCTGTTATTAGATATAGTAGTTGTGATTTATTATATTATTAAATTACGTCTAGAGACTCTGTTTCTAGTTTGTGATTTTTTAGTATAATTGGTTACGCTCTATATATCCCGTTTCCGCAACAGTAACATCAAGGACAATTATACATCTTGCTGCTGCTGTTTTTGGATCGAAGAATTTGACAGAAGCAGGTTCTCAAAGGCATAAGCTAACGCATAAAGAAGGGGAAATATCACTGAGAGCCAAGCTTTGATTGATAGCCACGAGGCCACCTTGGATTTTTTGTTTATACTCCAATTAATATAAAGGTTTACGTGTGAGTTATGTTGAATCTATGAATTCATGGATCATGCAAGTAATGCAGTCCATTGGTATTACGCAGCCTGTGCACAAGATGTTCCTTTCTGAGTTGACTTCTGAAATTTGATAATATAGGTTTTTTTTGGGTACAATTATCTGTTTTTATTAGTAAATATGATTCAAGCATACCACCAAGCACCTAAGTGGACTGGCTGTGGGTCTGATCCAAAAAAAAAAAAAAAAGAGACAAGAGCTATGTGGTCACGACATGAAGACCACCGGAAGATTTGTCATGCAATTAGTAATTAATGTATTACTAATTAATTTTTTTCTCAATTCTTAATTTTTAATGTAAATATTTTTTATTTAAAATCTCAGTCTCTAGGAAGGAACCAAAAAATCACTTAAAAAGAGAGAAAGGAACTAAAAAATTACGAAGTTACAAACAAAACAATAACAACAGAAACCAAAAGGGGTTCTTGTTAACCTTTTTTTTACAAGTAAAGGGTTCACATTAATTTATTTTTGGGAATTATTATAAGCTCCCAAATAAGGGACAAATTACCAAGTTACTTCAATAACAGCTGAGGATCATAAGTTCAAGTATAAGAAGCAAGAACACCTCACTTATTATTGAAAGTCAACGGTGCTTAAGTCCCTTCTTGAACCCCATAGTAATTATGGGGAAAAAAAGGACCCATATTAATTCTTATCATTGAGAACCATTGGTGCTTAAGTCCCTTGTTTAACTTGAATCCTGTAGTAATTCATCTTAAGGGACAATTTTATCTCAAAAGTTGTTATTGAGGGATAATTTTGTTTTGAAAGTTAATTAAATATGTTGAGCTAGCAGTTCACATGTCATCACATCATTTTTTTTAAATTGCAAATTTGCTTTAGAAGTCAATATGTTATCTACTTCATTTTTTTAAAAAAGTTAGATTTAAAACTTTCGGGACAAATTTACACTTTAACAAAAATAATGTTGATTACATGTGGATTGTCAGCTTAGCAAATTTGATCAATTAATCTTCAAAATTAATGAAGATAACGGCCAGGGCAAAATTGCTTCCCAAAAAACTTTCTAGATAAAATTGTTTCTCGGTGAAAACTTTCAAAACAAAATTGCCTCTTAAAACTAATAATTCCCTTTATTTTTTTAGTAAAATCATATTAATTTATTTTGTTTTTTTATCCCAAGCGCTAGGCCCCACCGCGACTCCGTGAACCCTCGTCTTCCCAAAATGAGGCAAAATCCCTTCTCCGAGGTCTGTTTCTCTCATTAGCTGCAGCTCTCTGGCCACGCGAACTCTTCCCTGCGATCCAAATCAACATCTCCCATAATCTCAAAGTTCGAATTCCACCAGCTCAGAGCTATCAGAGAAGGCCCTCCATGGACTCATTCCAACAGCCTCACGGCTACATGAGGCCACAGCCACCTCCGCCCCACGCGACGGATCCCAACCACTCTCAGTTTCATCCACCCAATCAGATACAGCCTCCAAGGCAACCAGCCCCTCCTCAAGGCCCCTGGTTCTCCAACCAATTTCAGTACCACCCATCTCAGACTCCTTCACCTCAGCCGCAGTGGGCCCCACCACCACCGCCTCCTCCTCCTCACTCTGACTATTTTCCTCCGACGGGGTCGTACATTCCGCACTCTAATTCTTATCCCCCGCCCCCTCCCTACCATCACGGCCAGTTCCCTCCGCCTCCGCCCCCTCCTCGCTCCCATGTGTCTCATCAGTTCCCTCCTTACTCCCACATTCCTCAGCCTTATCCTCAGGTAATACTGGTGCCCGTGAGCACTCGTTCTTTTCTTCACAGTGATGCCTTTGTATTCACATCGTTGGTTATCTAGGGTTTTTTCCCTTAAATTATTTTTATTGGATTGATTAGTTTATGACCTTCTTGAAAAGTCCGATAAGTTCTTGTATGTACTTTGAATGTGAGCTTCTGTTGGTTCAAGCTTGTTTGATTGGCTAATCTCTGAAACTGCATGAACTTTTCTAGGAGTGGAGCACTCCAAACTGGCCTCCCAACCAAAGCTGGGATTATCCAGGTTAGTTGCTATACGTTTATACGAGAATCTTTGTTTTTATTTGTTTAGGGTTTAGGTATTAAGCATATGATCTGATCCGTGTATTTGTTTTTAGCCTGAAAGAAGGAATAATTCTATGTTAATTATCTTTTGCCTTAGAAATCAAGATTTTGCTATACCACATTCCTGGTGTTCATGTCTTGGTGTATTCTTCTTTGTGGATAAATTGTCATGCTATCTCGTGGTACCATCTTTGCCTCTGTGGCAGCTTTAATTTATGATGTAGATAAGCGACTTGTGTGAATGAATGAAAATTCCTAGCCTAGGGCATTGGTCTTATTTTTCACTATTCTTCACTTCCGGAGTTCTGGGTTGATCCTTTTGCTCACCCCACTTGTTAATCCTGTCTTTGGTTAGAAATGCCTGCGATTTTACAGCAAACTCAGTAGAACTATGTTCATCACGGGCATTGCCTTATTCTTTATCTTTTGGGTTTGCTTTGAATGTAATTTATATACCACCGGAATTAGTATATCATTATAAAATATAAATCCTCTATCATACTAAACTACTCAGATGACGTAAATAAAGTGGCTCATTGCTCAAATTTTCTCCAGGTTACTGTGATCGATATAACATCTCAATCACCTCTCCACTCCTATTGGTTTTGTATGAAGTACGAAGAAATGAACGTCAGTTTGTAAGATGATTCCTAACGTCATTCCGGTCCATATGTCACTATATGTGCTAGAAAATAGAATTGAAAAAAATATTGAAATTTAATTGAAAAAAATCAAATACAAATAAACATAAACAATTTATTTAATTTTTTTTAGTAGTTTACCCCCTGCAGATGTTTATTCAAATTAATCTTGTCACTTATATTTTCCTTGTTCTAAATTATAATGATGCTGAAGGAAAGGGAAATGAATAGTAGGGATGTATAATGTATATCCTTCTAGATGGCATGTTTAAATCTTTTGAAAGTAGGCTTTTGTTTTTGGGGTGACACGAGGGGGATTGAATGCATATACTGGGAAGTTGTAGTCTCTCGTGTATGCAGGGAGGCTATAACTATTAGTAAAATCCTCTTATAGGTTAGGTGGTAACTTGTTTCTTTCATCAACCTCCTTTTATTTAAGAGAGGAGAGGTTGATGAAGGTTAGGTTCATGTTGATTCTGTTGTAATGTCTCTTTTGTGTGGATGAATTTCAGATTTTATTCGAAAGAAATGCATACAAGGTTCTCTTTTAACTTTCTCACTTGCAAGTTTGTAATTTTAAAGGATCCAACCAAGTCCTTTCTAATTTTAGAGATTAAAAGAAGAATGAGTTTAGAAAACTGATTCTTCTGATGCTGTTCGGATAAATAAAACGAAAGAGTAAAGAGGACAGGTCAGCAAGTCTGATGCTAAGCTTGTAACAAGAAACTATTTCTGACTGATGGCGCCTAGGGAGTACCAGTGAGATCCAGAGTTTATTGAACTCCATGGAGAACAGTCCAAAGAAATCAGCGGCGCCGTTGATGCGAAAACGGCGGCGGCGTGTGAGCATGGGGCCGCCGTGAGAAGAGGATGACTGAAGCCAGTTTCTGAAGAGGATGATGAAGCGCTTCAAGGATTGGGCTAAATTGAATGAAATTAAACCCTGCGTATGGGCGAAGAAGAATTTTTTAGTGGATCGATTTTAAATAGTCTTTGTCTGGCCCATCCCATATTAAAGAATAATGGTCAATTCCTATTTCCATACTATCTTCCATATTGTTCAAACACAAGTTGAATCTTCCACATTTGTATATTTATATTATCTTTGGTCCTTAATACAAAATTTCGTTTATAATATAATTTACACTATAAACGATATATTAAGATAATTTTAAGAAAGAGTATGACACCATATAGTGCTCATTTTGAATAGCTTATTTTTAGACAATAAGTACTTATAAATTGTGATTTACGGTATACGAGGTAAGTATGTAAGAGGAGTTTTATCTCGACTTATATAATAAGGACTTATTCTCTAAAATTAAGTGATCTCAAACACACACATATACTATACTATAAGCCATCTGAATACGTGGCACAACAAATAAAGATAAGCCATCTGAATTTAGCCCATTCAACCTATTTATATGAATAATATAGTGCAAATAAATAACCTGAATCAGATGAATACGTGGCACAACAAAAATTGCCTAAAAGAAAACGGTGGACAAAGAAAAACACACACATTACCAATTCGAGTTGGCATGAGTGACAGGGTTCTTATCTATTAAGTAAATAATTGAAAATTCGATTTCTAACTATTGTATAGTAGAGAAAAAATTCCCGTCCCTACAACGGTCTGCAACGGTCGCTGTTTGAGAGCCGACGGTGCTGTTCCAATCCCAGATCTGAGACGCTGGTCCCATGCTTCGCTGCTGTTCCACGTCACTGCTGCAGATCTGAGACGCTGATTATATTAATTTCGACCAACGTCGGAGCTCGTCAAATCTATTCTAGATAGTCCGACGAACTGCTTCCCAATGTCTGCTTGTCGGTGCTGTTCGGACAATTTCCACGGTGCTTGTTCCCAGCGATTTTCCTCGGTGTTTTGTTTCTGTTTGTCAGATCTGTTTGGACGGCTGTGCTTCATAGGTGACTGACACGATCCAGTGCTTTCTTCTTCTTGTCGGATCTATTCTACTCGTGGAGAATCACAGTCAATACTTCGGATTTTTTAACGTCACCAATTCCTATTTACGGTTATTGGAGCATTGGCCTTGATTTTCGAATTAAAAAGTGAATTTAGAGAGGCAGAGATGGCACAAAATATCCATGGATCGATCTGGTCCTGATGATCCCATGGAGGCGTCAAAAGAAGAAGATTACATCAAAGGGAGAAACATCAAAAGAATGTCTGAACATGAGCAAGGTACTAATGCATTGAACAAGACAGAGAACAAAGGTGGTTATATGGATATAGCGATGGAAGAGGCTAATGGGAAGAGGGTGCAAGTCAAGCAGACCCCAGGTAATCAGGATACTAAAAGTATAATTTCATATAAAGCAAAGCTATTGGGGGAAGAAGAGAAGGATCTTGATAGGAGTTTTGAGGACCAAGTGGAAGAATGGCTTAAAGAGGAAAGGGAGAATAATCAAGCAATGACAGAGGAGCAGAGGAAGGTTTTGAACTCAGTTCCGTGCCTTAACATTCCAGACGAAAGGTTCAAAGAGCTTTGTAGACCTTAGAAGAATGCTCTTATTCTAACGGTATTGGGTAGAAGAGTCAATTTGATTGTGATGAAGGATAGAATTAAGTGGTTGTTGAGATCTGAAAATTTTGATCTTGTTGACTTATCCAACAATTACTTTGTTTTTAAAACACCAGATAAATCTTTCACTGCAAAACTTCTCTTTGAAGGTCCTTGGTTGGTTCAGGGCCACTATCTGCCAGTGCAGAGATGGAATCCCAACTTTAATCCATACTGCAATAAGGTCAAAAAAGTTGTAATCTGGGTAAGAATCCCAACTCTTCCTTTGCATGTGTATTCAGAGGATTGTATGCTTGCGATTGGGAATTTAATCGGTAGAGCTCTCAAAGTTGATTTAAACACTTTAGCCCATAAGGAAAGTGATAAATGCGTGGTAGAGAGAGGGAAATTCGCCAGAGTTAGTGTGGAAGTAGATCTAAATACACCACTTCAATCCAAATTCTCTCTCAGAAACCGAATCTACACAGTAGAGTATGAAGGTCTGGACATTATATGTTTTAAGTGTGGGTTATATGGACATACTCAAGACAATTGCCACCAAAACCAATCGGACCGGAGGACTAACAGTACGCAAACGGAGATGGTGCCAGAAAACATAATGCCGGAGACAAGCAATGAGAAGGAACATAGTACAGTTCCTCTAATGTCTATTCTAGGTGTAGCTGCAGAGGAGGAGTATGGAGAATGGATGATGGTCAAATCAAGGTCTAGGCAGAGAATCCAACGAGCTGATTCGGACATGAAGAGCTCAACGCAAACGGCACCCAACAGTCGGATAAATAGACGGGTGGATGAGGGAGGAGAAGGATCGAGATTCCATATACTGCAAGATCCTGAGTCAAGGCCGTCACCTAAAGAAAGCGAAGGATCAAATCCGAAAAAAAACATGGGAAAACAATGGAAAAAGAAAGAGGTTGCAGCAGGTCTCTCGGAAAATAAGAAGCTTCAGAGGGCTCATATCTCTGACAAAGCAGGTCCAAGCGGTACAAAGGACGAGGAGCAACAGACGGCTACGGAGATCTACGCTGGGAAAACTCAAACGAAAGGGAGAACGATGAGGTAGGAAAATGGAAGAGATGAGACCGGTTCGGTTGAGATGACACAGGATGGTTTGGTGGAGATAAATCAAGCTGGGCCTGATATGAAGGCCCAAAATACTCAAGCAATTAATCATGGGCCATCGAACTCTATGGTTGAGGGAAAGAAAAAAAAAAGGATTTTCTGGGCCTAAACTAATCACTCCCTTATTTAAGAAAAAGCAATCTGTTCGGGCTCACCATTTGGTTTTTGGATCTGCAACTATTATATCTGGGCCTTTAGACATCAACAATTTCAACCAAATGATTGGGCAGAAGAGAGAAATTAAAATGGATGAAAGTGTTAATGATCAATTGCCTAAACAACAATCACATGATGAAATACACAAGGCACCAGCGTAACAACAATATGTGTCCTCTGAGTCTTCGAAACCAGTGGCCAACCCAATTGCACCTGCTGAGAATGATCCTGCAGTAATTTCTATAGAGACAAGGGATGTGATCAATCAAGCGGAGAAAGCAATGATGGAGCAGGCAGTAATGGAGCTCTCGGATTTAGGCCTTTAGACTTGGGTCTCAGGTTCTTTTTCTCCATCTCTCTCTTTTAAATTATTTTTATTTATGGATATTATTTCTTGGAACTGTAGAGGCGCAGCCTCAAAAAATTTTCCAAGTCAAATCAAGGACATGCTCAAAGGTAAAAAAGTTAATATTCTTATTCTCTGTGAAACTCGTGTCTGTGGTAGTAAAGTGGATAAAATCATCAGGCGTCTTGGTTTTAGTGCTTGGCTTAGACTTGAAGCTACTGGATTTGCCGGTGGAATATGGATCCTTTGGAATGAGGAAGAGCTGAATCTTCAATATATCTCTTCCTCCACTCAAGTTATTCATGTTAAAGCTATGGTTAAAAACAATTTTGTCAGTTTTTTGCTCTCATGTGTGTATGCCGAACCTAATTGTATGCTTTGTCAAAACCTCTGGGCTGATATTGTCAATTTCAGTGACTCGGTGAATGAGCCGTGGCTGATTATGGGTGACTTTAATGCTTATTTGTCTGCTGAAGATAAGAAAGGAGGGTAATCTCCAAATCTGCGATCCATGCATGATTTCAGAGATTGCATAATGAAGGCTGATTTGATTGAATCTGATTTTGTTGGTGAGCGATTCACATGGGAACATGATTTCTTAAAAGAACGTCTTGATTGGGCCTTCATAAATGCTGATTGGAACCAGGTGTATCCTCTAACTAGAATACACCATCTGAGCAAATTTGGTTCCGATCACAGGCCCATCTTTCTCCACTGCAATCCGGATAGATCATATAGAAGAAAGACATCACACTTTCGTTGTCAAGCTGCTTGGTTTCTGGAAGAAGGGTTTGCGGACGTGGTTCAAAATAGTTGGAGCTTAGATCAATGGACGGATAAAGTCACTAATTTTGCTAGCTCAGTTGAGGAGTGGAATCGGAAAAAAATCGGTAATCTAAACGAAAAAAAGAAGAGGATTTTTAGAAGGATCCAAGGGGTGGAAAGGGCTAGGGAAAGACGTGATAATCAATATCTTGTCTAAACCGAGAAGGAACTTTGGAAGGATTATAACAGAATCTTAGCTCAAGAAGAATTGATGTGGTACCAGAAATCTCGTTGCCAATGGCTCAAATGGGGGGACAAAAATAGCAAATTCTTTCACTCAGCTGCTCTCATTCGGCGTAAGAAAAATAGAATTGAGGGATTGAAAAGGGAGGATGGTAGTTGGACGTTCGATGAGTATGAATTGAAGAATTTTTCCATTAATTATTATACTAATCTCTTTAGCAGCAGCGGGCCTCAAGCCAATCAGCTCATAACAAGCTCATGCTTTCCTACATTAAGTGACAGGGATATGGAGCAACTTCATGCAAGGGTAACAAATGAGGAAATAAAACAAGCGATCTTTGATTTGGGAGCTTTCAAGGCTCCAGGACCTGATGGTATTCAAGCTATTTTCTACCAAGAGTTTAGGTCTATTGTGGGAGAGTCCATTTTTTCTCTGGTGAGGGATTTCTTCAACGAGCCTATTTTGGTAAGAGGCATAAATAATATCAATATTGTGCTCATCCCCAAGATAGAAATTCCTCAAACAATCATGGATTTTCGACCGATATCTCTCTGTAATGTAAGCTACAAAATTATTACTAAAACTGTTTCGCATAGACTCCGGGAGATTATGGGGAAAGTTATTGGTAATCATCAGTGTAGCTTTATTGCTGGAAGACAGAGCAGTGACAACATTATTGTGGCTCAGGAGGTTATCCACTCAATGAAGACTAAAACTGGCAAGACAGGTTGGATGGCACTCAAGGTTGACCTTGAAAAGGCTTTTGATCGTCTTGAATGGGGTTTTATTCAAGATACTCTTAGATTGTTGGGTCTTGAGGAAAAATTGTGCGAAGCCATCATGGCATGTATTACCACCTCATCTTCTCAAATCCTATGGAATAGGGAAGCTACTCCTACTTTCAATTCATCTAGAGGCATTCGTCAAGGAGATCCCATCTCTCCCTATATTTTTACCCTATGTATGGAGAGATTAAGCCATATAATTCATGATGCTATTGACAATGACATGTGGACACCGATTCAGCTAAACAGAGGTGGTCCTCGTATTTCTCATCTATTCTTTGCTGATGACCTCATCCTGTTTGGGGAGGCCTCTGATAGTCAGGTTGAAGGGATGTTAGATTGTATCCAGAGATTTTGTAAAGCTTCAGGGCAAAAAATGAACCGAAGTAAGACAAAAGTTTGTTTCTCGAGGAATGTGAACTTCTCCAGAGCGTTAAATATGAGTCGAAATATGGGAGTTGGACTTATAGGAGATCTGGGGAAATACCTGGGAATTCCTTTGATTCATAAAAGAGCCAACTACATCACTTTTATACCTATCTTGGATAAAACCAAGAAAAAGCTCTCAGGATGGAAAATGAGATATCTGAACCTAGCCGGTCATGCAACTCTTGTTAAAGCAGTCTTAAATGCCTTGCCTTCGTACTTCATGCAGATAATGCTTTTACCCAAAGGAATGCTGAATGAGCTAGAAAAAAGAAGCAGAAACTTCCTATGGGGAGAAGAAGATGATAGAAAGAAACTTTATTTGATATCTTGGGATCAAATAACCAGAGATAAGAAAGACGGAGGGCTTGGGATCCGTGAAATGGGAAGACAAAATGAAGCTTTTTTGATGAAGTTATGTTGGCACCTCCTTAACAACAAAGATGCTCTATGGGTTAAGGTTCTTCGATCGAAGTATAGATGTGGCATTGGTTTCATGCCAAGGATTTAACGCAAGAAAAACTCGTCCGTGACTTGGAGAGGTATATGTGCTGTCTGGGAAAAATTTATCAAAGGTGTTAGAGTCAATATTGGGAATGAGAATTTGACCTCTTTCTGGCATGATAATTGGTCTGAGATGAATAGACCTTTAATTGAGCTCATTCCGGGCTTTGAAGCTTTTGTGGATAGGGAAGCTAAAGTGAGTGACTACACTAACCTGTTGGGAGAATGGAACAGGGATATGCTTAGCCAATGGTTCCAACCTCATGCTATTGATTGTCTTATGCGCGCCCACCCTCCTTATGAGGAGAGAAGGGAAGATAAGTATTACTGGAAGCCGTCTTCAGATGGCTGTTTTTCTGTTAAATCCGCATATTATTTTCTTTCTGTAGGTACTCATGCTGTCAGAGAACCATTCTGGAGAACATTGTGGAGATGCTCAATTCCAGAGAAGATCAAATCTTTTATATGGTTAGCCTCTCATGATCGTCTTCATACGGCGAAATTGAGATCCCATAGAGGCCTCCTAGATTCGGCAAGTTATTATTTTGGCTGTAATCAAGAGGAGGAAATGATGCACATGCTTAGAGACTGTGTGAACGCTCGGGAACGATGGATTGCTTTAATACACCCAACCTTGTGGGATACATTCACAACATTACAAGGGAGAGAGTGGATAGATTGAAATCTTAAGCATGAACTGGGAAGAGACTTCACGAGAAAAGTCCAATGGGCTTCCTTGTTTGGTTATGTCTGTTAGGATATATGGGCAACCAGATGCAGGAAAGTCTTTGGTGAGGAGTTGGAGTCTTATGCTCAGGATGGCCAGGCCAGCTTCTTTCACGCTAGTTGGGATCAGGATCTGCTCTCCCATTGCCAGTGTTACTCCCATCAGTCTTCTGCAGATTAGAGTACGAGGGACAGGCAAGCGGGATTTGTTCACTTGGAGGTAGATGGTTCGGCTATGGACTCAAGTCAATGCAGCTGTGGGGGAGTTCTACGTGATACGGAAGGAGCTTGGCTTGGGGATTTCACCTGTAAGTTGTTAACAGTTCCTCCTGCAATCACCGAGATCTTAGCAATTATCCAAGGACTTCAGATTTGTTGGAACAGAGGCTATAGAAACATTCTTATTCACACTGATTGCATTGAGGCAATCAATTTGTTGACGAGAGGTGGAGAGCAATACCACCCTTTCAGTGTTGTTATTGTAGAAGCTAGATTATAGTTATCTAGGAATTGGCATGTTTTATTGAATTATATTCCTAGAGAACAAAATAGAGATGCTGATCATCTTACCAGGTTAGGGCATTCTATTGCGGAGGTTTTTGTCTTTTTTGATCAACCACCACCTTCGTTAGAGGTGTCGGTCGTTGATGATTGATTTGGGGTTTCCCCTTTGATTTGTATTAAGTTCTTAGTTGTAACTTAATGAATTCCAGTTTCCATTCAAAAAAAAAATTCCATTCAAAAAAGTAGAGAATTGGATTTGCGGTTTTCAACAGAATACAGGATTCAGTCTAGGCTCAACAGCTTCAGAGATTCAGGCTATTCGCATTGGCCTACAAACTTGCAAATTCAGGAAGTTCAGAAAGATCAAACTTTTTACTGACTCATTAGAAGCCATTCAACTGTTATTCCATGCAGGTGTCACTATCATCCGCTTCAATATGAGTTGGATGAGGTCAGGGAATTAATTCACAGGGATTGGGATTTAGAGATACACCACTGTCACAAGAAGCACTTAAATGTGCTGATGTTTTGGCAAAGCGAGCACTGGACTCGAACAGTGATCTGTATTTTTTGCAGTATCCTCCAGATTTCTGTTCGGCCCAAATGTTAGCTGATCTCAACTGAGATTTGAGATTATAAGTTCTATTTCTGTTATTTTTGTTCTGTTTGTATCGGCCCGCCGTGGCCTCAAGAGCTTGCTCTTATCATTGTAATTCAAAAAAAAAAAAAAAGTAGAGAATAAATTTAGAAGCGATTTGTCCTTTATTTTATTTTATTGGAGTTGTTTATAATTTATTCATTTTTTTCGTAAGGTCATTTTTTCAGTTGTGATCCTTTTTGTTTTTTTAAAGGTCTTGTTGCCCATTCAACTTGGACTTGTAGTGCTCGCAAAATTGTTACCGTACCAGTTTATTAATGAAGTTATGAGCCCGTGTTGATTGCTTAATTAATTTGCAGCGTGTGTCTAATCAACTAGTAAAACGACTTTGCGTTCTATTTGCATCTCCTTTTTTTTTTTTTTTTTTTTTTTTTTGGATATAATCCTCTTGCATCTCTATTAATCTATCATGTAAAATTGTCGATGTTATCTCATTCATCACGATGAGTTGGTATGATTACGATGGTTCAATATTCCATCCCACTTGTCAGACAAACACGAATTTGAGGTTGTTTTGTCACATAATTAGTTTATATATACATGACTAGATTTAGATTCAGATTTAGATTTAGATTAGATTAGCACTATTTTTTTTAATCATTTTGAGGCTATGATGGGCTAGTCAGCCGGCACAAACATAATCATGGGAATGGGAATTAGACGTCTCAGAGTCCCAACAAAGCAGAAGTAAAGTACTATATTTAATATTGTCGTTCATGTGATTTGGTTTGTCGTTTTTGTAACATGCAGGCTGGAACTCCGAAACTGGAATGTTCTAGTTGTTTTGTGGAGGCTGGAAGAGGGCTTTTCTACTTCTTCCAAACACATCGTCACAACTTTTTGAAAATTGCAGCACTCTGGTTTTAAATACTTCGGTTTTGAATATAAAATATAGTTAATTTTTTTAGATAATCAAGGAAGTTAAATAAATTATTTAATTAATTATATTATATATTATTATATTATATATCAATTTATAAGTTTAGGAAAATAGTTTAGAAAAAAACAATATATATAAATATTTTAATATAATTTAATTAATTTTTTTAATATCTTTAAAATTATCAATTTTATCTTATATCTAAAGACCAGAGAGACTAAATTGTAAGCTCTATTCTGTTTCTAAATATAAAATCAAGAACAAAGGTGCAAATCGAACAATCAAGTTTAAGGAGAGGGCATATAATACTATAACACTATAATATTTATTTGGACCTAAATATATACATAAAGCCCATTAAGAGGGTGTTAGGCAAACATCTGTTACGCAGCTTGAGATAAAATTTCTCTCACACACTTATTTCGTAAATCATAAAAACTGTTAAAAAAAACTAATCCAAACAAACATTGGATGTATACTTCCGTCACGTTTTCTTCTTATGGGTCCCATATGCCACCTTCTTTCTCGGAGTCCCACGTGCCACCTTCTCTCCCTTCAACATTATCTTCATTGAAGTAGATAATTGTGATTCTTAGGTTGTTATTCTCTGTATTTAAATAATCAGTGACGCCTGATATATGTGGCTTCAAAATATTATCTACAAAGTTATTGATATTTGAGGAGCTCGAGTTATCAATATATATACTGAAGTTATTAATTGCGATGAATAATCAACTTAGATATAGAAAATAACAATTTAAGAACCACACTTAACAACTTTAGTATACATATCGACAACTTGAGGGCCCTAAATGCTGTCAGGGGTAGATTGGTCATTTAGAAACATTTCCAAATCCCAAATTCCTCTCACATGTCTAACTTAAAATTTATGATATTGTACTCCCAGATTTGTCTTTTCTCTATTTTAAAATAATTTTCTGAAAATTTTCAGACATTAAATGCATTTTTAATAAAAGCTTATTGACATTTTCCAACTTAAAAAAAAGGGAAAATTCTAAAAAACTTCATTGGAAATATCAAAAGGACAAATCAGTACATTGAAAATGAGAAAAGACGGATCAGGTGGGTGTCAGAGATGTGAGGAATCTGTCAAAATTTAGGCCAAATGACGAAAATGCCCTTCAACACTTCATCCCCACTTCAGAATAACAACATGATCCTCGTAATTAACAACTCCGGATTCGATATTAACAACTTCAATTATTCTTTTACAATTAACAAGTTTCAGGGTCAATAACAACACATATATCTTAATTAACAACTTTGAATTCGATATTAACAACTCCAATATCTTCTTTCACACTTTATCCCCCACTTCAGAATAACAACATGATTATCGTAATTAACAACTCCGGATTCGACATTAACAACTTCAATTCTTCTTTGACAATTAACAAGTTTTAGGGCCAATAACAACACCTATCTCTTAATTAACAACTCCTGATTCGACATTAACAACTCTAATTTCTTCTTTCATAATTAACGAATTTCACGGCCAATAACAACACCCATCTCTTAATTAACAATTCCGGATTCGACATTAACAACTTTGGATTCGATATTAACAACTTCAATTTTTTCTTTCACATTTAACAAGTTTTAGGGCCAATAACAACACCTATCTCTTAATTAACAACTCCTGATTTGACATTAACAACTCTAATTTATTTTTTCATAATTAACAAGTTTCAGAGCCAATAACAACACCTATCTCACCATTAACAACTCCGGATTCGCCATTAACAACTCCTGTGTTGTTATTGCGATTGAGGGCTGAAGGGCATTTTTATCATTTGGCCGAGATTTTAAAAGGACAAATTTCTCATATCTTTGACATCCATCTGATTTATCTTTTCCCATTTTCAATATACTGATTTATCTTTTTTATATTTTCAACATAATTTTTTAGAATTTTCCTTAAAAAAAGAAGAAGTGGTACTAGGGTCTTCTTTGTTGGTCACCAAGAGGCCTTGAGAGTTAAGAGCACGCTCTTTCGTATCAATACCAGTAAGTTACGTAGGAGTCAAACTGACGCTTCTTCCTCCGTTACCCACACGCGCTCTGGGCCCTTCGTCCTTCAAACTGTGTTCTGAAACACACATGTCGATGTTGTTTATGTCTGTGCTCACGACCAAAAAACATGCGAACCAGGAGAACAAAGTATTAGTTTTATCGACCTGAACCAGAAGAACCACCACCACCACATTTCCGAACTCCCATGAAAAACCGCTCTAATACACACACCCTCCATAGAGATTACAGAAATTTCTTACCTTCCTTTCCGTTTCTTCCAAAATCACGACCAGCAAAACAATTGAGTTGACTCGGTGGATGACTCATTGACTCGTTGGCAAATATGGCGTCGGAGGACCAGCGACTCGAAGACGAGCTCTCCTACCCGATTCTCCTGGCGGAGCGAATCCGAAAGTCCGTCGACGAGGCCGAATCCTTCAAATTTGAGTGTTCCGAAGTGTGGAAGATAGTCGATCGTCTTCTTCAAATGCTTCGAACCCTGGTTCGCTTTGCCAGCACAACCCCTTCGCTGTACGAGGTACCAATTCGGCGCGTGGCCGCCGAGTTGTCGAAAAACCTCGAACGCGCCCTTACCCTAGTCCGAAAATGTAAGCGACAGAGCTTCCTTCGGCGGGTCGTTAACATTGTTAGCACCGCCGATTTCCGGAAAGTTTTGAACTTTCTAGAAGCTTCTGTGGGCGACATGAAATGGCTTCTAACTATCTTCAACACCGATGGCAGCTCTTGCGGCGGGATTGAGCTGTCTCTTCCTCCGATTGCGAGCAACGACCCGATTCTCTCGTGGGTCTGGTCTTTCATCGCTTCTATTCAAATGGGACAATTGAAAGATCGAATTGAAGCTGCGAATGAACTAGCTGCGCTTGCACAAGATAATGATAGGAATAAAAAGATTATTGTTGAAGAAGGTGGGATTCCTCCATTGTTGAAGCTTTTCAAGGAAAATACACTCCCAACTGCTCAAATTGCAGCTGCTGATGCGTTATGTCACTTGGCAAACGATCTCGACAGAGTTAGGACGATTGTGAACGAGTTAGGAGTTCCAATTGTGGTGCAGGTTCTTGGAGATTCACCGATAAGGGTTCAGATTCGAGCTGCGAATTTGGTGGCTAGAATGGCAGAACATGACCCTGTTGCCCAGGAGGATTTTGCCAGGGAGAATGCAATTAGGCCGCTTGTGACACTACTGTCTTTCGATACTTTTGATGATGATCACACTGGTCAATTGGGTAAGCAGAGTATTCATTCTATTATGCAAATTAACAAGGAATTGGAGAAAAAGTCAATGGTTAGGTCAAGTAATCGCCCGTTAACGAATTCATATTCGAATTCTTATTCGCATATGGAGGGAAGTAGCCGGGCGGGGAATCATAGGAAGGAGAGGGAGAATGAAGAGCCTGAGGTGAAGCATAAGTTGAAGGCTAGTTGTGCTGAGGCTTTGTGGATGCTTGCCAAAGGAAGTGTGTCGAATAGCAGGAAAATAACTGAGACAAAAGGGATGCTTTGTTTGGCCAAGTTGGTTGAGAGGGAGCAAGGAGAGCTTCAGCACAATTGCTTGATGACAATAATGGAGATCGCTGCCGCAGCTGAATCCAATGCTGATCTTCGCCGGGCGGCATTTAAGACCAATTCACCCGCCGCCAAAGCTGTGGTGGAACAGCTCTTAAGGGTGATTAAGGAATTTGACAATCCATTTATGAAAATTCCAGCCATAAAGTCAATTGGTTCATTAGCTAGAACATTTCCTGCACGAGAGACTCGGGTAATTGGTCCTCTAGTAACGCATATAAATCATATAATGTCTGGTGTGGCAACTGAAGCTGTCATTGCACTATGCAAGTTTGCTTGTCCAGAGAATTTCCTATGTGTGGAGCACTCTAAGGCAATAATCGAGTTCAACGGCATTCCTGCGCTTATGAAGTTCCTACGGCGTAATGAAGATACCCAGTTGCATGGACTAATCCTTCTCTGCTACCTTGCACTGCATGCTGGCAACAGTGAATCCTTGGAACAAGAAAGGGTATTGACAGCTTTAGAGGGTGTCGATCGAACGGTTATTTCCCAGCACCCGGAGATAAAAGAATTAGTGTCAAAGGCATTAATTCACCTCAATCTGTACCATGCTGGATCCCATTCTCAAAGGATTTAATATTATCCTTGAGTTCTTATTTAGTAAGTCGGCCGGGCTCTGTTTTCATAGGCTCTTCAGTATACTATTTAGTTAGATGCATACTATGAAGCACTGATACTGGAAAAGTTATGTTCCGTCATAAATTTCACTTCAAATTGTACTTGCACACTGCTTATTTTGTTGTGTCATGTTTTGTATGTGTACATATATTCCGTATTAGTCTTTGGCTTATTAGGTTACATTTGGCTAACCCTTTGTGGATAAAGGGGGTTTATAGGAACAAACTGTACTTTCTGTGAGAATATACTTTAGTTTTTCTGTTTTCAGCTTAGGTTGTCTTATCTTTTTGTACCCATGAAATGGGGAATGTGATGAAGGTCAGAGGCTAATTTATTTTGGATAATAAGCTCTTTTAAGGCATTTGGATTTCTTTGTATTCCTATTTTGTTGATTAAATTGATTCACTATCATCCCTTTTGACGCTGCATTGTCTGGTTGTGGAATAGGATTCTCTGAGATTTGGTTCATTCATCGAATGTGCGGCTGATATCTTCTTTGCCTCAGGCTTGTCTAGATGAATTCTGGACGCTAATATTCTGTGTATTTGAATATGCTTTGTTCATTTTCTTTTGGATTTTGTCTTTGTGATCTTTCTATAGCTTCATATGAAATGGCATGTTTTTATGCAGTAGGAACTCAACATAGGGGAAGGCCAGATGTAATATGGTTAATTTTGCGGATGAGACATAGAAATCCCTTCATGTTTATGAAAATATTTAATTTAATGTTGGAATATTTCCTCCCCTCTGTTCTCAAACAAACAATTCATGTACCTTTTTATAGAATTGAAAAATTCTCCATATTTGGTTGTTTTCAAGCTCTGAAATTTGTGATCCTAGGGGTTATTGAACTTATCCAGAAAAAAATGGGCCGTGTCTATCAAGAACGAAGGCTCCTGAATGAACGAAACCAGAATTCTGGTTTCTGGTATGTTGTCTTTGTGGTTATCTAGAAAGCTCCTGACTGAATGAGCTTAATACTCTTTTGGTCCTTATTTCTCGATAATTAATTTGTGAATATTAAATAAATTAGTTTATAATAAATACATGTTAGTTTCTTTAAAATATTATCTCATGTGCATTGGAACTATTTTTTCATGCAATCAATAAAGATATTTCGAGGAACTAATTATAAATTTAGAAGATAGAGTATATCCGAATCTTATATGTATATTTAAGAACAAAAGAAAACTTTTGATACTTTTTCATCGAACTGTTATATTTAGGATCCAATGGAGCATATTTATACATTTCATTTAAATTCAGAAAAAAGTTGAGGTGTAAAAGTAGAATCTAGAATGTGATGATCCGATTTGATGACCAACATGGGGACACGCGTTTTCCAATGTATGAATTACGGGCAAGCAAGCAGCTTGTTTTTGTTAGTGGAGACTGGAGAGTAATCACATTCTCTAGAAAACGAGTAACAAGTTCGTAGAAATTGTTCCTTTTTTTTGTTTACCAAGACGTTTTTTTTTTTTATTCTGGGCACAAGTATTCTTTTATTAGAGATAATTTTATTCAAGGCACTATCGGATACTAAATGTAAACACATTTTTCAAGAGGAATTTAAATCTTGATATATCATGTTGTGTGAAACTAACACATTCTAATAGATCCAACACCTTTTGGCAAGATGTTATGGGGACAAGGCAGTAATTTCATTTCGGAGGTAGGTGGGATTTCATATTCTGTCAAATTCACATCAATTGTGAGGCGAACTACATAGAACTCATGTATCTACCAGAAAATCATTATACATGGCTCAATGAGGAGGATATCAATATGTGGCTCAATAAATTCGGGGAGCCCATTACCGTTTGGAACAGGGAGGTCTTTCGGGTTGGTGGAAAAGAAGAAGCAACAAATTCTAGCTAGATTAGATGGTATTCAAAGATCAAATGCGTATCCTTATTTAGACTACTTGTGTAAACTTGAGCTTGAGCTTCAGGAAGAACTGGAAAGATTATTGAAATTAGAGGAAATCAGATGGTTTTAGAAATCGAGATCAGATTGGATTACAAAGGGTGATCGTAACACCCAATATTACTATCTGAAAACAAAAATGCGAAGAAGGCAGAACAGAGTGGTTACTCTAAAAGATGATGATAGTAGATGAATTGAGGATGAGGAGGATTTACAGAAGCTAGTGGTTGACTACTTTAAGACTCCCTACATAACTGAATGCCAGAAATTTGTTATATTAACTACAAAGTCTAATTTCCCTACCATGGATCCGCTAAAATTGGCGGAATTGTTTCATTAGCCTACTGATGAGGAAATTAGGAATGTGCTATCTTCTATGGGATGCTATAAGGCTCCTGGAGTTGATGGATTCCCGCCTATCTTCTATAAATCTAATTGGAGAACGGTAGAATCGTCGCTTTGCTCATTTGTTAAAAGGGTATTTCAAGGAACAACTTCTGAAGCAGATTCTAACAGAACGTTGATTGCTCTTATCCCAAAGAAGGAAAATCTTGGCTCATTTCAGACCTATATCCTTGTATACTGTTCATTACAAATGTGTCACTAAATCCATTACACTACAGCTAAAACAAGTAATGAATGAGTTAGTTTCTTCATTCCAAGCAAGCTTCATCAAAGAGAGATGCAACCAAGATAATATCATAGTAGGCCAGGAATTACTTCACATCATGAGTAAGAACAGAAGAAGGGGCTTATGGCAATGAAAATTTATCTTGAAAAAGCGTATGATAGAATCCGTCGAGAGTTTTTAAAACAAATTCTTATTGATGTTGGATTTGAGAATAATTTTATTAATCTCATTATCTCGTGTTTCCTCGGTATCTTATAATGTTATTTGGAATGGAACTTAAACTAAGTATTTCTTCCCTCAGAGAGGCCTCCTTCAAGGGGATCCAATTTCACCGTTATTGTTTGTATTGTGTGTGGATAGGCTTTCACATCTAATTTGTGATGCGGTGGATGAGGGGAGGTGGAAGCCTATTTATGCCACTAAAGCAAGTCCGGCTATGTCACACCTAATATTTGCAGAAGACCTACTTTTGTTTGGTGTGGCTTCTGAGGCACAAACAGATTGCATGTGGAGCTGTTTGGATAGTTTTACCAAAGCATCAGGGGGAAAAGTTAATACGTTGAAATCCTCAATATTATTTTCTCCAAGGGTGTCAGCGCAAACAAGACAAAAAATTAAATATATGACTCAAATGCAGGTTTCTAGTGAAACTGGCAGAAACCTAGGCTTTCCTCTCATGAGAAATAGGAAGATGAACGAGACCTTTCATTTCGTTATTGAGCGTGTTCGTTCAAAATTAGCGGCATGGAAGGTTAATTGTTTATCCATAACGGAAAGAATTACATTAGCTAAGTCAGTTTTGAGCGGCATCCCTTTGTACCCGATGCAGGTAGCAAGACTCCCAAGAATTGTTTGTCAAGAAATAGAAAGACTACAGAGGAATTTTATATGGGGTCATGATGAAACCTCAACCCATTTCCATTTGATTGGATGGGAACAGATAACACTACCAAAGGAGTATGGTGGACTTGGATTTAAACGAATTGCATCAGTCAATCGGGCTTGTGGAGCCAAACTTGCCTGGCAACTGATTGTGGGTACTAAAAGCTTATGGGCTGAGGTCCTCGCTCAAAGATATATGATGAGAGAGGAGGACTCCCTGCTGACATATCGCCCAGGTGATTCAAAGTTGTGGAGATTTATTACCTCCCCAAAGGAAATTATTGAAGTGAGAACAAGGTGGCAAGTAAGAAACGGGCAAACGGTGAGTTTCTTTACTGATCACTGGTTGGAAGTGGGGAAAAAGCTCAAGGAAATGTGTATTAGACCATTAACAGGGAAGGAAGAACAATCCTCTGTTGCGGATTGGGCAAGGAGTGGATCTTGGGATCTTGAGAAATTAGTAAGTATTGTAGAACCAGCGGTGATACAACGCCTTTCTTCATCTCTGACACCTAAAGCAGATGCAGATCATGACATTATGGTATGGGGAGCAACAAGTGATGGTACGTTTTCTATTAGAAGTGCGTACTTTCTCATTGAAGAAAACCCACAGCATTTGCATCATAAACTTTACAAGGTGATTTGGAAATGGAAAGGGGTGTAAAGAATTAAGGTTTTTATGGGGAGGGTCCTCTTGAATAAACTGCCAACAAAATTGTGGAGAAGCACTTGGTCACAAACATCGGCCCTTTGTGATTGTTGTAAGTCCGGAGTTGAGTATACTCTGCATATTCTGAGGGACTCTTTATGCAATGCAAATGTGGACTAAACTGATTCACCCAAGGTATATTACCTCTTTCTTTGCGGCGGGACTTCGTGATTGGTTGGCTATGAATTTAAAGGGTAAACTAGGAAGAGGAGGTGATATATACTGGAGTATCATTTTTGGGGTGGCTATTTGGAAGTTGTGGGGGTGGAGGAATCTCTCCATTTTGTACAGCAATTTTGCTAATCCTGCAGATATCATCTCACACGTTTGGAAAAACTTTGCAGTGTTTCATGATATTGAACCTGATGTGAACTTCTTGGAGAATTTGCCACAATCTATGGGTACCTCGACATGGCAAAAGCCTCCCAATGGGTGGATCAAAAAAAAAAAAAAAACCAGATAGAATTCATGATCCATATGGTTCACGACGGCCTCAATTTCTGAGTACCAAACAGCGGACTTTTAAATGTGTTGCAAATATTTAAACACTATTTCCAATAGCAATCAGAATTAAGAGCCACTCTTCTATATATGTTGTAGATTAATTCGAGATTCATACAAATCAATGCCAACTATCCAGTTCCTGCCAAAACTTTTTAATTTTAAATAAAATTTCATCTTATCAGATATAATAACTTCAAAATAAAAAATCTTGCAACTGGCATCATATAATTTACCACACCTTTCACAAGGAGGGAGGAAAGCGAGGAGGGTATGGGGGTAAAACTGTAGGGAAATCAGCATATATTACAATCAGGTGACCCGAAAGTCAAATATAACAGCATCCTTGCCCTTAGTTTCATCACACTACAGTGTTGGTTAGAGATGTAATCCCTGAGCCAAAGAACATTGGGTCTAGTAGCACAATATATGCTCTTTGTGGCACCAGGTTTGGAGTTTGATCCCCATACCTCCTCAGGCTCTATGCCTGCCATCAAAATCCAAGAAGAAATGCCATCCTTGACACCTGAGCTTATGACCTACCACCCAGAAGGCTATTTTCTTCAAAACGCCATACAGAGCGCAAGGCACCGGTGAATGAGTTCCGGAGTTCAAGGGACCCCAAAGCTAGTCTGGAGGGTGGCCTTGTATAATGCTAATATCTATTGCATGCTTTCTAGTTTTAGATGTCCGAGAGCTACAAGCACGAACTAGGTTGTTTTACAGAGGAGGACCTCAATTTTCAAAATTTGTTGGAATGGCATCATCGTCAGTTCCTTTCTTTTTGCCCATTTTCTGGCTTGCTTTGTCCACTTTACTGTCAAGAAGTTGCAACACCAGCAGTCAAGGTAATGGGATTATGGGACTCCTCTTTGCTATGCATGCAAGATGTGATGACAAGTCAACATCAAGGCAAAGCACGCCACCTGTCAACAAGAAGCATGGCGTGATCCCGAGAAGGCGCTGAAAGCTGCTGTAGAACTACATTCTTGAGACGAGCGGCAGTTCTTTCACCAGAACGTGTGGCAAGTTCTAGATATACCACGGCTTTCATCAAGTCACCCTTCTGTTCAGATACAATATCTCTATTAGAACCATGTATAATCTAAAAGAAAGTTATGAAATAAGACAAAAACCGACATCTTATGCCCGGGAACACTTGGCCATTGCTGACAACTATTCCAATCTTATGTATAGATGCCATATACAAACAAATTTTAAAAGAACAAAACTAAAAAAGGGCAATTGATAGGTAAATTGGAACCCCCCATTGCATGCATCAATGTATGAAAGGCTGTTTGTAACAGAACCAAAAACAGAAGAAGAATATGCAGATTTAATGTAAGTCTAATTTGCGTTAGTCACATAGAGCAACTGAAGTCTGAAACTAAATAACTGTATCGATGTAAATCTGAGTACAACTGTGGTTGATGTGAACAGAAAGTTATATACTACACCTAGGCAAAAGATCATGGTTTAACTACTGACAGGCTATAAAAATAAAGAATGGTGAGATCATAAAGTTCAAAAGCCAAAATCATGAAGTCTAGTTTAATATAGGTAAGAAACAGTCACACAGAAGTTGTATGTTTCATTTTTTTCCTTTTAACCATGAAAATTCAAAATAAGAAAGCATATATTGATTGCTTACATGAAACAGAGAAAGTCCATGCTCATATTGAGCTTTACTGTGACCATGATCTGCAGCCCGCTTCATCCATTTTCTTGCAAGTTGATGATTATGTGTCAAACCTTCCCCTGAGGAGTAGCATAAGGAGATATTGTACATTGCACGCACATACCCTCCTTCCGCAGCTTTCAAATACCATCTAGCCTGTTCCATGGAAAACTTGTTAGTGGCAAAGGTCAGAATGCATCATGCTAGTAAATGAGCATAGTTGCACAATATTATAAGCCCTTTTCCATTAAAAAGCCAACTCACAAACAAAGGTTTAATGCTGCCATGAATTCATAACTTAATAATCAAAATATAAAGAAGGAATGCAAGTACAGTTACAAATGTCAATGGACCTTACAGCTTTATATTGATGTCAAACAAATGAACACTTACAGCTTCTTTTATGTTGCAGTTGACCTTGTGACCTCGATGAAGGCAAAGTGCCAGTTGGTATTGAGCACGGGCATTCCCACAAACTGAAGCTTTATATAACCATTTTAAGGCTTCCTCAGTTTTTGGAGGTTCAGCTGCAGAGCAAATGTAAACCTTCATATCTTGAACCAAGTGAAGTTATGTCTTGGAAAGGAATATTTTGAATACCTAATAAGGTAAAGCAGAAATACAGATAAAACCAAAGCCTCAGTTATTTTATAAAAGACCCAGTCCTCGACACATAAGAGAGTTGCCATAATATTGCCCTCAACCCAGAAGGACTTTAGTGTTCGTTTGGGATAACTTATTTTTAGTCAATAAATACTTATAATTCGTTATTTACGGTATACGATGTGAGAGGAATTTTGTCTCGACTTATGTAATAAGTGCTTATTTCTCAGAAATAAGCTATTCCAAACACTCACTTAAATACTTAAATGGTTTCACGGCAATGAGTTTCTGACTTCCTGCTGCAAACCGAACTATGTACTTAACGTTGCTTTTGTGTTTATTGATTTTGATTTTATCCTCGGTCCAAACTAAACTCATATCTTAAGACAACATTTGTACATGAAGATTTCAAGAGCATGGATATCATTATTACATAACACACAACTAAGAATCGCTGATAGTACATGTAAATGGTACACTCAGTAAAAGTGTAAACAAGCTATTGAAACATGAAGGCACAATATGAGTCTAAATGCATTGCATTTTCCATATTCCCAATCCCATTACATCTCTTCAATGCACCCTCTAAATTCACGAGTTCGTATTATCAGAATTTATAAATATGCAATATGTAGTTTGGATGCAGACTTTAGCAGAAGTGCGTGTTCTCAAAACAGGAAGGCAAAAGAAAGAAAGAAAGAAAGAAAGAAAGGATTTTAAGACTAAATTCTGGAAATACCTTGCAAATAGGAAATCCCCAAATTGCACTGCCCAGCTGGGTCTCCGAGTTCAGCAGCTCTCCGATAGAAAACAATCGCTTTCTCCTTCTGGCCAATCTGCCAGTAAATGAGACCCGCGTCAACCATAGCCAGAGCGGAGCCTCGAGCCGCAGCTTTCAGGAAAGAATCGAGGGCCTTGTCTACATTCGGACGAACACTTCGCTTTCCATGCTTGAATCGCTTTCCCCAACTCAAAAGAAGCATCGCCTCCCTCAACGGCTTTAGAGCCTCCGACCAGGACCGACAAACCAAAGACGCCGCTTGAAGGTTTGGGAGGGTAAAGGAAGCTGCGATTTTCGCAAGAATGTCGTATGGAAGGGCAGAGAAATCGGCATCTCCTGACGAAGATCCCGATGGAGTGGCATCTGACGATGCCCTTGAGCAGAGTCCAATTGAGCGACCTGAGTAAGCCGATGATTCGAAAGGGGTTCTCGAGGTAGAATCTTTAGTGGAAACATCAGAATTGCCTATATTAGAAAATGGAAGAGATGAGAAACGAGAGGCCCCAGAACGAGAAGGCCATGTTCGGTGCTTCATCTTCGTTTCTTGGTGTCGCAGAACTCCGGCGGAAGAAGGAGGCCATTCATTCGTGGAGACCGGGGCGACCAGATTTGGTGATGGACGAAACGACGTCGGCGGTTGCTTTCGGCCAACGCATTCGCATGCCATATCTTCTTTCATTTTTCCACCACTAACTCTACTAAGTTACATATATTTATTTTAATGTTATTTTTGACATTCTAATAAGAAAACCCTATGCTTCTATACTTCGATTGCAATATGAACATGACATAATTTCTGTTTAAGCTGTGTTGATGTTGATCTGCGATCCCATAAGAGAAAAGAAAAAGACACGCCATCGTTTTCAATTTCTAATATTGAGAGTATTGATAAGATTTTTCCGATTTTCATATTGGTCTAGTTTTTTTTCAGCCGGTTTATTGGTCAAATGTAGTATCAGGTCAATTTTCAAGTTTAATATTGGGAGAATTACACTAAGGTCCCAACAAAGAAAATAAATAAAAAAATGATTCCTGTAGATTACAAAATAAAAAAATGGTTTCAAGTAGTTGTCAATACATACTCATAGAGTTATTAACGAGTTGTCAATATTAGAGTTGTTAATAAGACCATTTTTTAATTTTACAATCTCCAGGAATCATGTCTTTATTTTTTTTTTCTTTCTTAGGATCTAAGTGTGATTCTCCTTTTAATATTTGGTCATAGAAATATATATCTTAAGAAAGTTTAAAGCTTTTTTTTTCACGGATTAGAAAGTTTTAAGCTATATACATATATATTGTACAATGCAAATGTCATGGGATAAACTAAGTTTTTACTAATAGGAAATTTTGGCCTACTAAATTTAATTGATGACTATGCAGTTGATAAAATATATTTAAATTTTATTTGTTTTATTTTCATATAATTAGATTATTAAACTAAAATAAATCGATAAATCGTTATAAATGAAATCGAGGTTTTTGTATCTAGATTATTAAACTAAAATTTTCTAATACAATCAAGGTTTTGGTATTAACTGCTTCATAGGATTTTTAAATATTTTTAAATTTACACATATTTTAAATTAAATATTAATAGTATTTAATTACATGGTCATTACTTAATTTTATTGTGTCAATGTTTTCCGTTAGCACCATTAACGATGTTAAAATTATACGATCAAAAATGTATTTTATAAAGTTAATGGATCAAAAATATACCTCAGATAAACTTAAAGGATTAAAAATATAGTATAAGCATAAAATGTCACTATACCAATTCATTTACACCACATCCTTAACAAAAGAACCACTTAAATTCTTTTATAAAAAAAATTAAGGAACCAATATAAGATACATTAAGATATTCATATGTATCATTTTTTTCTAAATTATTTCATCTAACTTATAAACTGATATATAGTCTAATAATATATAATATATGTTATGATTAGGTAAGTTATTTAACTTTTTAAATTTCTCCAAAAAAAATTAAATGATTTTTATACTAAAAATAGAGGATAATATTATATAAAAATCATACAAGTATTACTATTGATCCATCTTGGACAATAAAGCACCTGTTTGGACGAGAAGAAAATATAAGGAAAGAAATACATTTTTCTTTTTTTAAGTAAGAATAAAAAGGGGACAGAATGAAAAATACGAGGAATGAAACCTGACTTTTCGCCTAGATTCTAGTTTTCACATGTAGAGAGATTTTTTAAGCAGAAAAACCCCATCTCAAGCTGCTCTCATTGAGGATGCAGATAGGACAGTGTATAATTTAATTCTTTTAACTTAATGTATTTTATTTTGTAAAAAAAAAATATCCATTTCAATTTTTAAATAGAAAATATGAAAATATATTTTCTTACAAATAATCTGAATTTAAATAAAAAAATCTGCATAGCGGTAGGTAGGCATCCTTGTTACACACTTGGCCGACAGAGACCCAGTACGGTTATATTTAAGTCAAATAACTCATCACATGTTCACACAAATTTCATATTTTTCTTTAGCTCCATCATCAATTGCTTGACCTGAGCTTTCCACTATTTTCTTTTCATGATCATAAATTTAAGTCCACTAGAGGCTTCTCTCAGTGCAATGCAAAGATTGTGTATTATATGATATAAATTTTAAAATAGTATCATGGAAGAATATTTTTATTTTTTCAAAATTTGTGATTGGTTGTACTTATAAACGATTGATAATTAACATTCAAGTAGCTTTTTTCTTCCAGATTATCTATACCATAGTTTTCTAAAAAAATTTATACTTTAATTTGTTAGAATATTAAAACCAATTTCATGCCACTCCTAAAATTTTAATATTTTATTTTCAATATTATCAAAAAAATATATATTTTATTTTCAATCCCTTAACCCAATCATAAAATATATCTGAAAACTTGAATAATTCACGTCCTTTTTTTTTTCTAAAAAAAGCTCATGTCGTATGCACATTTTTGTGAGGGATTTTTTCACTAATCAAGTTTAAAAAGTAAATGCAGTTAGTATGCATGGTCACTACAAGCTTTTAAGGGACTTTTCATTTTCCAACCGGTTTATAATTAACATTCAAGTAGTTTTTTTTTAGCAAGCATATGAAAGTTGTACAATTGAGTAGTAAATGAACTTGCTTCACATTAACATTTACAATTTCATAGATAATATTCAAGTGCTTTTTCATTTTTCAAATGATTCACAATTAACATTCAAGTAGTTTTTTTTCTTCCAAACAATCTTTTCCATAGTTTTCTAAAAAAACTTTATACTTTTAATTTGTTAGAATATTAGGTCACTCCCAAAATTTTAATATTTTATTTTCAATCCCTTAACCCAACCATCAATAGATATATGAAAACTTGAATAGTATTTGGTTTCACTAATCAAAGTTAAAAAGTTAACGCCATTAGTATGTATTATTACTACAAACTTTCTATAGATATAATATAACAGAGAGATTGCTTTTAATCCCATTAATTGGTTGAGGATATCACATACATATACATGAAATCTCCACGGATGAGTATCTGTCAATTTGCTCTGCCATAATCTCCTTAATCTCAATATGCGATCAGGGTAAATTCAGTATATGGATTATGGATATTTATTTCGGTGCTAAAGGTAAGAACTTAATTTACTTTGTTAACCTTAATGTATAATTTTTCTGTTAAATTCTTTCTATTAATTGCACATATTAGTATATTACGATCATCTTTCATCCCACAAATAATTTTTAATATAAATGATTAAAAATGGATATTTGAAGAAAATCAACTTTAATAAAATTAACTATTTTTCTTAATCCGGTAAATTAGTCACATCTAGTTCCTTTGTTTAAGATTAAATAGAGCACTATTTAAAATTCTACCTCCATTTCTTAATATATATATATATATATATATATATATATATATATATATATATATAAATTTAGTTTGTATTGTGATTTACACTATAAACTAGATCTTATATTAATAATAAGGGGTGATATTTAAAGTTTGAATTTTCTTAACTCTTAAGTCTCAAGCAACATGATTTATCGTGTGATGGTAAGGAAAATATTCAAATGTATATTGATTTTTTTTTTTTTTTTGCTCAAAAAAATGTATATTGATTACTACTCAACTATTTCAGGAAACACAAGATTTTTTAAGGTTGTTATCAATATTCTTTAATTAACAGCCCCATTTGGAAAGAGCCAATATTCATGAACGAACGTTATGAATGAATTAAGGGGAGATTACTGTATTGAACTTTGAAACCCAAATATTAGGTTAAGAAGTTAGTTAAATTAATTAAATTAGTATGTATTTTTTAAAACACCCTAATCATCTTCTTTAATTCCCTTATCCCTCTTCTCCTTGATTATTATTGAAGGAATATCAATAGGGGTAAATTAAAAAAAATAAACAAATATAAAGAATATGTCTTATATTTATGATCAAAATCAATTCATCTTTCTTCTTTTTTTTATTCATCAAGACAACATGATACCCGTATTAAGTAAAAACAAGTTTTACAAAGTACCTATAATTAAAACACCACTATAAAAACTAAACAACTTGAGAAAATAAGGCAAGGCAATGATCCTGACACCAAAAAAAGCGAAATATCATGAAGCAATATAATGCCAATGTATATCTCCTGCCAAGTGATAGTCAACAGGTGAGAGGATTGAGCAAGAATATGAATGTAGCCTACATTGACACAATAGATTGTGAGAGGCGATTTTGCATCAGCTGCTATCATGCTAGAATTATGAATCCAGAATAATGATGATGTTCTTAAACACTTGGAGAGCAAAGCTAGATCTGCTGTTAATTGATTTCACCATAAGAATTCTTTGAAATAAATACTTCTATGACAGATGATTTCATAACAATAATGCCTATTCAGCCTCTTATATTTGTAGAGTATAATATCCCAGCCTTCATTAATATTGAAAGAGATTAACTCCTCAAAAAAGATTATATATTAAAAATAGGAGGGAGTGTCATGCCCTTATCTTATTTTGACTTGCAGCGGAATATTATTGCATGGTTCGGTAGCTAACACGGAAATAGCATAAATATACTAATAATATGTGCATGATTACAAAAATTCTTCGGAATGGTTCACACATAATAATTACCATTAATGTAGCCACACAGAGCTACTTGAGTATCTAAAACTATCCTAGTGAAACGGAGACATCTTCTAGTCTTCGTTTCACCACTACAATCCCCTCGTACGGTTCTCTTCGTTGTTCTCAGCATATTTACTGTCTTCTCCTGACTAAATTGTTGGTAGATGAGGGTGAGATTCAAGAGAACTTCAATAGGAAACATATACCATAATGCATGCATGATAGATGCCATATGTATGACATGTTAGCTTTAACTAGATGCATGCCCCATAACGACATTTCTGCATGCTCAATGTTTCATGCAACAAAACTATGGCCACAACAAAACAGAAAAATAGCTTCATTTATTTAATTATGCTTTACACAATCAAGCAAAACAATCACATTCATTATTACACAAGCAGAGATATCAATTACATGTAAATAAGGTAAGTCTCCTATCTTATGTTCCTTTTGCTAAACAGAAATAGTTCCTCGATCTACGTGCAAATAGCTCGGGCTCCATATTCAATCCTACAATGCCAAATGTATCGTTTAGACACTTCTATGATGTTTCTAGGGGTTATACAAGTCTATATTAAAAAGTTACTAAAATACCCCCGAAGACCCTGCCTAGGCCCGCTGTACCCAGTCCGACTGCACTTTTCCTGAAATTCTAACCTAGGCTATCCCGACAAATTTCCTCCCAAGAAATCCCTTTCCGGACTAGGAATTACCAAGTTCGTTGCCAAAAGATGAAATTGCCCTTAACAACCTCACTTTAGGGGCGTTTTCATAATTATGTTTTTTTGGCCTTTTTCGAAAAAGTGGTCAATTGTAATCCCACCTAATTTCCCCTCCTGAATTTAATGGAATCATCAAATCATTGAAAATCTAACTCTAATACCTATTTCTTGCTCTGGCCAAAACTTAACACTACTTGGAGAAAAATCAGGGTTTTACGTTTTCAACTCTATAAAACGTGTTCATTTTTACTCATAACCACTTTATTAACTATTCTTTTAGGCTAAAACTACCATTTAGTACCAATTTGGGCAGCATAACCCCTAAGTAAACCCATTCCCAAAAATTAAAACCATTGACAATCCGGCGAAATTTCACCTATTAAATTGTCCACAGCAACCATAATAGACAATATACAAAGGTTTGGAAGTTATCTTCCGCTTCCCTCTGGCTTTTCTCAATAAGGTTGAAACCCTAAGTCCTCAAACACCAAATTTGAGCCTCCAAACCTTAAATCACATGAATAGGAAGCATAGAATAGGAATTATACGCGTTATGAGTTAAATCGTAGGAGGAATTGGCTCACCGTACAAGATTTATTTTCCTTTCTCTCTCTAAGATTTCCACACGTTTGCCATTATCTTTTTAATCCAATTTCTTTTCTCATTTTTCTTTGGCCAATTCTCATATATTTTTAGACCAAATATTTTCTCTGCTACTTCTCAATTGTTGGACTTTAATATTGGGTTTTTTAAATTACCTAAATTAATTCCATAATTATTTTTTCCATTTTCTCATGAATATGAACAATTATAAAATTTATAAATTCCAAATTCATGAATATTCATCATTTTATTGAATTTCTCAAATAATATAATATATTTGATGAATATAAAATTTGGGGTGTTACGGGGAGTATTTAAATATTAAATATTCTCCTCCCTCTCAATTTCTCCCTCTTTCCAATTCTCTCATGCTCTTCTCCCTTGTCTTCTTCCTTGCAATACTAACATTTTGATTTTTTTTTTTTTTTTAAAGAAAGCATATAAATTAAAGTGCCTCTCAAATGGACCTCAAAGTCCATATACAAGCAAAACATGGCGCACTCGTTCAGCTCTTGCCGTCTTATCTCTTTAACTTTATCATTATAGTCTAAATGCTTTATGTTTATGCTGTTATATTCTTATTAACTTAACACTTTTTCTTTATCAGATATTAATTTAACACTTCAGAGAAATGATATCCAATAAGTGCACCCCAATTTTAGTCATAATACAAATTATAATAACAGAAAATATTATGCATAATTACCAAAACTAAAAGAAAACATGCAATATCAACTATCATTAATTCATTAGTTTTGTGAAAAAAAACTATAATATACCCCTAGCACAATATATATATCTCAAATTTAAGTTTGTTTGACTTTAATTATCCTTAATTTTAGATGGGAAGAAAATTATAGAGGAAAAATATTAGGAGGGAAAACTTTTAAAAATAATAATTTTTTATTGTGAAAAGTCCCCCCCCCCCCCTAATATTCTTTCCATCCAACAAAGACAAATTTGAGAATTGAGATTGAGATAGCCACATCTTGCTATTTGAAGTGTGATAATATTTAAATTCGATTTATATAATATCTGTCATGACCCATGATGTTAAAGAAACAAGCAACATTAATTGACATTTGCAGTATGATTAAGATATGCAAGATATTTTCAATTATTATAGAAAGCATAAATATTATGAATATCAGGAATCACGATATCTTATGTATCACTGATATGGCACATCAAAAAATACCATTAAAAAACAAGTCAATGATGCACTAAATAACGTGCCAAGGACTCTCATACATATAATTTTTAATATCTGAAACACAAACCTTCAAAATTTTGTAGGGTGATAATCAATTATATTAAATAAAGACGTACATTATCTAAGGATGTTTTGTCCATTGTCGCCCTCACACGCAAGTGTAAGAACAAAGAGAGACATATATATATATATATATATATATATATATATATATATATATATATATATATATATATATACCATAGCTTATGCAGACCTGGGCAACATGCATTTTTTGATGCGGAATTTAAAAATAAGGACACACTTGCAAAATCAAAGTATGTACAGATATTTACTATAAACAAAACTAAGATGAGGTTTCACCGAAAATGATCCGGGTTATAGAAGGAACCATGTCCTCTTTCATACATGGACCATTTACAGAGAATTCCTTTCGAATCTCATACAGAGCATTCATAATTTGGAATCTCGACCTTCTCCCTTCAGATCATAACAGCACAGCCTTCCTTCGTTTCCTACTGAAGACGTATTCATCTTACTTTCATTTATCTCGTCCTAAAATTAAAAAAGACTCTTTTTTTTTTTTACATATTGCCCAGTAACATAATCTATAATACTTCCCTTATGATCTAATAAAATTTCCCCCTTAGATCCCTAAAGGAGTTTAGCCCCTCATACCTGGTTATTCTTCAGTAATTGATAATTAAAGATAATATTTGTTGCAGCTACTACGGAGAACTTCTCGCACAACTCACAAACACAAGAGAGAGAATTCTGAGAAAGATTACTTTGCATTCAAAGGTGATTGCAATTACAGGAGAGGTGCCTTACTGAGAGGCTTACATGAGTATTTATAGAGTCGAGTGACCAACTCTGATTACAAGCAGACAATTTTACTTTACAGATCATCTAATAAAGGACGATAAGGTTCTTACAAGATAAGATACTTTGCTAAAAGCATTACTTTCCTGAGTGCTCTTCTTTTTTCTTGTCGGTCACGTTTTTCTTTTCTTCATTTGACTGCTTCTGCCGACACTTATATTTGTAGTCTTCTGCCGACACCTCTTTTACAAAAGGCTTGGGTCCATGGTAATATTTGGGTTTTTATCTTTTCCACGAACTTCTTGGCAGTATTCACACTCATGATTTGGGTATTCCCCAATTAGTTGACAAATTCTTCTTCTTGTATCAGGAGTATTTTCCATTTTATTCTTCTTTATTTGGTCATACCATAACCCAAATTGCTTGTCATTCTTCGGCTTCTTTCCAAGAGAATACATACAAGTCTTATCTGTACAATAACACACATATATTTTTTCTTCCTTTTCTGGGTTTATAGTCATATTTGCTATCTTTATACGATTCATCTCCTGGAATATTATATGGTAGTCTTGAGCCCTCATATTAGATACACGAAACTGGAAATCTTCATCGTCTGTTATGTCTTCTTTTACTTCTGGTTCATATACCAAAGGCTTCTTGGTAGTTCCAAGTCTAATAAGATTTATAGGCATATAAAATTGGTCTGGGGTAATTTCAGCTATAGTTGAATAACACCTTATGAATACTTGGTGTTGAGTTACTATATCATAGTAATCTCCTACAGCTTTTATGAATTTTTCGGGTAATTCGGCTATTTCAGATAAATTTCTGGAAGGGTATATACTCTGAATTAATCCATATTGATACAAGGTTCTGACAATACCTGGAGGAGTTCCTGGGTATATGATGGCTTTATTAAATGCATAATGAGACACATATTTAATAGTTTTATGAGATAAAGAAAGATGGTTTAACTTTTTGATAATAACTTTATAGAAATTATAGAGCTTTGGGATTTCAAAGATGTCTGCATTTGGTTCTTTTGGAGGAGGAGAATTATTGGAAGGCTTCTCTTTTTCTTTTTCTTGGGTCTTCATTATTTGAGAAAAAGTTAAAGTCTCTGGAGATGGCTGTCTTATTGGAGTTGAGGTTAATAAAGAATTAGAGGTTAACAGAGATTCAAGTCCGAATGACTCGATTATATTTTGAGTATTGTGAGTAGAAGACTCACCTAGAGTGGATGACTCCATTATAGGTAAAATAGGCTTATAAGGTTCAACCTCTTTGCCCTTATTCGAAGTCTGGACATCTGTCCTTATAAGTGGATTGGCATCAGCCTTAGAGAGCTTCAAATTCTCAAGCTGAATATAGATGTCATTAAGAGAATCATTAATACCAGATATAGAGCTTGTTAACCCTTGTATACTGGTACTAACTTGACTACTTAATAGACTCATATTCATTTCAAGAATATTCATCTTCATTATAAGTTGATTCATCACTGGGGAAGATTCTTCTTCCTTATTCGTCTGATTTATAGGACTTTTTCCACCAATTCGGCTTACTGGCTCCATCTGCTTAAATAATCAGCAACTAGGTTATTCTTCCCTTTAATATATTCAACTTCATAATCATAATAAGATAGATCTGCTTGCCATTTAATCAACATTTTACTACTTAACTTATTTTGTTTTATTCCTCTAGATAACCAATGTTTAACCTGTGTATTATCTGTCTTTATTACAAATTTATTATTTACTATGAATAATTCTAATTTTTCTATAGCTTTTACAACAGCTAATAATTCTTTCCAATTCGAATGATATCTACTTTGTGAATCATTAAATTTTCCACTTGCATATCTAGTTATTTTTTCAATTCCTTCTTCATCTTCATAATATAAAGCTGCTCCCCAATAATTGTCAGAAGCATCTGTATATATAATCCATCTTATATTTTCTTTTAAGGGTATAGTTAATTTTGGCAAATCTTTGCACAGAACTTTTATATTTTCTACTATCTTTTCTATATTACTATCCCATTTCCATATAGTCTTTTCTCCTGCTAACTTAGATATTTTTGAGGTTAATGCTGATAAATTAGGAATATAATTTCTAGCCTGGTTTACTAATCCTAAAAAAGATTGTAAATCCTTCTTATTATTTATCTTTTTAAATTGTAATATTTTCTGGCTTATATGGTCTTGTAATTCTATTCCATCCTTAGTTAATATTTGTCCTAGAAAATTTACTTTTTCTTTTCTTAATTCCATTTTTGATGGTGATATATTTAGTCCTTTTTCTTCTATAAGTTTTACAAATAGTTCTAAATGAATTTCATGTTCTTTTTCATCTTTTGAAAATATTAATATATCATCAATGTAAATTACAGCAAAATCTCTTATTGGTAATAACATTTTTGATACATATTCTTGGAATATACTTGGGCTATTATGATAACCCATTGGTAATACGTTCCATTCATATAGTCCTTCTGAAGTACTGAAAGCTGTATATTTTTTACTATCTTCTTCAAGTTTTATTTGGAAAAATCCTGACTTACAGTCAAATTTACTAAATATAGTTTTTCCTCTTATTAAGTTAAATAATAAATCCATTTTAGGTATTGGGTACCTATTCCTTATAGCTAATTCATTTAATTTTTGATAATTTATTACCATCCTGGTTTTTCCTCTTTTTTCTTCGCTATGTTTAGACACAATTATAGCTGGTGAAGAGTATTTTGATCTACTTTCTCTTATAAGATTATATTTTTTCATTTCTTCTATATGCATTATAAATTCTTTCCTATCTTCTTTTGTCCATGCATAAGGTTTACAATTTATTTCTTTACTATAATCTTTTAATTCTATTTTTGCCATAGGCTTAGACTTTTCCCAATGTATTAAAGGATTATCACTATAATTATCTATAATTTTCTGCTCTATAGTTTTTATCTCTATAATATTTAAATTTGCTAACATATGCTGTATTTCTACTGGGTTATTATTTTGTAAAAACTGTACTTCATATTCATTATTCTTTTTCTGAAATTTTTCATCTTTTCTTCTATATGGCCTAGTTATTCTAATACCCCAAGCTTCATGTTTACATGGTGTTGTTAATATTAAAGCTTTACTGATCATATGTATAGGAAAATATTGTTCTAAGAAATCTAATCCTAGAATTACATCACAAGAGGGTTCATTATATTGATTTAATTCTTTTATTACTAATTCATAATTTCCTATTTGAACTTTTACATCTTTTGCTTCTAATTCTAACATATGAATTTCTTTTCCTGCACTTTCCATTCTTAACATTTTATTTTTTTCTTTTCCACAGTTCTGGTGGTAATACATTATATTTGGCTACAGTTAAGTTTGCTCCAGTGTCTACTAAAGCATGATATTTTCTAGCTCTATATTTAGCATATATAAATTTTATAAGTATGTAGTATAAGGGTCTATTCATATTCTAGACAACATTTCTAACCGTTCTTTTAATGTTTTCTTAATTTCTTTTCTATCTTGTCTTTTCCTCATTACTCTAGCATATTCTTCTTCATACAATAAATAATGATTGTCATATATAAAATTTAATCGTCTATTTTCCCATTTATAGGTTTTGTTTAATCTTTTAATTATCATTCTTAAGAAACTCTTATCATTTTTTGGTATTACAGTTATATATTCTCTTTTCTTATATGCCCAATATTCTCCATCTATTATCAGTCTACTTTTATTTCTTAATTCTTCATTTAGCATATGAATATCTCCCATATTAAACTCTAGATAATAAATCTAATTGTCTTTTTAATTCCCTTTTGATATTTCTTCTTCTTCTTTTTCTACTTATAATTATATTGACCATTTGTATATATTCTCTATCATGATATTGTAATTGTTCTAATATTGGTCCCTTAATTATATGTTCTAATCTATTTCCTTTATCTAATTTATGTATTAAATACCTTAATAATCCTTTATTAGTTTTAGGTATTTTTTTATTATTATAATACCAATTATTCTCATCATAAAGTATAATCCTTGTATTCATTTAAACTCTTGATAACAAATTTAATTGTTTTTTAAATTCATCTTCTACTTCATATCTATAATGCATTCTTCTTATTTGATATTGTATTAATCTCACCCTTACTTGTCTATTATCTATATCTTGTAATGCTAATCTTAATGCTTGTTCTTGTATCTCATCCCATTGTCTTAATTTATTAATAAATTTTCTCATTAACCCTTTTTCTATTTTAGGTATTTTTATTCCTATATTATTTTCAAAATAATACCAATTATTGTTATCATAAAGTGTTATCTTTTTATCCATTTAAGATCTAGATAATACTTTTAATTGATAGTTGTAGAAATATAAGATGAATATTATACCCAAATCTGATAAGTCAATGATGAATCATATAATTCACCAAATAAATAGATGCAATGAAAAAGAAAAAAGACAATTAAGGATAACATTCATCTTATATTTCTACAACTATCAATTAAAAGTATTATCTAGATCTTAAATGGATAAAAAGATAACACTTTATGATAACAATAATTGGTATTATTTTGAAAATAATATAGGAATAAAAATACCTAAAATAGAAAAAGGGTTAATGAGAAAATTTATTAATAAATTAAGACAATGGGATGAGATACAAGAACAAGCATTAAGATTAGCATTACAAGATATAGATAATAGACAAGTAAGGGTGAGATTAATACAATATCAAATAAGAAGAATGCATTATAGATATGAAGTAGAAGATGAATTTAAAAAACAATTAAATTTGTTATCAAGAGTTTAAATGAATACAAGGATTATACTTTATGATGAGAATAATTGGTATTATAATAATAAAAAAATACCTAAAACTAATAAAGGATTATTAAGGTATTTAATACATAAATTAGATAAAGGAAATAGATTAGAACATATAATTAAGGGACCAATATTAGAACAATTACAATATCATGATAGAGAATATATACAAATGGTCAATATAATTATAAGTAGAAAAAGAAGAAGAAGAAATATCAAAAGGGAATTAAAAAGACAATTAGATTTATTATCTAGAGTTTAATATGGGAGATATTCATATGCTAAATGAAGAATTAAGAAATAAAAGTAGACTGATAATAGATGGAGAATATTGGGCATATAAGAAAAGAGAATATATAACTGTAATACCAAAAAATGATAAGAGTTTCTTAAGAATGATAATTAAAAGATTAAACAAAACCTATAAATGGGAAAATAGACGATTAAATTTTATATATGACAATCATTATTTATTGTATGAAGAAGAATATGCTAGAGTAATGAGGGAAAGACAAGATAGAAAAGAAATTAAGAAAACATTAAAAGAACGGTTAGAAATGTTGTCTAGAATATGAATAGACCCTTATACTACATACTTATAAAATTTATATATGCTAAATATAGAGCTAGAAAATATCATGCTTTAGTAGACACTGGAGCAAACTTAACTGTAGCCAAATATAATGTATTACCACCAGAACTGTGGAAAAGAAAAAAATAAAATGTTAAGAATGGAAAGTGCAGGAAAAGAAATTCATATGTTAGAATTAGAAGCAAAAGATGTAAAAGTTCAAATAGGAAATTATGAATTAGTAATAAAAGAATTAAATCAATATAATGAACCCTCTTGTGATGTAATTCTAGGATTAGATTTCTTAGAACAATATTTTCCTATACATATGATCAGTAAAGCTTTAATATTAACAACACCATGTAAACATGAAGCTTGGGGTATTAGAATAACTAGGCCATATAGAAGAAAAGATGAAAAATTTCAGAAAAAGAATAATGAATATGAAGTACAGTTTTTACAAAATAATAACCCAGTAGAAATACAGCATATGTTAGCAAATTTAAATATTATAGAGATAAAAACTATAGAGCAGAAAATTATAGATAATTATAGTGATAATCCTTTAATACATTGGGAAAAGTCTAAGCCTATGGCAAAAATAGAATTAAAAGATTATAGTAAAGAAATAAATTGTAAACCTTATGCATGGACAAAAGAAGATAGGAAAGAATTTATAATGCATATAGAAGAAATGAAAAAATATAATCTTATAAGAGAAAGTAGATCAGAATACTCTTCACCAGCTATAATTGTGTCTAAACATAGCGAAGAAAAAAGAGGAAAAACCAGGATGGTAATAAATTATCAAAAATTAAATGAATTAGCTATAAGGAATAGGTACCCAATACCTAAAATGGATTTATTATTTAACTTAATAAGAGGAAAAACTATATTTAGTAAATTTGACTGTAAGTCAGGATTTTTCCAAATAAAACTTGAAGAAGATAGTAAAAAATATACAGCTTTCAGTACTTCAGAAGGACTATATGAATGGAACGTATTACCAATGGGTTATCATAATAGCCCAAGTATATTCCAAGAATATGTATCAAAAATGTTATTACCAATAAGAGATTTTGCTGTAATTTACATTGATGATATATTAATATTTTCAAAAGATGAAAAAGAACATGAAATTCATTTAGAACTATTTGTAAAACTTATAGAAGAAAAAGGACTAAATATATCACCATCAAAAATGGAATTAAGAAAAGAAAAAGTAAATTTTCTAGGACAAATATTAACTAAGGATGGAATAGAATTACAAGACCATATAAGCCAGAAAATATTACAATTTAAAAAGATAAATAATAAGAAGGATTTACAATCTTTTTTAGGATTAGTAAACCAGGCTAGAAATTATATTCCTAATTTATCAGCATTAACCTCAAAAATATCTAAGTTAGCAGGAGAAAAGACTATATGGAAATGGGATAGTAATATAGAAAAGATAGTAGAAAATATAAAAGTTCTGTGCAAAGATTTGCCAAAATTAACTATACCCTTAAAAGAAAATATAAGATGGATTATATATACAGATGCTTCTGACAATTATTGGGGAGCAGCTTTATATTATGAAGATGAAGAAGGAATTGAAAAAATAACTAGATATGCAAGTGGAAAATTTAATGATTCACAAAGTAGATATCATTCGAATTGGAAAGAATTATTAGCTGTTGTAAAAGCTATAGAAAAATTAGAATTATTCATAGTAAATAATAAATTTGTAATAAAGACAGATAATACACAGGTTAAACATTGGTTATCTAGAGGAATAAAACAAAATAAGTTAAGTAGTAAAATGTTGATTAAATGGCAAGCAGATCTATCTTATTATGATTATGAAGTTGAATATATTAAAGGGAAGAATAACCTAGTTGCTGATTATTTAAGCAGATGGAGCCAGTAAGCCGAATTGGTGGAAAAAGTCCTATAAATCAGACGAATAAGGAAGAAGAATCTTCCCCAGTGATGAATCAACTTATAATGAAGATGAATATTCTTGAAATGAATATGAGTCTATTAAGTAGTCAAGTTAGTACCAGTATACAAGGGTTAACAAGCTCTATATCTGGTATTAATGATTCTCTTAATGACATCTATATTCAGCTTGAGAATTTGAAGCTCTGTAAGGCTGATGCCAATCCACTTATAAGGACAGATGTCCAGACTTCGAATAAGGGCAAAGAGGTTGAACCTTATAAGCCTATTTTACCTATAATGGAGTCATCCACTCTAGGTGAGTCTTCTACTCACAATACTCAAAATATAATCGAGTCATTCGGACTTGAATCTCTGTTAACCTCTAATTCTTTATTAACCTCAACTCCAATAAGACAGCCATCTCCAGAGACTTTAACTTTTTCTCAAATAATGAAGACCCAAGAAAAAGAAAAAGAGAAGCCTTCCAATAATTCTCCTCCTCCAAAAGAACCAAATGCAGACATCTTTGAAATCCCAAAGCTCTATAATTTCTATAAAGTTATTATCAAAAAGTTAAACCATCTTTCTTTATCTCATAAAACTATTAAATATGTGTCTCATTATGCATTTAATAAAGCCATCATATACCCAGGAACTCCTCCAGGTATTGTCAGAACCTTGTATCAATATGGATTAATTCAGAGTATATACCCTTCCAGAAATTTATCTGAAATAGCCGAATTACCCGAAAAATTCATAAAAGCTGTAGGAGATTACTATGATAAAGTAACTCAACACCAAGTATTCATAAGGTGTTATTCAACTATAGCTGAAATTACCCCAGACCAATTTTATATGCCTATAAATCTTATTAGACTTGGAACTACCAAGAAGCCTTTGGTATATGAACCAGAAGTAAAAGAAGACATAACAGACGATGAAGATTTCCAGTTTCGTGTATCTAATATGAGGGCTCAAGACTACCATATAATATTCCAGGAGATGAATCGTATAAAGATAGCAAATATGACTATAAACCCAGAAAAGGAAGAAAAAATATATGTGTGTTATTGTACAGATAAGACTTGTATGTATTCTCTTGGAAAGAAGCCGAAGAATGACAAGCAATTTGGGTTATGGTATGACCAAATAAAGAAGAATAAAATGGAAAATACTCCTGATACAAGAAGAAGAATTTGTCAACTAATTGGGGAATACCCAAATCATGAGTGTGAATACTGCCAAGAAGTTCGTGGAAAAGATAAAAACCCAAATATTACCATGGACCCAAGCCTTTTGTAAAAGAGGTGTCGGCAGAAGACTACAAATATAAGTGTCGGCAGAAGCAGTCAAATGAAGAAAAGAAAAACGTGACCGACAAGAAAAAAGAAGAGCACTCAGGAAAGTAATGCTTTTAGCAAAGTATCTTATCTTGTAAGAACCTTATCGTCCTTTATTAGATGATCTGTAAAGTAAAATTGTCTGCTTGTAATCAGAGTTGGTCACTCGACTCTATAAATACTCATGTAAGCCTCTCAGTAAGGCACCTCTCCTGTAATTGCAATCACCTTTGAATGCAAAGTAATCTTTCTCAGAATTCTCTCTCTTGTGTTTGTGAGTTGTGCGAGAAGTTCTCCGTAGTAGCTGCAACAAATATTATCTTTAATTATCAATTACTGAAGAATAACCAGGTATGAGGGGCTAAACTCCTTTAGGGATCTAAGGGGGAAATTTTATTAGATCATAAGGGAAGTATTATAGATTATGTTACTGGGCAATATGTAAAAAAAAAAAAAAGAGTCTTTTTTAATTTTAGGACGAGATAAATGAAAGTAAGATGAATACGCCTCCAGTAGGAAACGAAGGAAGGCTGTGCTGTTATGATCTGAAGGGAGAAGGTCGAGATTCCAAATTATGAATGCTCTGTATGAGATTCGAAAGGAATTCTCTGTAAATGGTCCATGTATGAAAGAGGACATGGTTCCTTCTATAACCCGGATCATTTTCAGTGAAACCTCATCTTAGTTTTGTTTATAGTAAATATCTGTACATACTTTGATTTTGCAAGTGTGTCCTTATTTTTAAATTCCGCATCAAAAAATGCATGTTGCCCAGGTCTGCATAAGCTATGGTATATATATATATATATTTGCTAAACTAATGCACAACATGTGTAGGTAGCTAATTTGTAAAATGATGAAGCCTGACAAGTTGATAATATATTAATTAAATGGTGTGTGAAATAATAATGGAGGTGGATTAAGGAATCTTGTAAGCAATCTAATCCACTAATTATAAACCACCTAATCAAGCCAAGAAGAATATGTTGTCTTACACTCTTACTTATTGTATCCCATCTGATTGTTATTCCCTCAATTAATTACAGAGGCTCAAATCCCATGAAAAAATATTTTTCAATTCTCACCATTATTAGGAGAACCTCCTCTTCCCACTATTCCAACCCCACCCTAATACATTGAATCGATTTTAAATTAGTATGTGTTTGTATTATCTTTTTTTAATAGCTTTTACGATTTTCAATATAAGTGTGTGAGAAGAGTTTTGTCTCGGATTACGCAAATCATGGTTTTAATGCTTTCCAAACACACACTTAATCCTCCTGTTTTATGCACTAGTGTTTTATACATTGATTCCAATGACTTAGGAAAAATTACACCCAGACCCGACCCCAAGCTAGAGAACATATCACCCATTAGTCCTTTAAAATTATCAAATTACAGTGAAGGCCCATAAAACATGAGTGATGTAATACCCCTAATTTTGGGATTGGAGGCTTGGGAATAAGTCTAAATTAAGTAGACTACTAAGCTCCAATTTAGTAGAAACCCAAATTTATCCCCTAATGATTCTTATATCTTTGGGGTATTAAGAAAGTAAAATGGTGAACTTTAGAGAATATAATTATGTTTTTGGTGAAATCGCCTATGAGGTAGTGAGCTTGTCATGTGATTTTGAATGATCAAATGATGAGCAAAAAATTATGATATTTTATAGGATGAAAGTAGACATCCTAAGCTTTAATTTTATAGGTCATATGAATCAATTAGAGCTATATACAAAAAGATGTGAATTTTTGAAGTCAGCACAGAAAAACTGTGAAATTTCTGGAACAGTATGCAAAGATTGAAATTCTGGGAATTTTGTGATTCCATTCAGCAAAATTCTATATTTTTTCTTGAAACTAGACTCAATAAGGGTTCTATAGGCTTTAGAATCACTTCAATTCGATTTTTCTAGAATTAGTTATGATTTTTTAAATTTGGGCAGAAATCTTCCAAAATTTCAGAAAAATCTGAAAATGGAAAATTGTTGATGACATAAGCAATGACATAGGCATAAGATTATTAAAGAAACATCATCTTCCTCCTACAGCATTTCGACGCCATTCTGCAACCAAAATAAAGAAAAAGAGTTGAGAGGGTTTTGGGAGAAAAGGAGAAGAGAACTCGCAAGGTAAGCCGATTTCTCCGACGATCTAGCTCCTAACGCGTATAACTCCGATCCTAAGCTACTCCTTTATGTTCTTTAAGGTTTGGAAGCTCCTCTTTTGGTGTTAAAACACCTAGGGTTTTCAACCAAGTCAAGGAAAATCAAGTGGGAGCTTGAGGTAACTTCCAAACCTTTGTATATTGACTATTCTAGTTGTTGTGGGCAATTTAATCGGTGAAATTTCGCCGGATTGCCGTTGGTTTTAATTAATGGAAATGGGTTGTAGGGGCTGTTATGCTGCCCAAATTGATACTAAATGGTAGTTGTAACCTAATGGAATAGTCAATAAAGTGGTTAGGAGTAGAAATGAACGTGTTTACGGAGCCGAAACCGAAAAACCCTGATTTTCCCTGGAAAACCCATATATTTCGGTCAGAGCTCTAAATGGGTCTTAGAGTTGGATTTTCAATGATTTGATGGTTCCATTGGATTCAGGAGGGAAAATTAGGTGGGGTTACAGTTGGGCACTATTTCGAAAAAGGCCGAGAAAGCATAATTACGAAAATGCCCCTAAAACACTAAAATAAGGGTTGCCAAGGGCAATTTCATCTTTTGCCAGTGAATTTGGTAATTTCGAGTCCAGAAATGGATTCCTTAGGAGAAAATATGTCAGGATAGCCCAAGTTAGAATTTCGAGAAAAGTACAGCCAGACCGAGTACAATAGGGCCGAGTCCCCGGGGGTATTTTAGTAATTTTTTAAGATAGACTCATATAACCCCCAGAAACACTATGGAAGTGTCTAAATAGTACATTTGACATTATAGGATCGAATATGGAGCTCCAAGCTATTGGCACGCAAATCGAGGAGAAAGATTTGGAGGTAAGGGACTTGCCTTATTTGCATATATTTGATATCTCTGCTTGTGTGGTGACGTATGTGATTGCTTTACTTGATTGTGTATAGCATATTTGAATAAATGAAGCTCTGTTTTTGTTTTCGCTATGGCCATAATCTTGTTGTATGAAACATTGAGTATGCAGAAATGTCATTATGGGGCATACATCTAGATAAGGCTAACATGTCATACACATAGCATCAATCATGTATGCATTATGGTATCTGTTTCCTACTGAGATTCTCTCGAATCTCACCCTCCCCTACCAACAATTTAGACAGGAGAAGACAAAAGATATGTTGAGAGCAAAGAAGAGAACTACACGAGAGGATTGCAGTGCGGAATGAAGTCAGGAATATGTTTCCGTTTCACTGGGGCGAGTTTAGACACTCAAGTAGCCCTGTGCGGCTACACTAATTGTAATTATCAGGTACAAACCCCTATGGGGAATTTATGTAATCATGCACATATTATCGTGTAGTTATGTTATTCCTGTGTTGCCTACCGAACCGCATGTCATTTTCCGCGAATACTCTGGTAAAGGTGAAATTAAAATAAGGGCGTGACAGGTGACATTAATTGTAAATATGAAAATACCATATTACCCTCTTTCTTAAGCCCTGTCACGTTCTGATGGCTCCCCTTCATCCTTCACCTTGTCTCACCAGCTCACATCGTTTCCCTCATCGTCGGCGACGATAGCGGCAACAACGATCGTGGCCTCCTCCAGGTGAGTGACGGCGACCACATCGTCTTCCTCTTCACATCGTCCCTATAGATCACGTCGTCTCCCTCCTCATATTGTGCCACAACTCACATCGTCTCGCTCTTCCTATTGCCATTGCTGATCCAAGTGAGTGACGACGACCGTGGCCTCCTCCAGTGATGGCGGCGATGGTTTCCCCTATGTATCCCCTTCAACGGTGGCCCCCATATCTGAACTCCATCAAGAGCATGGACATAAATTTGACAATGATTCATCTTCTCATCGAATCTCCGCCTTTAGCTGCGTCTCCCTCTCTCAAGTAATCCCTCCTCCTCTTCTTCATCTTTCTTTGGATTGGTCATCGTCGTCACAATTGCTCAGCCATCACACTGTCCAACTTGCTCACTCTGAGTTCATGGCACCAATTTGATCTCTCCTCAACAACAACACACGTTGCTGGTATCACACCACCTATCAATGCTACTGAAAACCACTTGAGAATTACACACTGAAATTTTGAGAATAAAGTGTTCTATTTAGAAATACTTCCTTGAAAAGCAGTTTTGACTTGGGTTTAGTGTTATGCTGGAGTGTCAATTTGTTTTCTTCTTCATATCAAAAATAATTATTCATCTTCGCCTTCCATGGGTTGGGTTAAATGTATTCCAACACTGGTGGCTGAAATTTTCAGTGGATTATGGTGGCTGAGAGTGGGCGTGGGCTGTATGAAAAAAGGTGGACAAATTAAACCAATTATCAATGAGGTTATTTGGTGTTTTCACAGTTGGATTATATTAGATAAATATTTTATTGGATTTGGCTGTAAATTGGAGATTTTAAAGGATCTTTGGATCATATTTTTTAACTTGGGTCTTCAGTACAATTTTCCCTATAATGTAAACATTGTAATATGATTCCGGTTATCCAGTGACAATAAAAAAAATATTGCAATTAGATCCTCGTAATAATGAAAAGAATGAATATTTTATTATTTTAATATAGCATATTTTAAGGGTATTATGGTTATATACAAGCAAAACATATCTTTGTTTGATAAAATTTAGGGGGAAAATAAGAAAATACCACTTAAACTTGAAAATTTTAAATAAGTGATTTCCTACTAAAATGATATGTGACTTGTTATATTCTTGTAGTTAATACCTATACTCTGATAAATAATAAGACTGATTTGAGATTTTAAAATTTAAATGATATTTCTTTATATTTTCATTAAAATGTAAGGCGATCCACACCCTTTTCTATCAATTTTTTGTGACATAAAATTAATTTACACATAAATATGCATGTCAATAATATTCATAAAATTCAAATAAAGAATTAAAAAACTATAAAGTATCACTATTATAAAAAAGTAAAGTTGTGGCGCTTATAATAGCATTAACTATGGCGCTAGAGAAGTGCCACAAATTTGGACGCCACTAAAAAAAGCTGTGGCGCTTAAAAGCGCCACAGCAATTTAAATTTTTTAAAATATCCTCCTGTGGCGCTTGTTGGAGGAAGTGCTACAGAAGGGTGGTCTCCTGTGGTGCTTTCTGAGGCAAGCACCACAGGAGGTCCCCTTCCTGTAGCACTTGCTGATGCAAGCGCCACAATAGGTTCCCCCTGCCTTTTTTTTTTTTGGGTTCTTCTTGTGGCCCTTGTTTAAGGAAACGCCACATGAACTCTTTTTTTTTTGGCGTATTTTTTATTTATTAAAAATATTTTCTCTATTAAAAATAAAAAAATGATTATTTTTTTTGGAAATAAAAAAATTTAAATCAAAATTAATTATAAAAATAAAAATATATAAGAAAATGTACTAACGGAATTGATGAAAAAATATGAGAGAATAAAAAAGTATCACGCCAAATTTGTCCTATTTTTGCTTAATCTCTATTAATGACTGTACTTGTAATCTTGAAGCTTTTTGAAGTAGTTATGTAGAATGATCAATGCACATCTATATTTAGGATCAGGTGTGTTTCTAACTTTGTTTGACTCATTTATGAATTTAACTGTTCATCATACAAATGATGAAAAAAATCTTTTCAATACACCATCTTTTATCAAGTATTGATTTCTTGTCTTCCTTGAAAACTTTACTCTTTGTTCGATTGAAATATTAACACGCTAAAGGCAAATGTTTTTCACGAGACATAGTCCACTTTTGGTTTTTTTTTTCTTTTCTTTTGAAATATTATTTTTTTGGATAACTTCTTTTAAAATATTATATATATTCTCCACTTTTTAAACACAGATTACAATATAGATATCAATTTGAAATAAAAAATTATAGAAATTATATGCCAATTAAAAAGAAGAAGAAGCACGTTGAACTTACAAGCTTAATTGATCAGTGCAGTAGAGTGGGGGCCCACGTTGCCCGTTGGTGACGTAATCTTGAGTGAGGAGGAGGAGGAAATTTGAGCAGTTGGGACCAATTGGGATAGGGACCAAAAGTGGAAGATAGTACAAAGAAAAGGGAATAATTGGGACAAGAGTGTGGATGACAGTTGAAACAAAACAAAGAAGTATATTCGATGATGAAGACGTGTGCGCGTGTGGGTATGTTTTTAAGTGTAAAGATGACAAGAAATGGAGGGAGGGGGCGACGGTCGTCCACTGCAAGAAGCTGTAGCGTAGATGAAAAGGGAAAATGAGAGAGGAGGGAATAATTAAAGTGGGATGAGTCAAAATAAAAGAGAAGGAGGGGGTCTACTGCGCGGGAAGGGAAAAAAAAGATAAAGGTAGGGGCGGAGGGAATTGTGATTGGTGGGATGTGGATAGTGTAATCCGTTAAAAAATAAAAAATAAAAAATTTATTTAAGCTGAAGGCAACTGTGGCGCCTATAAAAATATAGGCACAAACCAGCTGTGGCGCCTGATTGCCTAGGCGCCACAACGGGAGGTAAAATTTTTTTTTTTGTAATATAGAAACAAATGTGGCGCCAAGGACTAGTAAAAAAAAATTTTTTTATACACAACCAGCTGGTCACGTGGTGGCCAGCTAGTACTAAAAAAAATTTTAAAAACATTTTTTAATAAAAAAATATTTTTTTTAGTGAAAGTTTTTTTTGGTAATATAGAACCGAATGTGGCGCTTGGTTTCCTAAGCGCCACATCTAGCAAAAAAATTTTTTACATACAACTAGTTGGTCATATGGTGGCCAGCTAGTAATTTTTTTTTTTGTAATATAGAAGTAACTAGGCGCCACAGCTAGAAATTTTTTTTTTTTTATATATACAAGCAGTTGGTCAAAATTTTTTTTTAATTATACAATTAGTTGTGGCACCTGGTTTTTTAGGCGCCACAACTGGCGGGATGCGCCCAAATGTGGCACCTATCTTGGCAGGCACTACAGTTGGGCCAACCACCTGTAGCGTCTGGGGCACCAGGCACCACAGTTGGTGCCCAAAATTGAAAAAAAAATAAAATAGAAAAAAGAAAGGGCAGCTAAGAAGTGCCACAAAATGTGCGCAACCTTTTAACCTTTTTGTAGTAGTGTATAAACTACTACAAATTCAGCTTTAAAATTTTAAAGGGAAAATCCCAAAAAAAAATATAGTTGAAATAGGTAAATATCAAATCAGTGTGGTAAAATTTGAAAATCCCAAATCAGTATTGTGTTAGTACGGAGGAGGAATCTGGGATTTTAAAATCTCAACGAAAAGACGAATGTGCCCTTCAGCTGTCACTCTCTCTCAGCTTAGAATAGCAACACAATTCTCTTGATTAACAATACTGCATTCTACATTAACAACTTCGCTTTATTTTTTCACATCTTTGTATCTCAAAATATGATGTTTTTAATGTAAAATACTGTGTTATTAATCAAGACAGAGGTGTTGTTATTGGCCCTGAAACTTAAATTATAAAGTTGTGAAACAAGAAATTGGGATTGTTAATGTAGAATATGGTGTTGTTAATATAGACACCGTTGTTGTTATTGTGAACAAAAAAGTCGAGTTGTCAATGTACAATACGGTGTTGTTAATAAAGAGCCAATGTTGTTATTGTGAAAGTAGAAAACTTAGTTATTGATATAAAATGCGGTGTTGTTAATTAAGAGTGAGGTGTTGTTATTCTGAGCCGAGAGGGGGGACAACTGAAGGGCAGATTTGTCTTTTCGCCGAGATTTCAAAATCCTAGATTCCTCCTCCGTGCTGACACAACACTGATATGGGATTTCTGAATTTCACTACACTGAATTAAAATTTCCTTATTTCTAAAGTCGTTTTTTGGGATTTTCCCAATTTTAAATTCAAGGTGCCACGCCCATCCCTACATTAATTATGTCAATTAGATTATCAGAATTCATTTAAAATAATCATTATATTTCATAAAAATGAAATGATTGATGTCGTTTTTGTTGCTCAAGCAATCAATTAAATTAGGACCAACTACTAATACAATATAGTGACAATCTAGGTCATTCTCCTAAAGAACAATATATGGGCTTTTCTTTAGGATGAATTTAGGTGATGAAAAATGCATTTGAATGAATCTAAACTAGAATTCAAGATATTATTATCTAGATACAAAATGCAAATGACTCTAAAACCTATAGAGAATAAAACTAACCTAAATGAATGCAAATGAAATTTTTGGGGTTTTTTTTTTGTGAAAAAGGGAATTAAAATCCTAAGAAACAACTAATAGCTAACAAAAATCAAATAAGAAAAGATAAAGAAAGTTTACTTTAGGTACGGTGAATGGAATAATTTAAGATTTACATGGAGTTAATTTTTTTTAGCCTAAATCAATCAATCATCAATATATAATCAAATTCTCTTCTCTTTTGTAGAGACAGAAAAGTACTGTTTATAAGCCGCAAGCTGATGAGCAGTTCCAGCTTTGTCTTGGGCTTGCTGTTTGATATTTGAATTTCAAACGCATCACTTTTCACGTTTTCAGCTTTTCTCGATAAATCAGTGTCTTCCTTTCCCTTTCCATCTCCCGATAAATCACCTCATTTATTTTTAGTTTGCATTTTTTCCTCACTCTGGCAGCTTTTTCCTTTCCTGAACCATGCTTCTCCTCTTTTTTTTTTATCGTCTTCCCCTTTCTCATTTTCATTTCACGGACTCGGTCACAATGGTTATGGGTTTTCTCTCTGTTCATGTTCTTCCTCCTCGTCTGTGTCAAGTAAGTCCTGTTTTCAGATTTTATTCTCAAAATCGTTGATCCTGCGATCTGGGTTTGTTCGTTTTGGCCATGTGTATAACCCATTTTGGTTTCACAGGTGCAGAATTTTTGATCCGACGAATCAAACATTCTCTCAAACACTTCAGCATTTGCAAGGTGAAGGTCGGAACTCCATCAGCTATGGACGTGTTGGAATCGTCATTCATCTAAGCTTTATACAATGAGAACCAGAAATCGGGTGTGGGTGCGGAGCAAAAGCCCACAAGTAGTGAAAGGGATCCATTCAAAAGGTTAACAATATCTTTATGGGTTTTGTTTCTACCTTTCTTCTGAATTTGACTCTGTCAGTTTGTTTTCACCGTTAGAAACTACTTTCATTATAGATCTGAGTAGGGAAGGAATGATGCAAAGCATGCCTTGTGCTTTTTCCCATGCGATATGATATTAAAGGATTTTAAACTTCAGTTATTTAAATTACTTATAGATGAATGTTTGCTGCTGCATTCAGGTCCCTTGAGGGGGAATTGGATTTATTATTGCTAATCTTAAGGATGACGCACAAGATTGAATTGTTTGAAATGTTATTTGTGTGGGGCATCTTTAATATTTTTTTAATTAAAATTTTAATTTTTAATCTGTCCTTTTTTTAACGGTCAATTTAGTAACAATAGATTTTTTTTGTTTCTCTGTGTTGAAGAAGCCACGACGAGGAGAATGTCGACAGATTCTTTATGGTCGTGGCTCATTTCTCTTTGCCCATGTCTAGGTAAGGTGATTTCAGCTTTTAGGTTCTTTGATTTATTAAGAAAAAGAGATTGAATCCATATGTAAATCGTTGGATGATCATTTATAGAAGCTATAGATGGAATCCATGTGTATACATGCTATGAGATTTAGCATGTATTCTGAAAGACACTCTAGGATGATTGTGCGGATGTGTTTAGGTTTAATTAATGCTTGTGCCCTTTAGGGTATATCAAAGAAATAAATATTTGAACAATGATGATATGCATACTTTTGGGCATATCAAAATTTTTGGGAGTGGAGCTGAAAATGTTGTGCTTACATGACCACAGTTGTGAAGATCACTATTGTTCCTCTGCCCTCTACAAACACAGAGATCTTTCCAAGGTTAGTTTCCACCATCTTTATTAGCGTGTATACTCCACTGTCCTCTAATGATTCTACTGTAAAAATTCTCTGTAATCAAATTTTGATCTTCAGTCTCTTTGGAGGTAAAATTGGTCATCCTATATGGAAATGTTGTCCAGACAGACAGTAGGAAGGTTATTCCTGCATTCTGCAATCTATTTCTACATATTTGAGATGCCAAATCTAAAATGTCAAACTTGAAAACTTTCTAAATGATTATATATTAGTGGAAGTTTACTAATTAGTGTTTTCTCTTTTCAATTAGGCAAAGAAAATATTGGTGAACACAATCCAAGATGATTAGTTCTTATACCTTCTGACTGTGAATGATGCAGTTCATGCTGTGTGTAAGGTGCTTTACAGGTTAAGCCACAGAACTCTAAGCTTCCAGTTTACATGGCAACATGTTTATGGCTATTGATGCATATATCATTCTCATTTAAATGTCATATTATATTCAGAAGCATTCGATTATCAAATAATCTCTCAAATTTCATCATGGACTATATATAGCTCTTCTAGCAAATCAACAACATCCTGTTTGTTATATAATTATTTCTGTAAATCATTATTGTTGGAGTGTTGAAATAAAACAAAAATCTTACCATGTTGAGACTCTTCAGGTAATTGTCATAGATCCCGTTTCTTTTTCACATTATTAAGAAAGTTGGCATTGTTAATTTTGAAATGCCATTTTCAGTTCAAGTTTAAAATTAAGAAACTCATCTAACTATTTTTCCCGAAATTTGAGAACTTAATATGGAATGATGAGTATGACTTCCTTTTTTCCTCACTTGGTGATGCAGATGATGGTTTGGATCACTTTGAATGAAGAAGAGGTTCATTTTCCTTCTTACCCTGTAATGCAATTTGATTTATAGTACCCAACATTAATTGCTCTGCTCTAACTATTTCAGAAAATCATCGAATTGCATTGTTCTTGATGATGATGATCTTGAGCTAATTCGGGAAAACCATATCTTGGGTATCAATCAGGACAAATTGGTAAGCATTTGCATTTGCTTCGTTTTGATTCCTTCCTTATTTATTGCCCCTGCGTCTTCTTGGATTGTAAGTTAAATGTTTTTGGATTTGTGCAATAAAGCATTGTGCTGACTGCTATTTTTGCTGGTTGACCGAAAAAGCCGACTCCAATCAATATTCTCATTCACTCTCAGTCTCTCACTATTTTTGCTGATTTCAAAGCAAACTCAGACTTAACTCCAGTAACTCCTAACTCACTCCCACTGCCAAGAAACCCCTTATAATCTGTGCCACAGAGGAATTTTGAGAGTATGAAGTTGAGCAAGTGAAACTAGATCATGGAAATTCCCAAGTCTTCAAGAAAGCAAGCCAAACGTCTTCAAGAGCCCAAAGGCGGAGTTTTGAAGGAGAAGAGAGCAAAGCTTTATATTATCCGACGGTGCATAGTCATGCTTCTCTGTTGGAAGGAGAATGGAGATTAAACAAACTGGTAAAATGCCCACTTACGTTTCTACTATTCATCTGGTGTTATATTCAAGAGTCTAATAGTAGTTATATAGCTTTAAAATAGTATTGTAAAAAAAATAGGACACTGGGGTTACATCTGCCGGAGAAGCCCTAATTGACGAATATGAATGAAGAATTTACACCTAGCAAGTGCATGATGGCTTTTTTTTTTGTCTCCAATTCTTATTGTTTCACTAAGTGGTGACTTCCCAACTAACACATTCAGAGGTGCAATATCAAGTGATTCACACACTCAGACTCATGTAATAGGTTAGGCAAGGAAAAGAGGCCTAGAATGAGCCTTTTAATGCAAGGGGTTAAAGACTTCAGCTCATAATAGAAATCATATTGCATGCTGTAAATTTTCATCTTATAGTAATACCTCCTCTCATCAGACACTCATTTCCAAAATTCAGTAACTCAATAACCAGATTAAAATGTGTTGTGGAAATGTTGCATATTGAAATATTTCATTGATTTTGTTGCCACAATAGCTTCTACATGTTACAGACTGGATAGTGGTAATGATGTCTGTGAAAGTGGACTTAGATCTTACTCTCTATTTTTCAACATGTATGCTGCGATTGAACTGTTATACATGTTCCATCTGCAATAATCTTTTTGTCCTAGCAGCAATCCCTCGACTCCTTTCCTAAAAAAGGTTTGTAATATTCTTCCATTCTTTCCTTTGTTTCTGTTCTCTCCCCTTCTTCCTTTACCTTCTATGATATGTTTGTTACGATTTTTGAATTATCATTTTTCGGTTCAGCTGTCTTTTCAGATTTTTTGGGTTAAACTGGATAGCACCAAAGCTAAGTTAAAATGGAGATCCAATATTTAAATGAACAAGATTTTTTTAAGGAGCTGTTTTAAGTTCACATGGGTTTGCAATATGCACCCTTTATTAATGCATCACAGTTATTTTATTCCTATTGTAACCACATAAGATATTCAATTCTAAATATAAGTCTAGAAGTGATAATCTGCATCAATGAAATAATCTGCATTAAAGACCAAATTGTATAAAAACCACCTCTCTTTGTTCCCTTGCATCCTTTTGAAGGTTTGTTAATAATCTGCATTAAGTTCTAATTTTTCTTCTGATGCTAAATTATTACAGCCCTCAGAGATCTGGACTCTGAAAAGTTAGTTGCCTTTGTAAGATTGGTCTTTTTGTTTTGGCCATATCCTAAAGAACATGAAGTAAAATGCTTAGAATCTGATTTATCATCACTCGCCAGCAAGGCAAGTTCAATTTTCAATAGAATGCTTGCCTATATATTTAGAAAAGAAGCCTTCTTTATGTTGCTGGACAATAATGGACTATCACAAAGCCTACACTTCAGGAGAGGTACTCCAAAATGAAGTTTGTGGAAGAGAAAATGCTGGTGATGAAGAAGACGATAGATGACTCCAAATGTAGGGAGTGTTGTTATTATATTTATTAGTGTGGAAAGTATGATGTGGAGTGATTGAGACAGAAAAGTAAGAGGTCAATTTGCTTAACGATAACATCGTTGTGGATAATTTGAACTTCTTCATATTATGAAGCAATATTATTATTGCATTCAATCTCATCATTATTGAAAAGTATTATTCTGTGTTGTTTTGCTGATAGCCTCATATTATTGTCCTACTTTGATATTTTATTGGTTAGTTGTGAAAAATATAAATGAAAATTGATAATATTTCAATTCCAATATACCATTTGAGATGGAAATAACATCTATCGTTTGAAAACAATTTTGTACATTAAAATCATTTTTTTTATTAACCTAAGTTTTTTCCCATTTTCCCCTGTTTTATCTTGCACGTGATCATGGTGGCATGTGAAATGAAGACGGCAAATTCTTTCTTAAGCACCTTAATTGTTACGTACAGTGCAACAATATGAAAAGAATGGTCATGCGAATGGTGGGTGTAAATATACTTAAGAAAATTTGACAAGAGCCAAGTGTAAATATACTTGAGGAAATTTGACAAGAGCCAAATCTTTCCGTGCAACGCACGGGAAGTACTGGCTCGTTAAACCAAATAAAGGAAGATTTGTAAGAGATTGGAATTAATAAATTTAATTTCTTAAATAAATCATGAGAAACCCTCAAGTTTAATAACACTTAATTCATTAGAAAACTCATAATGAAATAAGTGCTGGCCAATTAAACTCATTAAACCCAGTCACAATTAATATCAAATTAATTTTGAAAATCTTATTTACAACTTTCTAATTAAACAACTAGACAATTAACTAACTCAATTAAATAATCAAAAGGATAAACAAAAATTTCAACAATTGTCTCAAGCACAAAATCAATCTAAATATCAATTCAATCCAAAAGAGATACATTTAATTACAATATAAAGCTAGATTGCTCTCAATCAATACAACTTAAAATTATTTGAAACTAAATAATTTCAAATCTTAAAACAAATTGATAAAAAGAAAGATCTTCAAATGTAAGTCTCTAATTTTTTTTATGCTCTTCCCAGATTGCTTCCCAAATAACTCACGCTGCCATGTAATTCTCCTCTCCAAACTTCTTAGAACAAGTCACGGACATGGGAGATGTGAATGAAGGATGAGATGAGGAAGGCGTTGGTTTGTGATGGCTTATGAATGGACGCAATAGTCTCTACGTTGCAAAAAGGAGAACGGGTCAATGAATTAATGATTGAGGGGGGAAGTCCATACGTGTGAATGGAGCAAGGGACTGGTGATGAAAGGCAAGTAAATCCCAGCAACTTTTGCGAGATGAATTGATGTGAAAAGAAGACGAACACCGTGGAAAATCAACGTGAGCGTTAGCTCTCTGGGAGAGCATGAAAAGTTATGTCGCGACTAGGTTAATCTTTATAGCATAATGAGAAAGCTTTGGCTATAAAATTTAAGTCCATTAAAATTTAATTAACTTATTCAAACTTAGCAATTGGATCTTCTTCAAACTTCTTAGATTAATTCTGTACCATGGAATTTAATAATATGCTTTTTTTTTTACATGCAAAAATTAAATGAGATTGTGATCTATTATATATTAGGAAATATTAGTTCATCACAAAATAGGAAATTAAGACATATTAACAATTTAATCCCACTAATATCATAATTAATTCATATTTATATTATTTCATAAAATTGACTGATAATCTAAATATTTCTTAATGAATCCAAATTAGTCTAAAATTACTCCTAAAAAAATATATAAATAAGATGGGATAAAATATATAAAAATATTAATTTATCAATGATCGAAACTCAGGCTTTGGTTATATATGTGTAAGGTACCACCTTAAATAGTACGGAGCACATTTTTTGCTCATCACTTTGATGAACAAAAATATGCTCATTGTCCATCTACACTCTTAAATTGATTTTGGATAGTTCGGATTTGATTTGATATAATTTAATTTATATATTTTTTAAAATTTTATATATGTAAAATTAAAAATAAAGATAATTTTATAACTATCATTTTTCATAAAAATGAATTTATCATTTTAAAAGTCACAAATTAAAAATTTTAAATTTAAACTGTTCAGATTAAATTTAAACGGTTAAGATCTCATCACAGTAATGAGAAATTAGGTGTTTATCACTGCAATGAGCACTAAATAGCAGTGTTTGCGAACTCGGACCTGCCCGAAAATCGGCGAACCAGCCGGTAGACCGGTTCAGTTCGCAGTCTGGTCCGAGTTCCTATTTAAAAACAATAGATTTTCTTTAGAATTTTATATTAATAAGCTTAAAATCTTCAATTTCTCATCGTTTTAACTTGGTTTAGCTCTGATTTGACCCTGATCTGACCCTTAACCCAGTACCCGAATAGTTCAGTACCCGGTCTGGGTTCATGAACGTTGCTAAATAGGGACCCTTAAATAGTAAACTGACGAGTTTGCAATTATGTGTGTAAACATGCATAACGACTTGAAATACTATAAATATACAGAGTAATATATATATATATATATATATTGTTGAATAATATAGTGTAAGATCAATTATTGGTCGTCAAGTGTTTTTGAAGCTTTAGAAGTGCAATAAGCAGGGGCCATACAAATAAAGCATAGGATTCTTAATCTTACTTTTATAATTCACATGTGATTTGTCTCTTTTCACTTTACCTAATCAGCTTACAATTCGATTCACTAGATAACTCACAAAAAAAGCCACTACACAGAACCTTCCCACTAGCAATCCCAGGTGGGATCGCCTTCCAGGACATGGTGGGTCACTCTAAGACCCTAAACCCTAAGGTCAAAAAAAGTAGGGCAAGATAATATATAATATATATATATATATATATATATATATATATATATATATATATATATATATATATATATATATATATATATATCATGGTAGACCAGGGCATGTTGATGGAATATGGGGAAGGATAAATGTATAGAGTCTTATCTTTTAAGGGTATGTTTGGAACCCGTTTGGGTTAAAAAAAAATTCATCTCGGGGTTAAAAGCTCCAAAAGCTCATTTGATGTGTTTGGGAAAGTTTTTGGGATGACTGAGCTTATGAAGTAAATAGAGCTTTTATGAGAAGCTCATCCAAGTTACTTCTCTCAACTTTTATGAAAAAAAAAAAAGTCACTTTTGACACCGCCAATCCAAACACAAATTACATCTACAAAGCTCCTTTTTTTCTATATGACTTTTCTAAAAGCCTATCTGTAAAAAAAACTCCTTCTCCACCGCTAATCCAATCTGTAAAAAAACTCCTTCTCCACCGCTAATCCAAACAGGCACTAATTAGAGTGGTTGTATTCATAATTTGAAATGCTGTACGTTACTCAGATATACTCACCCTCTAATAATATTTATACAAGTGAGCAATGAGAAGCAGCAAGTGCAGCATCTTGCAGAGGAGGCCATAGTTCGTTTGAAAATGACTTCACTCCTACTTATCCATTGGCGTGCTATATATAATATTATAATGTATAAAATATATGTACCCTTTGATTTTGACTTGGAATTTTTTTCACTTTTGCGCATGGTCATCAACAGTGTCTTGCTAACCCTTAACGTCAAGATCACTCACTGGTAACTATGGAAAACTATGTCTTCTTAGATCAGCTTCATACACAAACTTAATTGAGCTTTTAATTATTTCACTGCCAGATTTCAGTGGCATTTAACGATGTCATATATATCATGTCACTAAAACATTTGACTCAGTAGTTTGATTTCATTACTGACACTAACCAACTTTATTGAATGAAGTGGTAAAAAGAATTCAAACTTAATTAAAAGCAACACGAGAAGGAAAAAAGTTACTTGCTGCTATAATAAGGTTGAGACCTGAGAATGAACCCAGAATAATTAATAATATCAATATAACTACAGAAGCTGGTTAAAAGTCATTTTATTGATTCAGACTAGTTTACACAAATAGTTCTAGCTCCAAGCTAATCTCTGCAAGCAACTGAAACTGAGAGAAGTTCTAGAGTCTAGACTATAAATAAGAGCTACATCAGGAGATATATATATATATATATATATATTGCAGATCAGTTAGCTAGCTAGCTCTTTCAACATGGCGTATGAACACAGTATCCAAATCTGGAGGAGTGAAGAACTTGTTAACGCCACGGCGATACTTGCACCTGAAAGCTGACGCCGGCGACGGCGGCTTTGGCTTCCGGGGGGCCGGCGGACACGTGGAAATCGGTGGGATTCTGGACTCTTACCCTGTCGGCGTCGTCAGACACTCCTCCGTCTCCTCGTCACAGTCGTAGCAGCCGCCGCTTGATTTCTCCGCCGTGTGAATTGGCTTCAACGGCGCACGTAAAGTGATTCCGGCGATGACCCGTTTTTTATTGTTACTAGCATCAGACGACGACGATGAAGACGAAGACTCAAAGCTTCCTTCCACGACCTGTGCCTTCTCGGAGAACCCCATATTTATAAACCAGAGAAAACCAAAAAACTGTTTCAAGATAGTGTGTATATATAAAAATGGCAGGGGAATAAGGGAATAAAGATCCCTTTCTTAAGGCAAAAAAAGGACTTTGTGCTTTTTTCCTTTTTTTGGGCGTAAGGGGAATAAGAATATATAAGAGATGAAGCCAGTAGGAAAGTGGAGGAAAAAAAAAGGAGCTTTGTGGCTGGTTCAAAATATGAAAAGATCAAAGAGTGTAAATGAAGATTGTTGAAGCAGAGGAAACAGTGAAAGAGATTGGAGATAATTGTTGAGATATGATTATAAAGAAGAATGTGAGGAAGATGAAGTATGAGATGATGAGAATTGAGATGGTGACTTGTTATAGGCGAATTGGGAAGAGAAAGAGAGAGAGAACCCGAGTAGAGCTAGGCAAACGTGCCGGCCCGTGACGGGCCCGGGCCTAAACGGGCCGGCCCGTGACGGGCCCGCGTCCTAAAAACAGCCCATTTTGGCCGGCCCGGCCCGTTTAACTGAAGCCCGCGGGCCGGCCCGCAGGCTTCAGGCCCGTTTAACGTTTTCCCTCTCCTTTATGTCCCTAATGACTAAAATACATAATCTAACATATAAATATTATTAAAACTACTTAAAACATATATAGCATCCATATTCAATAAAACATAAACACTAAAACCTAACAAACAAACCATAATTAATATCCATAACCAGTCAAACACTCAAACAAGTTCATAAACCACAGACAAAAGCCATAATCAAATAAGTCTACAAGAACAAGAACAAGACCACAATCAAACAAGTTCACAAATTACAACCAAAGAAGTTCATAGCTACAATAGGGCAAAAAAAAAAACATTGCTATAGTGATTTCTAAAAAAAAAAAAAAAATTAAGCGGGCTTAAACGGGCCGGCCCTACGGGCTTTCGGGCCGGCCCGTTTAAGCCCGCTTCCATTTTTTCGCTTTAAATCACAGGCCCGGCCCTTGACGGGCTCGGACCTAAACGGGCTGGCCCGACGGGCTCGGCCCGAATTCCCGGCTCTAAACCCGAGGAAACTCGTGAGTTGCTGACAAAGATATAGAAAAACCAGATGAGAGAGGTAAAGAGACGGTGGAGGAAAAGGGTGCCCGAGAAAATAGCTGACCGATGGGCAAGAGAGAGAAGGGAGACATGAAATTTGGCGCCAAGTTACATGGGGTGTTTGGGATCGCCAACAGATCAGTCAGTCCTAAGCCAATGTTAGGCTAGAGTCATTTGCTTTTTAAAATGGTTCCTCCTTTTTTGAAGATGCTCCATGTTTTTATTTTTACTCTTTTTTTTTTAAACAGTCGTCAAGAGAATCAGAGAAAATTAAGAAAAGTTTATTAATAAGAATAACCTAAATCTGAATATTAATACTTGGTATTTTTTTTCCTCAAGTCCACGTGTCACACATGTGTGGACTTTGAGTCTTTAGGGTGCATTGATTGTTATTGTAATTGGGCTGAGTATAAATACTGTGTGTACAAGAATTTACAGGGTACACTATGTGTGTATAAAAGTTTATCATACACTTATCATTGATAAAATTTTTAATGAAGGATTTCCCACAATTTCTTTTTTGAAAAATTATCTATTTAAGTTTAAGAGTATATTAAATTATTTGTATATAAAATTTAAGGAGTTATATGTACAATTTGTCTTATATTTGTACAATTAATTATAAAATGACACATTTATTGTATTTTATTGAAATAGAGATTAAAAATTAAACCGTTAATTATGGATCATCTTGTGTTTTATACTCCCGGTTCTAAGTGTGTGTCTGGGATAACGGTAGAAAAAATGCTTTATTTTCAATTTGACTTATGGAAATTTAAGATTGAGTAAAAGTTAGATTGTGTAATATTGTTTATGTTTGGATTGATGATTACATAAATACTTTTTAGAAAGTCAAAACTTGTTTAGATTAACGATTGCATAAGTGCTTATATGATAATTGTAAGAAAAAAACATATTTAATATTATAAACAAGTGAAAAAATTGAAGTGAGAAAATGTGGTGCCAAAATACATAATTTGATAAAAAAATATTATATAACTAATTGTATTACATGTCCCGTGCAAGTTGATTTCTAGTCATGTTACAAATACGCTTCATACGGGATGAAGATGTCCCAGTATAATTGGTTGATAAAGCCTCATCCTCTACAGTATTATTATTTTCATGAGCTAAATTCTCAATTTCTGCTTGCTCAGAATTAACATCAGATTGTGAATTTCTCCTGATAAAATTATGTATGGCTCTTATTGTGCAAACTAAGCAGACTTGTATTTCATAGCTGTATTTAAGCATTTTTTTTTTTTGTAATAATACAATATTTTCTGGAAAAAAGGGAGTATAATCCAATTCATTCTCATTCTTTCGTAGTTTACTTATTTAAAAAATAACTATTTGTTATTAAAAAATTGTGATCAAAATCTCATTTTGGATACTTCTTTATATGAGAGTGATTATTTATGGTGGGCCTAGCATTTATGGCTTAACAGTAACTTTCTCTGTCTAATTTCCAAATGCCAATAGTAATAAACACCAATTTTCAGCTTACAATAAAAGCTCCTTAAAATTTCACAAGTAATTTTTATCAATCATCATCCCAAACATTCAATAAAAGCAGATTCATGCCCAATCGGGCTTATTCGTCAAAAACCCTCTCAAACACTCACTAATTAAAAGGCTCATTTGATTTTTTTTTTCTGAAGAGGTTAAGGAAATTAAATAAGTTACTTAATCATATTATATATTACATATCATTAGATGATATATCAGTTTATAAGTAAGATAAATTAGTTTAAAGAAGAAAATAAAAATATTTTAAAACAATTAATTAATTTTTTTAATTTTTCTAAAAATATTAATCAGGGCTTATATTTAGACCAGAGGAAGTGACATTTAGTAGCATTTTTCTTAGACAATTCTTAAACGTGAGGGCGCACGTGTTTGACCCTCTACTTTTTCTGTTGGGTGCAAAATGATTAAAATGGAAAAATCAGACCCTCAATTATATATTAAGGGATAATCAAATTGGATGAGATATTGTTACCGTAAATTTTGACAATAAAGCTCTGGCAAAAATATTTTTTATAATAAAGAGATACGCGCTCAGTCTTTTTATCAGGAACATTCTCTCTCGTTCGAATAAGTTGGTATATGGAACAAATTCTATTTATCTCTTTTTATTTATATCCTCATTAAATATATATCATTTATAATCTCTGTAATAAATCTTCATCCACTATCTCTTAAATAAGGGTATAATTAGATAATAAGGTGCATAAATTAAACTTTTATTGTTTTTAACTATTCATTCCGGTCTTTTTAATAAGTAATTTTCTTTCTCTTAATGCTGATCCTTAATATAAATAATTTTTTTTTGGGTTTCAAAATTTAGACTACATTTTTTTTCTATTCCTATTAAATACATATCTTTATATTAATTATTCCCCACTCACCACTTATTTTCTTTAATTCAATTATTTATTACTTGTTCTCTCTCATATTTTATACTTATTCTCTCTCCTATACTCTTTTCATAGATAGGAGCATATTTGAAAAAAATGATATTTTTAATACACTTAATTTTTTAACTAATCTTAACCATTAGTTCGTTTTACACAATTAGAAAAAAAAAAGTTTCTTATAAAAATGGTAGGAGGGAGTAACATTTTGAACCGTGTGATTTTGGTAACTGTTCCTTATAAAAAGGACAGCAGGAAATAGTATACTTGGTTTTATTTGTTTTTTTTATTATAATATGACAGGGTTCGAACATGGGAGGGGGGAGAAAGTGCTTAAGAGCACTTTAGTGACCACTGCACCTAGTGGTGCTGGTCTTATTTGTTTTTTCTTTAAAAAACTACTCTATACCATTACATGAAGATTTATTTATGACTTATGAATAATGATAAGTTACATGACTTATGTTTTATTTTGGTCATTTACTCTTATAAAGTATCTTTTCATTCAGTTAATTATAATACCATGAGTCTCAAATAATCATTTTTTGTGTCAGATCACTAATTGTTGTTTTTACAACTGAACTTAATATATCATCATTTGAAAATGTTATATCAATATTTAAAATTTTAATGCCAGTATCTTTTGTTAATAGAATCATGGGCAGAGGACTGAAAAACATTATAAAATCAAGGTATCAAAATAAAATCTTGTGTGGAGTTAAACAAACTAAAACTATAGTTTCCCTTTGATACCTATAACTAAGTTTTCTAATTTTGATGAATTAAATAGAAAAATGTTGGTCCAGTCATTTTCTTTATTAAGGAAGGGCCTATGTTATTATTCATCGTCACTTTTAAAATAATATAAGACCTTTGAATTTCATAATCTGTCCTATCAAAATTTTGAAAAGCAATTTGCCTCTTTTGTTTTTTAGCAAAAAAGCTATATCACCAAGCCATGCTATATATCGGGATACAAAACTTATTATTAGGAATACTAAAAACTTATTACACATGTCATCAAGAAATAGGTTCCTATACTCTAGACATAACCATCCTCATATTTTTTATTGTCTTTATTATAAGACATCAATTAATAAATGTTCTTGATCTTTTTTATAAGGCATTTACTTATTTCTAAAAAGCATTAAATATTTTTTCTATATATGCCAAAAATTAATAAGGATAGTGGAAGAAAGAAATAATTAATATGATATCAGAGTTTAGTGTAACTAATTGGAGTAATATTGGAAATTATTTAAATTTTAGGATAAATTTAATAATTTTAATTATTTTTATTGATTTACGAGAATTATTAATTGGTGCCTTGTAATAAGGACCAGAGAATAATTTTCTGAGTAATTTTCTGCATGCATGTCTCATTGTGTATGTATCCCATTGGTGCCTTCTGTTCTCTTTTTATCCTCTCACCTTTTCAGGTGGATTATTTAATTTCCTGCACCCATGTCTTATTTTGTATCTGTTATCTTCTTAGATACATGAATGGAACTTTTTTTTTAAAAAAAAAATTATCAAGATATGGTAAGATATAGCTTGAACAAAAAAAAAAAAGATATGGTAAGATATAGGATTAGCTGCTGGTTTTGAAATACAATTTTTAAGTGGGTGGTTTTATAATTAAATATCCATTATAATTGATAATCCAAATTCAAAATCCTATTTTTTTAGCCTCAGTCCTAAAGCACTTGAATATTCTCAGTTGTTACTTCTTAGCCTGCTATAATTGCAACAAAGGCATATGTGTTATAAAAGTATATGTGATAAGAGAGAAGATTGATAGGATTCAGAGAAAAACGATAGAATTTCTAGAGAAAAGTTAGAGAGAAGTTCTCATTCAGTTCAATTGAAACAATCGATACAGCCCTTTATATAGAGGCAGAAATCTAACCCTGGTTGTATTACCATGACCATGGTTACTTTATATCGTCTTTATGTCATTATCTTCTTTTGTTGTCTTTATGTCCTTATCTTCTTTTGCTTTTGTTTTGTGTCAAATCATCTTTTCTTCTTTATGTCAAGTTGACTGGAAGAGTAATATGAGTCAATGGACATCCACATATTTAATATTCATAACAAGTTGACTGGATTCATGATTTTTTAACAAAAGCTCATTATTTTGTTCAGCCACAAGGAGACAAGAAATTAACTCAGAATATTTCTTGAAACCTTTTTCACGATATTGCTGCTGCAGGAGCAAATTGGATGCATGAAATGTGGAGAATGTCTTTTCTAACATATCATCATCAGTAACATTCTCTCCACATAATTTCAATTTAGAAGTAATTCTGAACATAGCTGAGTTATATTCGCTTATAGATTTAAAATCTTGCAAGCGTAAATGCATCCAATCAAAATGAGCTTTTGGAAGAATGACCAACTTCTGGTGATCATATCTTTCTTTCAAATTGTTCCAAAGGACAAGTGGGTCCATCACTGTCAAATATTTAGTTTTTAAATTCTCATGTAAATGGTAGCGAAGAAAAATCATGGATCTGGCTTTATCTTTGTTGGATGCCGTATTCCCTTCTTTAATCGTGTTTTCCAGACTTTTGGCATTTAGGTGAATTTCCGCATCCAACTTCCAAAATAAATAATTTTTTCCGGTAATATCAAGAGCCACAATTTCAAATTTTGCCAGGTTTGCCATTGTTCAAACTAATTAAAGAAATAAATGAAAATAATTAAAATATGCAATATAATAACTGTAAATTCATAAAGACAATAAATAATTCATAAGGTAAGATAAGAAAATTAAAACATGTATGGCTTCGGACCATTTAATCTCATGACTTCAGGCCATGTATGGCTTCGGGCCATTTAATCTCAAGATGAGGAATTAACTATTATCTTCAGGATAAAAGTTGTACATGACTTCTGGCAGTACAATAAGATAAAAGATAAAAATATATATACCTTCTGGCCATATAATAAGATGAAAAATGTATATAGCTTCTGACTATATAATAAGAATGGATATGGCTTCTGGCCATATTATAAGAAATAAAAATATTATGACTTCTGGTCATAATTTCAAGAATCAGATATGTATGGCTTCTGGCCATAATAACAATAATATAAAAGAACTTGTAAATAATATATAAAAACAATAACGATCTCCAATCTTAGCCATGGAATCCGATGTTATATAACATTCGGTAAAAGTATCTCTCTAATTCCATATAGTGGCTCAGATTATCCCAGATCTATAAAATAAAACAGGATATATATAATCATTAAAGAAACCATAAGAATATCATACCTTCTTTTAGAGCTTCGTGCTGATAACGTGTTATAAAAGTATATGTGATAAGAGAGAAGATTGATAGGATTCAGAGAAAAACGATAGAATTTCTAGAGAGAAGTTAGAGAGAAGTTCTCATTGAGTTCAATTGAAACAATCGATTACAGCCCTTTATATAGAGGCAGAAATCTAACCCTGGTTGTATTACCATGGTTATATTTAAATGACCATGGTTATTTTATATCTTCTTTATGTCCTTATCTTCTTTTGCTGTCTTTATGTCCTTGTCTTCTTTTGCTTTTGCTTTTGCTTTGTGTTAAATCATCTTTTCTTCTTTATGTCAAATTGACTGGAAAAGTAATATGAGTTAATAGATATCCACATATTTAATATTCATAACAATATTGGGTTTTTAAGTTAAAGAGAAAAGGTTGATTTTTTCCCCCTTGATACAAATATCTGTACAATTTTCTCATAATAATATCACTTTCAAACTAGTGGGAAATGATATCACTATATGAAAGCAATTCCGTCATCATATAGTTTTTCTTTAAAAATATCTCCTTGATTTGATATCACTTTCAAAGCTACTGTTTTTAATTTTTAATTTTTTGGAACGTCCAATATTCCATATTATTTTTTGGGAAAATCACTCCTAGGTCCCAATTAAGGAAGATAATATCAGAAAGGTCCCTGAGTACAATCCTAAGTGCGCATTCACAACCTGATGAGTGCGGTTTTACAACCTCGAAGGACCTTTCTGATATTATATTTCTTACTTGGGACATAGGAGTGATTTTCCCTTACTTTTTATCTTGATTCCCTCATCTTTACAACATGGAAAAGACAGTCCTGCTGGGAAACTCTGGATTTTATCCTTTTATTTTCTTCATGCATGACTAAAAAGATCGGAAGTTATGAATCCGTATGTATAACAAGTTGTACTATTCATAGATTTCTTATAATAAACCAGAAACATATGTCGACGTAGGAAAACTAGCCCCATCCTTCTCATAGATTTAAAGTGGAAAAGTCACTGTAAGGTTTTAAGAAAGGAATATAATATAATCACAAAAAAGTCCCATAAAAAAGGGGCATTCCTTAGCATGAATCCCGCATCAGAACTTATCAGTTGTCATTGTATGCTGCTTATTAATTATGGGACTCTTTAATGATTACATTCCTTCCTTAAAACTTCATAGTGATTTTTTCCCTTTAAGGTGAATCAGTTATAATCAGACTCCACGTTGATCATAAGTACACTCTTATCTGTTTGTATGAAATTTGCCATTATGGCGTCCATAGGCTAGGTCAGGTTGAGTTTATCCTGGAACCCTAGTTTTGAAATTTGAAGTTGACATTCAGAATTCTCTATGCAGAAGATGCAAACGATTATTATTTTTTGAAGGGTAAGGATTGACCAGCTCACAGGTGCACATAGGTATGAATAGAATGTAAACTCAAAGTGAACTGATCACATCCTTGAATAAATCCCTATGGTCTTCATATTGATCCATGAACTCATCATTGAATTTTTTGAAACTGTCCATAATAGCAGGCATGTCTTCCTCGGCTGGCAAAATAGTCGTCCTCAAATGGAACTCCCTACAAAACAGAAAGTTTCAGGCATTAAAAGTTGATTAACAGAGAGAGGAATATATATATATATATATTTATATATCTTTTTTATTAAATAAATTATCAAGTCATTTTTTATTACCCTTCTTTCTGGCCAAATCCTGAACCAGGAACAGTGGATATGCCAGTAACTTTCAAAAGCTTGAGACAATAAAAAACATCAGGGGCTTTTCTAGCTTGTTTAGCAGCCTCTATTGCTCTTGGAGGCAATCGTATTCGAGGGAATGAATACATGGCACCTGAAACACCATCACTTGATTGATGATTAATGGATTAGAAGCACAAGCAAATAGCATAACATTCCACAGAAAAGCTTTAGTTAAGTGTATATATCACCTTCTGTAAAATTACATACAACATTTCTGCAGTTGTTGAATCCATCAGTCATTAATCTCGCCCTTCTTCTGAGTGATTCAAGTATTCCTTTGCTGTATATATAACAGAAGAATTGTCAATTTAGATTGTAAATGAAATTCAACAGCCAGCAAATGGGGGTCTTATTATTCTTTGTTACCTTTCCCTAACAAATTGCTCATAAGATATATCTCCAGGTGTGAGTGGATTCACCATCAGCCCCATCTGTACAACAAATGAGATTATAGTTCAAACAAATGAGCTCATACTAAAACATGATATCAGAAAACATTTGATCCATCCAGCTTACAAATATCTGTGCTGGAACATTTGGACTGAGGTAGATTGATGCAACTTTGTAGATCTCATCAACCGACTGCAAAAGAAATAAGTGCGAGTCAAAGTGAATCATCAACAGAGATTAAATAAGAGTACAGAACTGAGGAACCACAGCAACTTTAGTTTCAAGAAATAACATTACACGAGGCACTGACAGATGTATTTCTAGGTTAATGTCACAAACAATATTGTTAACAAAGTTCCTCAGTAACTTCAAATAAAGGAATTGCGAAGATATACCTCTGGAGGAATGTTAGTCAACTCATAATATCCTCCTCTCTGTCCACATTCACCCCAATATCCTTTTGACACTGTGTGAAAAGAAACAAGCTGGAGTTCCTTGCTTATTGGTGGGCCCATATCCATCAAAACCTATTTGAGGACGAAAACAAATAACTATAGTATTAGCTGTTAAGGACACAGGCAAAACTGCGAGATTAGTGGCACAACAAAGAATACCTTTTTGGCACTAATAAAGGGTCGTTCATCTTGATAGATGTTCTGTTGGTAAACCTCATCTCCAAGCAATACTAGATTTTCTTGATAACAGTAACGCAAAACCTCTCTTAAATTTGCTTCACTAAGGCATTGACCAGTAGGGTTTCCGGGGTTTATGATCACCATTGCTCTTACCTGCTCATATTTCAGTAAAAGCATGAAAAGATAAATAAGTGATATAGAAATATGAAAAATGACAAATCAGAAGAGGATTGAAGTTTTGAAACTCATTTAAATCACACAGGAAAAGAAAAACTAATTGGAAAATAGAGAAGTCCCACATTTAAAAGTAGTAAGAAAGGTTTGGGTATATAAACTCATGGCAAACCTAAAAAATTGGTTTAAGCTATCTTGGTGATCACCAAGTCAGTCAAATTCCAGGTATGCCTGAAATTTTTGCAGAGGAAGTATCAACAATACTTGGTTTCACTGTGAAGAGGCAATGTTCCTCATATGAAACCAATGTCCACTTCATCCAAGCTTAAAGCATCTAACTTTGTAAGTTTCAAATAACAGAACACTTCACATCATGTCAGAGGCATACCGTTATGCCTATATAACGGGCCCCAGAAACTGATCGGCGAATTTCATTAATATCAAGGCCCCAGTTTGCTGTCTCTTCAAGATAGTATGGTACAAGAGTACCACCAAAGAGAGCAATTGTTGCTGAGTAAAGTGGATATTGTGGGACAGGAACCAAAACCTGGAAAATAAGTGTTGGAAATTACTTTGAAATTGAACTTGGAAGACACATAACTGGGGCACCAAGAAGCAAAAAGTCTAGATTACCCCATCCCCTTGGCCTCGGATGATAGTTTGTAAAATCTGCATCACAGCCTTGCCGGCACCATCAGTGAGACATATGAGCTCTGGATCACTGTAAATGGAGCAACAATCAATTAGTCTCTCACCAGACAACTTGTAAACTAACCTTAAGAAACTCTGCAAAACAATAGCAGCAGCAAAGCTATCCCACTAGCCACTAGGTGGTATCAGTTATATGGATGACACGACGTCATTGTACTGTATCCAAAACTTCTTTTGGATAGATTATTAACTAAAAGACCACGCTTAATAATCTCATTTAGTGTTCATTTTGGTCTTCCTCTACCTCTTAAGGGAAGAGGCTATTTTCAGGATTTGAACCTATGAATTTTAATTAAGTCAAATGACAGCAACCTTACCGTTAAGTCAAGACTCACCTTCTTTTAAGAAACACTGTAAAATATTTAACAAAAATATATCAAGAAAATAAATGATCCGCCATGAATCATAAATACCTTGGATAGCCATCACGCCTTTGTATGAACTCAGCCACCTCCTTCCTTACTCCTGGTAAGCCTCGAGAGTCACTGTAAGCACCTACAAGATCTATCTTTAGTTTTGCAGTCATTGGTGGAGAGATTTGATATCAAGGAGAAGAATATGGTAGCAGGAAGAAAGATTTGCAGATTAAAACAAAAAGATACTGCTACAATTAAAAAGCTTTTCAGTTCTAACTTAAAACGCAGTTCTGCAAAGGTGAAGGTTCATTGGGATGGAAGGGATTTTTGTGATACAAATGTTAGTCTATCAATATTTATATCTTTATTTTCAGGTATAGATTTCAAATGGATGAAAACTGATTAAATTAGATAAATATGTTTTGTATTAAAGACAGAAGGGAGTAACACCTACTTGAAACTTAGAAAAGGATTGATTGAGAATTAAGGAGTGTTATACTTAAAAGGAGAATAAAAAGTATGTCAAACTGGGCCACATTATCTATCTTCACTCTATGATTCAGTATAGTATAAAGCATTAAATATAGCAGCAACAATACCAAGACCGCCTGGAGTCATTGAAAGATAATGCTTAGCTCTAGTAATTCCATCAGCAGGGAACAGAAGGCCCACATTAGGATCATCTAGAAGAAACGGGGCCTGGCACAAGGCAACAACCTGTGACACAAAAATTGACGAGGTTCAACATTATCAACAAATACAATACATATCTGCATTCCAACAATGAAATCACACAAAGAGGATGTTTTGATCTTGAATTTAAACATTTTAAAGATAAGGCCAAACAAAATTCTAAGCAGCAAATGTAAACCTGGCGAGGGAAAGTCAGTGGTCTCTGCCCCAGAGCGTGAGGATTACCAATATTTAAGAATATAATCTGTCAGAAATAATTAAAAAAAATGAGTTCGTGGACATATACAATAACTTTAAAGCAAATATATGTGTATATATATTGTGTGTGTGTGTGTGTGTGTGTGTCATTTTTTTTGCATCTACATTTATAGAATTTTCAAACTGACAATACAAACAATTAGACTATGTTTACATACATGCATATGGGTGAAAGAACAAACTCTTTTTACAACTCCACTTTAAGTATTATAAGTCTACTTTTAGAAGAAATTCTTGATCTAAAATATAAGTCCACTTACATGTTATTAATAAACATTATTCAATTTTTCCTTTATTTAATTCTTATTGGAAGAGAGAAGGAGGGGATAATAGACGTGAGAATGAATTGTAAATGTAGAGAGAGAGAGAGCGAGAGAGTTTTAATAAGGGTAAACTTAAAAAACTTTAAACATATTTAATAACTTTACTAACAATCTTTAATACTCTCTATGGTCCACAATGTAAGACTTAATTCAAAATATAAGTTATTTATAAAATAATTAATGCTTATTTTCCAATTTTGTCCCTATAATTAGTACTTATTTCTAATTTTGTCCACTCATTAAATTATCAAATATATACATTTGTCAATTAGAGTAATAGTGGGAAAATGTCATGTTTAATAAGTTAACTGTCATTTCTTATTTTCTGTGAATTAGTTGAAGTGCTCGAATAGAAAGAGAGAATATGTGTGAATATAATGGACTCATAATGAGGACAAGAGCGTTAACGTGTCAGTTTTTTCCATTGGATATATCAAATGCAGCAATGTCAACACGCTCAACAAGGTGCCTGTACAGCTCTGATAAAAATAAGAATCTATGAATAATTTGCAATTACAATCGTCCAGTTACATCATAGCGCACATCCTTACTCTGAAAATTTGGCAAGTCAAAATTAAGAAAAGAAAATTAACAGTTGAAGGATTATCTTAGCAACCGCAGCACCGATTTAAATTCAACAGCCAACAAGTGGAAGTCAAATGTAATTTAGGAATGAGACGACGTAGAAGAGATAAATAACAGAACTTCCTTCTTTCCTTCCTTTTGAAGCTCAGAAGCTCGAAGGTATCATTCACCTCTAACAGCATATTGAGCCTTTTTCACATTTTCATTAATTAACTCGTAGTCTAAAGGTTTTGGAGGCATGGCCAAGCAGATCACTAAGTGTGGATGCCTACAAATACGAAAGAGCCAACCTGAATATAATTCAAAGAAAATTATATGGAATGACCATGAAAAAATAACCACATATATAATGATGACGTATAATTTCTTTCACTTGCAAAATGTTGTTAAGTGGGGATCATAAGAATGCCTCATTGATCCTTCATGTTTGAAAACTGAAGAATTAAATTAAACACTGAATTCTAAGGCAAATAGTACACTCAATATGTAGAAAGAAATGCAGCAGCAACAAATTTACAACAACGTAGAGATAAAAGAGCAAAAACCATATTACTACAGAAGCAGAAGAAGGTACAGAATCACAATTCAGTAACCTGCGACACCAAGTCAAACGTAAGGTTGGTAAAGAAAGAGTTTTCTACATACCCAGATGATATAAAACGTGAAAGATTCTGTCTTTTCGCTGCGATATTGATATCAGTACGTCCTGCTGTAGATCGAGGATATTATAATATGTGTTAGAAACTTATTGTTTTTTTTTTTTTAAATTTGATCTTGTATGCATGTGGAAGCGTTAGTTGGCGAGCACAATTAATGGCAGCACTAGAATCACTGAAAGATAGCAAGTAAATAACTTAAGTAATTCATCACAATTACATTAAGTAATAAGAAAATCCTATGATATGATTCGATACCAGCTCAGCCACATGCTTGTTACGACGCAAATTCAGTCTTCTTTAATATTTTTAATTATCACCCTCTCCCTTGCTTTTAGAGATGGCAATGTTGTTGCTGAGAAGAGTCTATCAATGCTTGAAAAGAGTAGGCATCGTCATTATAGTAAAGGGAAGTGTGGGCTGCAATTCGGAAAATTGGAATACTTAGAGCAGAAAAATGCAATGTTACTTGTTCTTGGCTGATGAAGACAGGCACAAGCTGAATTTTTTTTTGGGTTCCATCTCAAATGGTTGGTGTCGAATGCTAGATTTTAGTGAACTTATAGCGTTGACTTGTTTTGTTCGTAGATCGTTTATGATGTGGTGACATGTTGGCCATTTTTAATTTTAGGGAAGATAGACTTTTTTGTCATGATGCTTGCGAAGTAAATGATATGTTCACTCTTTTATTTATAATATTACATGATCATGGTCTTTGGGATTTTATCGTATAATATGATTAATTCTAATACCACTATTATTTATTAGACACATATGTTAAGCATGTGATTAGTTAGTTGGTTGTAAACGTAAGACACGTCATTAGACACATGGTATAAACTGAAGAGAGATGCATCTCTTATAAATGTACTTCTCTAGTTCATAATCTTTTTAGGGGATACATGTCTTCATTGATTTTCCTCTTCATTTACTCTTCATTGAATGTATTTACTATTAGATCAACTTTCAATGGCTGAGATTTACTATAGTAGATTTTTATTATAATGTTATTCGTTACATATTATTAAATCTTAATCATTAAAAGTTGATCTAATAGCAGATACACTTAATGAAGAGTAAATAGAAAGGGAAATCAATAGAGACAACCCTCTCCCTTCTTAATTTCTCTTAAATCTTGGCTTCTGGCATTAGTGATTTTTTCATTATATCAATTTCTTAAGCTAATATACTATTTTGTTTTATATTGAATTCTTACCATTTTATTAATAATATTGGATAATGCATACTTTGTTTATTTCCATTTATTATATTTAATTTCAAAACCTATTTTTTTATTTTTTTAATCTTAAAAATAAGGAAAAATTTCACTCTGGTCTCAAGGAAGGCAAATTACTACTTTAAGGTCCCTTAAAATCTCCAAACTGCCAAATCCCATGAGACCTGAGGGTAAAATATTGAAATTGTGCAAAAACGCCTTACCCTTAATAATATACCTTGTGTGAGGCCCGATTCAAAGCCCCCCAATTTGAATTTTAGACCTCATTGAAACGAGTCCTAAATCACATTGATATGTGTCTCTACATTCGTTCAGTTTCTTCATCGTCGCCGTCATCATGGTAGCTGACCACCGCATTGCCACCGTGAAGCTCTTGGTTGTTGGTGTTTTGTTGAAGGTGTTCATCGTCGCCGTTGAAGTTCTTCCTTGTTGCCGCTGAAGCAAATTCCCTTTTTGTTTTTTTAGCTTAGGAAGAGTAAAAGCTTATTACGCGTCATCTAGAAACAGGTTCCTATACTCTAGACATAACCATCCTTGTAATTTTCTGCATTCCTGTCTCATTGTGTATGCATCCCATTTGTGCCTTCTGTTTTCTTTTTATCCCCTCACTTGGTGGATTATTTAATTTCCTGCATGTCTTATTGTGTATCTGACTATCAGTTATCTTCATAGATACATGAATGGAATCTAATTATTTTTTTAATTTATGAAGATATGGTAAGATATGTCTTCTGCATTCATGTCTTCTTTTTTTTTTTAATGTATTCACCCATGTCTTATTGTAACTAACTTGAATTCTCTCAACTGTTGACATCTTATCCTGATATAATTGCAATGAAGGCATCAGAGGTTTTTAAGTTAAAGACAAAAGGTTGATTTTTCCTCCCCCAAACTGTTGATACAAATATCTTTATAATATCACTTTCAAACTAGTGGGAAATGATATCACTACATACATGAAAAGCAATTCTTGCATTGTATAGTTTTTCTTTACAAATATCTGGTTGATTTGATAAATTATAGATGAACATTCATATAATATTGGAAGAATTACACTATAGTCCCATGAAAGCTAATATACGAAGAAATGGTTTCAGGAAATTCTAAAATTACTCCCAAGTCCCATGAGACCATTTTGTAATAAATTCCAGGTGAGAAATGTCTGAATTACCCCTGTCAGATAAATAGTGAAAGGGATGGTATATGCTGTGAAATACGTACATAACGTCCAGAAGAGGTCTGGAGATAGCGAGAAAAACGGAGTGACAATCAGCTGCCATGGTTGAAGAGTAAGGTAAGGAATTGATGACATCCACTCTCTTGTCTTTATTATTCTATGTGACTCACCTATTCTGTTGAGTAGTTAAACATATCTTTAGGTTTTGTTGATTCATGTTCGTTTTAATCATGAAAATGGAAAATGTTGTATGTTTTTTATGGGTATTATCCTCTATATGCCTGCAAATAATAAAGGAAAACCTACTAAATGCAATGGATATATTTTTGCTAAATTTTCAATGTGTTTGTGTATGGTTTTGTATGCTCTGTTTTTGCTATCATTATGCTTTGTTTTCTGGTTTATAGTGGTATGTTTCTGCAAGAGAAGAGGGAAGGAATGAAAATGAGAGTGAAAGGTTTGAGACTATATAACTTGATTTGCATAGAAAAAAAAAAAAGAAATGTTAATGGAAGCAGTGATGGTTGTCAATGGAAGCTGCTTAACTTGTTAATGACAACTATATGTCATATTTAAATATTGTTTGTGAGAACTAAAGGTTTTTTTTATTGATATTTGTTTTGGTCATGATAAATTGAAAAAAACTGTATGATTTTTGTGGGCATTGTGCTCAATATGCTTGCAAACTATAAAGGAAGGCCTAGTAAATGCAATGGATATGCTTTGGCTAAGGTTTCAATGTGTTTGGGTATGATTTTGTATGCTCTATTTTTGTTGTCATTATGCTCTGTTTTCTTGTTCATGGTGGTGTATTTCTGCAATAGAAGAGGTAAGGTGTCACGCCCTTATTTTAATTTCACCTTTACCAGAGTATTCGCGGAAAACGACATGCGGTTTGGTAGGTAACATAGGAATAACATAACTATACTGATAATATGTGCATGATTACATAAATTTCCCATAGGGGTTTGTACATGATATTTACGATGAAGGTAGCCCCACAAGGCTACTAGGGTGTCTAAACTCATCCCAATGAAACGGAGACTTCTTCTCGTCTTCATTCCACTACTATAATCCCCTCGTACGGTACTCTGCATTGTTGTTTACATATCTTCTGTCGTCTCCTGTCTAAATTGTTGGTAGGGGAGGGTGAAATTCGAGAGAATCTCAGTAGGAAACAGATACCATAATGCATGCATGATTGATGCTATGTGTATGACATGTTAGCTTTATCTAGATGTATGCCCCATAATGACATTTCTGCATGCTCAATGTTTCATGTAACAAAACTATGGCCACAGAAAAACAAAAACAAAGCTTCATTTATTCAAATATGCTCTACACAATCAAGTAAAGCAATCACATACATCACTACACAAGCAAAGATATCAAATACATGCAAGTAAGGTAAGTCCCCTACCTCCAATCTTTCTCCTCGATTTGCGTGCCAACAGCTCGGGGCTCCATATTCGATCCTACAATGTCAAATGTACTATTTAGACACTTCCATAGTGTTTCTGGGGGTTATATGAGTCTATCTTGAAAAATTACTAAAATAACCCCGGGGACCCGGCCCCATCATACCCGGTCCGGCTGTACTTTTCTCAAAATTCTAACTTGGGCTATCCTGACATATTTTCGCCCAAAGAATCCATTTCCAGACTCGAAATTACCAAATTCACTGCCAAAAGATGAAATTGCCCTTGGCAGCTCATATTTCAGTGTTTTAGGGGCCTTTTCGTAATTATGCTTTCTCGGTCTTTTCCGAAAAAGTGCCCAAATGTAACCCCACCTAATTTTCGCTCCTGAACTCAATGGAACCATCAAATCATTGAAAATCTAACTCTAAGACCCATTTATAGTGCTGGCCGAAATATATATGGGTTTTCAGGGGAAAATCGGGGTTTTTCGGTTTTGGCTGCGTAAACGCGTTCCTTTCTACTCCTAACCACTATACTGACTATTCCATTAGGTTAAAAATACCATTTAGTATCAATTTGGGCAGCATAACATCCCCACATACCCATTTCCATAAATTAAAACCAATGGCAATCCGGCGAAATTTCACCGATTAAATTGTCCACAACAGCTAAAATAGTCAATATACGAAGGTTTGGAAGTTACCTCAAGCTCCCTCTGACTTTTCCTCTTCTTTGATGAAACCCTAACCTCCTTAACCATGAAAACTGAGGTTCCAAGCCTTAAAGAACATAAAGGAGTAGCTTAGGATCGGAGTTATACGCGTTAGGAGCTAAATCATCGAAGAAATCGGCTTACCTTATGATTTTTCTTCTCCTTTCTCTCTCTACAAGCTCTCAAACGTTCTCTCTCTATTCAACTGAATACTGCATCGGTTTGGAGGAAGGAAGATGAAGAAAAGGTGTTTTAACATTAGGATGATGTCATATTTCATTATTTAATAATTTTTCAAAAATTTCGGATTTTACAAAATTCTGGCAGATTTCTGCTCAAACTTTGAAAAATCATAACTAATTCTAGAAAAATCGAAATAAGGTGATTCCAAAGCCTATAGAACCCTTATTGAGTCTAGTTTCAAGGAAAAATATAGACGTTTACTTAATGGAATCACAAAATTCCCATAATTTCAATCTTTGCATACTGTTCCAGAAATTTCACAGTTTTTCTGTGCTGACTTCAAAAATTCATATCTTTTTGGGTATAGCTCTAATTGAGTCATATGACCTATCAAATTAAATCTTAGGATGTCTACTTTCATCCTGTAAAATATCATAATTTTTTATCATAATTTTTCATTCAAAATCACATAACAAGATTACTACCTCATAGGCGATTTCACCGAAAACGTAATTATATTCTCCAAAATTCACCATTTTACTTTCTTAATACCCCAAAGATATTAGAAATATTAGAGAATATATTTGGGACACCCGCTAAACCAGTGCTTAGTAGTATACTCAATTTAGGCTTATTCCAAAGCCTTCAATCCCAAAATTCAGGGTATTACATAAGGAATGAAGATGAGGGTGAAAGGTTTGAGGCTACATAACCTGATTTGCGTTGGAAAAAATGAGTTGTTAATAAGAGCAGCGATAGTTGTCAATGGAAGTTGCTTAACTTGTTAATGACAACTAGAGATAATATTTAAATGTTTTGCTTGTGGTGTAATGGTGTTTGGAATGAGTTTGAAAAGTTTGCTATGTTTTTGGTATTTTGTGCTATTTTTAGTCATTATAAATGGGATTTAATGAATAAGGTGTAAAATATGTGTGGTTGGAAGTCTTGATTATGTAGTAAGAATGTATTGTTAATAGGGACTACGACATTTGTTAATAAGACTAATAAAATAGTTAATGACAAATTTTTTATGCGGTAGATAATGATGATGGCTACCACGTCTGATAAAAATCTACCGACAATGGAAGCTGTTGGTCAGTAGTGATGGGAAAACGGGCCGGCCCGGCCCTGCAGGGTCAGCTCGTGACGGGCTCGGGCCTAAACGGTCCGGCCCGTTTAGGCCGGAGTCCAAATCCGTACCCTTTTAGGGCGGCCCGGCCCGTTCAAGTTAGGCCCGCGAGCTTTTGGCCCGTTTACTCTTCTTGTTTTTTTTTTTCAATTCCTTTTTTGTTTCTTATTCTCATAAAGACTAAAATACCTAATTTAAAACATAAATATCATCAACACTAATTTAAAACATAAATATTATCCAAGTTTAATAGAACACAAACACTAAAACTTAAGTCCAAACCATAATTAATGTTCATAACCAATTAAATAAGTTCACAGCCACAATCAAACAAGCCTACAAGCTTCAAATATCAGTAATAATATAACACCTTATTTGGATTTTGGCGTATACATGCAAAAAAAGAAAAAAAAATCAAAGAAGAGAAGCTTCAAATAATGTTTGAATCAATGTGAGAGCATTTTTGATATGAGGGTTATGTTAAGTTAACTCTATCTCTGACCAATGCTTACTGCCCATTGTCTTGTGCCCATTTAAAAAAAAAAGGTTAAACGGGCCTAAAAGGGCCGGCCCTTCAGGGCCGGCCCTTTTAGGCCCGCTTCCATTTTCAGCCTCCAAATCATAGGCCCGGCCCTTGACTGGCTCGGGCCTAAACGGGCTCGGCCCGAATTCCCGGCTCTATTGGTCAGGGGAATCGCGCTTCAGGTCTGAAGGGGAATGTTATAATACGTGTCTGAAACTCTTTTTGGTCTTTTATTATATGCATGTGGATGCGGTAGCTGGTGGCACAATATTAGATATTATTTTTTTATCTTAATTATAAGATAAAATTGATTTTTTTTGAAGAAATTAAGGAAGTTAATTAAATTATTTTAGAATATTTTTATTTTTATTTTTATTTTTTTCTTTAAACTAATTAGTTTAACTAATAAATTAATATATAATCTAATGATACATAACATATGATATGATTAAGTAATTTATTTAGTTTTTCTAATCCCTCCAAAAAAATCAATTTTGTATTATATTTAAGACCGGAGATAATAGATAATAGGCAAAAGGTGTAAAAAAACTCATCTACATATGTCATATATGTACCTGACACCATATGTATTTTTTGGATGCAAAACTACCCATCATCATTATAAGAGGGTAGAGCCGGGAAAACAGGCCCAGCCCGTCAGGCCGGCCCTTGCTTACAAATTGTAGCCTCAAAAGGAAGTCGGGCCTAAAAGGGCCGGCCCTTTAAGCCAGTTTATTTTTTATTTTTTCTGCTTAGACAGGAACCATGTTACATTTTTGAATTGCCTTATTGAATTTATATGTCACTCTATCCTCATATTGTATAGAGTATGATTTTTGAGTATATTGTTTTGTCTAATTGAATCATATTGTGATTTTTGAGTATATTGTTCTGTCTATTTAGAATAAAATCATATTATATACTATTCTGCCGGATAGAGTATGATTTTTTATGGAGGTTGTGATTATTTGACTACTTGAACCTACTGCTCAAAGTGAAACACTATCAAATGTCCTTGAAATTGATGATAGTGGGAAAGAAGGTGAAAATGATAGTCGTCATACTCATGTTGTTTAGAGCTTAGAGTATTGAGCTTATTGCCTTCTTATACTTTCGTCTTTGTGTGAGTTATTTATGGACATGATTTTTACCTTTGATTATACATTAGTAATTGTGTTTGTTTGTTGCAAGAGACGTGTTATTTAAACCTTAATGTTGACAACATTTATGTATTAAATTAGAACTTTAATCGTTGTTATTTATTAATTATATCTCTCTGGGGAAAATATGTAGGAAAAATAGTTAAATATTGTGAAAAAGATTCGGCCCTGGCTCTGATGCTCTCAGGCCGGGCTTTGAAAAACTGTAATTTTCCTGACCCTGAATCCTTTAGGGCTGGCCCTGTTAGGCCCTGGCCCGTCAAGGGCCGACCCTGTAGGGTTGGGCGGGCCCTGATTCCTAACTCTATAAAAGATAAAAAATACCAACTCCATTGATCACCCCTAACGTCCGCCATTTCAAATTATGGGGCCCAATTTTTTGTACACATGTCCCCCACTAAATAAATATACATCTCCCGGCCTGATTCCTAGCTCTATAAGAGGGTAAAAAAATACCAACTCCATTGATCACCCCTAACATCCGCCATTTTAGATTATGGGCCCCAATTTTTTGTACACATATCCCCCACTAAATAAATATACATCTCCCTTCTCAACGTTATTTGCCATTTCGTCTTTGGGTACTCTAAATAATTATTACCTCCCCTTCCAATCAATCAGTTTCATCCACGTGTCCACCCATTTCCTCTTTCTTCGTCCCGCCACTGTTATTTATTCCCACTTCTGTTCAATCATTTTCCTTCGTGCTTCTATTTTTCTTTTCCTTTCTCCAATCTCTCTGTAATTTTTTCTTCCAAAGCAACCGTGGAAGTTCCTGTAATTCACAGAATCAATAATTTCCAGATTGCTTCTTCATCTCTCCCAGGTATTCAATTTGTTTCCGTAGCTTATAATTTCTATAAATGGAGTGCTATGATTCTCGCTCTCGTTGCTGCCTTCGGGAGTATCATCAACAGAATCAAGATTCCCATCCTCATATTGCTCCACGAGACTCAGTCTCTTGCTTCCAGTAATCTTCTCAGCGATCTCAATGATTATAGCAGTTGCTCTGACTGCGAGGACGGAAGCTACTCGTCACTGTCCACTGTATCATCAGAGTGCGAAGAAGACGAGATGAGCAAGCTGAGTCATCTGGATCTTTCCACTGGTGGCGCATCGATGAAGATTTCCTGGTCAGAGGCTTCGATCATCAACTCGATGACCAGTTGGAGAGTGGTAAACTGAGGCATCGACGCCGCCATAACATTGGAGAGATTTTTTCGCTATTGGAGATCACGAACAGCAAGAGCATGGTGAAGCTATGGGACAACATAGGATTTGGGCTGGAATTAGACTTCGATGATTATGAATCATCTTGCTGCGCTGCCGCCGTCCCTGGAGCCTTGGTGTCTGGCCAAAAACCATCCGGCCCTGTGCGCTTGTCTCCGTATTTCCTTCATCGACATTGACATTGTCAGCCCCCCTTGACGGCATTCAGTCATTCTCTCTGTAACTAAGCAAACCCATAAATTAATTAAAGTTGTGTTTGGCATCACTCAATTTTAGAGAATAAGTCTTTATTATGTAAGTCGAGATAAAATTTCTCTCATACACTTACTTCGTATACCATGAATCACGATTTATAAACACTTATTGTCTAAAAATAAACTATTCCAAACGAACACTAAATTGGTGGTAAAGCTTGGAGTTAAGATGGAAGATGGATGTTTATTTAGCAAAAAATGTGTGGATCTTTATTTCATCTGCCTCATATTCCTAGTTATCTAATAGGGTCAAATAATGGTCAATATAGATATGATGGATACATGTGTACAAAAACTGGGACCCACAATTTGAAATGGACGAATATTGGGGGTAACTAACAGAGTTGGTATTTTTATACCCTTTTACAATGATGATGGATAGTTTTGCACCCAAGGAATGTATATGATGTCAGGCGCACATGTGACATATGTAAATGAGTATTTTTGCATCTCCATCCTAGATAATAAAGTAATACGAAGATCCTGTGATAAGAATCTAACAAGATTGACGGTAAGTTTAAAATATATATATATATATATATATATATATATATATATATATATATATATATATATATATATATATACATGGCTAAACTATGCAAAACCCACTAAATTTTGAATCATGTGTACATAACTCTTTAATATTTAAAAGTTTAAATTTAACCCTCCAACTTTTTGTTTTTTTTTATTATTAACTCCTTGCCATTAACTGACCGTTATCTTGTTAACGGAAATTTCTATGTCTGGTAAAGATATGACATAAGGCATCCTAAATTTTGAACAATTACAAATAACCCGCCTAAACTTTAACAAGTTATACATAACCCCTAATATTTCAAAATTTAAATCTAACTCCCTTAAAATCTTTATTTATAATATTAAACCTCATGTCGCTACCTTTATCATTTTTTAATAAATTTATTAAAATTTTAATTATCATTTATCAATTAAAATAGTTTTTTGTATGGGAAAAACTAAAAGAATAATATTTTAAAAAATGTAAAAATAAAAATGTCATTATTTGTAGTTTAAATATTACATTAGCGTTTTTACCTTCATTAATTCTTTATTAGTAATACATATTTTTTTTCTTGAATAAGATGTTCAACATTTATTTTTATATTTTTTAAATATTATTATTTTATTTTTTGTAATACAAAAAATCTATTTTAATTGATAAATGATGGTAAAAATATTAATAAATATATTAAAATGATAAAAGTAATGACATGTGTTTTAATATTATAAATCAAAATTTTAAAGGAATTTAATTTAAATTTTAAAATGTCAGGGGTTATTTGTAAATGATTAAAGTTTAGGGGGTTAGTTGTAAATAGTCAAAGTTTATGGAGGTTTTATGAAACTAAGTAATTTACATGGGATGCTATGTAGGTTGCCACATGTCATATATTAATCTGACGTGGCAATTTTTGTTAAAAAGATGACGGTCAAATTTTAAGGGGTTATTTATATATAGTCAAAGTTCATGGAGGTTTTATGAAACTAAATTATTTATAAAACTAAGTAATTTATATAGGATGCCAAATAGGATACCACATGTCATATCTTAATTTGACGTGACAATTTCTGTTAAAAAGATGACGGTCAATTAACGACATGGGGGTTAATAATAAAAAAGTAAAAGGTCGGGGGTTAAGTTTAAACTTTGAAATGTCTTAAGGTTATATACAACTTACCCAAAATTTAGGGATTTTGTATAATTTAGCCTATATATATATATGGGTTAATATAATCTTTGGTTCTTAAAGTTTACCTTTATTTTGGTTTTAGTCATTCAACATTCAAATAAGAGGTTTTTGTCCCTTGATGGGCAAAATAGTTCATGTTTTTATTTAATTATAGGGATCAATGTTTTAAGGGGAATAAAACTTGAAGAACCAAAACCTCTCGTTCAAAATTTTATGCACCAAAACCAAAATGAGTGTAAGCCTGATAGATCAAATATTATATTAACCCTAACAAGATTAAAATTTTATAAACTTTATTTAATTCTCACACAATTACATATCCAATTTGGATGATGTTATTAGATACTTCTTCTATCCCTATATATATATAAGAGCCTTTTTCATGGGTTTGTACCTAAATATAAAATTTCTTTTGAGTTTATCTCAATAATAAATGCATTTTTTTTTTGTATTTTTCTCTCAATTAATTATCATATTATATGCATTCTCTTTCATCTTTTTCTCATTATTATTCTCTCTCTCGCCCATTCATAAATAAGGCAATTTTTGGAAGAAAAATCAAATTTCATATATGATTATCATATTTAATTACTTTTAACTGTTTTTTAGAATCTCGTAATTCCGTTGAAAAGTTCTTATATATAGGGATGGAGGGAGTACCAGCTCTACTACATACTTGTTAGTATGCAAATTCAGTCTTCTATCTTATCCAGAGCTGAGAAAATGGGCTGAGTCCGCTTTGCCGGCCCGTTTAGGCCCTGAATTTACAAGGGACAGGCCTAACATTTTTGCCTTAAAAGTGAAAGCGGGTCTAAAAGGGTCAGCTCTGTAGAGTCGAGGGCCTAAAAAGGTCAGCCCTTTTAGGCCCGTGTATATATATTTTTTATTTTTTAAAATTATTTATATGATAATAATATTATTGATTTTTTATATTTTGTTAATGATAATGCAAATATTTAATTATTATTATCTTTTTTAGAATTAAGTTTTAAAAGAATATTTTGTATTAAGAATCCTAAAAATTAAAAACTTATAAAAATATTTCTTATTTCATAAGTATTTTTACCAATTTTTTATTTTTTGACTTATTTTCTGGTGATTGTTTTATTTATATCTTGTGTTGTTTATTTTATTAACTACTTATACTTTCAAGACATATTTATAAAAAATATTTTTTAATTTTGTTAAGTCTTCTCATTAATTATTTGTAATTGTGGTATGTAGATAATAGTTTACTTTTGATTATTTTAAAAAAACTGAAAAAAATTAAAAATTATTAAATCTTGTGAAAAGGGTTTCAAGCCCTACGGGCCGACCCTGGCCCTGGCCTATATGCTCTCGGGCCGGGTTTTGAAAAGTAGTAATTTTTCTTACCTTGGGCCTAAAAAAGCCTTGCCTAAAGGTCCTTTTAGACCTTGACCAGTCAAAGACCGGTTCTAATTTCCAACTCTACTTATCCCCTCTCTCCTTCTACATCACTTCCTTCGAAGATGCTTATCCAAGCCTGCTAAAAAGCTCTATGACCTTTTTTTGAACATGAGTTAAAGAAAGCACATTCCTTTTAAGAATTCCTTGTAAATTTCCGTTAGATCTCTCTTGATCTCGAGTTCAAGCAATCAAATTAGATAAATATGTTTTATATTAAATATTATAGAAAGTATGATGTAATTCTAAAAATTTTAACTAATCGAAATCCACACTTAGCGTGCCCTTCATATCCCCAAATAGGGAAAAGAAAAGCCAACAAAGATCTACGTAGGGATCAATCCCATTCTTTTTCAAACACCAAGTTTGCTCTGCATATCATTTGCCAATCCTTACAACGCCCAAACCAACATTTGCTCACACACATGGCCATAAAATCAGGAGATGTTCTATTCGATTCAACTTCTCCCCATTTGAGGCCTCCTAGTGGCGAAGGCGAATGACACTAACCACTCCTCTTAAGCCTTTCTTAATCATGAGTTGTGAGTTCAAACTTTAAAATGAGTATGTGAATTATAGTAAAAGGAAATCTCTTTAAAAAAAATTCACAGCTTTTTTTTTTTAATCAGATCAAAAGATATCCTTTAGGTGTATTTAGACTCCAACTAATTTGAGTTGAGCCGGACTTTGCTATAAGGATAACAAAGTTCTCCAACAAAGATTTAATGCAAACACATTTACGTACCCAATATAATGTGCATATATTAGTATGCAAATTCAACCTCCTTCTTACCATCATCTCCTTTACTTTTAGACTTCTTTCCCTTTCACTTAGATTCTCAACTTGTAAGTTGTAAACAGTGCTTCTTCAGGCTTGGTAATCATCTCCCATCTCATACCAAGAGCTCCCTTCCTTCTATGATATGCTCCATTTAGTCCTTTTTTATAAGAGTTCAAAATTAGAATTATTTTCTGACAAGAATTGTTTCAATATTTTATGAGTTTTTTTTTTATTTATACGCCTCTTTCTAACTTCCTTACCAATAAGTGCATACTTAAAAAAAAGTTTATTTTAACATATATTTATTATTTTTTATTAATTTTAACCGTCTTTTTAAATTATGTAATTCGGTCATTGGACTTCTATAAATAGGACCAAGGAGAACTTAGCTAGGCCTGGAAAGCTTCATGGCCTTTACTCTCTGCAAAACTTGAGTTAGACAAGTAGATTCCTTTTAAGAATTCCTTATCCTAAAATTTTGGATTCCACATTCTGACTTGAAAACATATTTGATACAGTATATTCTTCTTTTGAATGGAAAATATGTTCAATATATATCATTCTTTGTTTCATTTCTTTTGGGTTAATATAGTCTCGATCTCTCAATTTTATCTTTATTTTTGTTTTAATCCTTCTAATTTCAAATTGGGGGGTTTTAGTCTTTCAAAAGATAAAATAGTCCAGAGTTTTAATAAATTATAGAGATTGATGTTTTAAAAGGAATGAAATTTGAGGGGCTAAAACATATAGCTTAAAACTTAAAAATTAATTTTGGTAAAAAAAAACTTAAGAATAAAAAAAAGAGAGGATAAATTAAAAAAAAAAGATTGTATTAACCCATTTCTTTTGTATGTGCCAACTAATTTTCAAGGCTCAAAGCTGCCAAACTCAACTGCTCAGACTGAATCTTTTCTTTCAACAAAAAAGAAAAGATCGAATCTTTTAACCCTATTAAAAAACAAACTTTTGGGATACCCTCGTGAATATTTCATTATTTCCGGAAAAAAAAACAAACCTTATTCAGTTATTCTTACTATTTTCAAGTATTATGATGTTTTCTATCAAAAATTTCCCCAAGCTATATTTTTTCCGCAAGAAGAGTATCAATTTACTTTTTTTGAGTGTGGACCATATTGTACAACAGATTTTAATATAATCTGTTTGAACAAGTTAGTCGTTTCTTGAATGCCATTGCCTAATCAAGGATAGGAATGAAGACTGAGGAACAATTTTGCGTCGTGATGGACTTGTAACAAATAACGAAACCGTAGAGTCGCCTAAAGACTTGTGATCGCCTGAAATGGCGGCGACTCCGCCGTCTCCGTCGTACTCGGCATCCTCAAATCCAAGCGGCTTCACCCACGTTTCCAAATCTCTTAAACCCTTTCACTCTGTAGTCCTCCCTAAACAAGAATCAGTCATAGCCTTCAAGAACAATCGCATTTGTAGGTGCGAAATTAGATGCTTCGAACCCCGTCGTAGCTGGACAATTGAGCACGTGTCGGAAATGAAAGATTCGGTTCAGAGTACCTCTTCTTCTTCTTCTTCGGCGGTCTCAGTCTCTGCCGATAATGCCGCTTCACAGTATCCTACCAGGAATTCCAAAAAGGTGTCTCTGTTCTACTGCGATGAGACGAAGTCGCTGGCGCAGAAAATCGCTGCCGAGTTTGACGCCATTGAACTTCGTAACATCAACTGGGGGTTGACTTTTCTTCTTTATATTTTGATTCATTTATGATACACAAGCTTCTTGGTTTTCAATGAAATTTGAGTGAATGAGCAGGTCAATTTGTGCCTCATTAGGCCAAAAATGGCTGAGGGTACTTCGTATAACTCTCCTTGCTGGTTACATTTTTGTACTGAATTTAGTATTAATCACCTTAGGAACTTAAAAGAACCATTAGAAGAATATCCATAGATTCGTTTAGTGAAGGTTGAATGCCATTGCTAATGCTTCACAGGGTTATCGCTGTCCCGGAGGAGTTGGGAAATTGGTGCGTTAGAGTGTAGTTTACCATTGTCGATTTTAGGTTATTCACGAAAGTTATATTCCTTTTTTTGCTGTGGAATACATGGAGTTGTCACTGAAATACTCTTATGGCTAACACATTTTAGGAAATTTCCTGATGGCTTCCCCAACATATTCATTCCTAATGCTCAAGGCATTCGTGGACAGCATGTAGCTTTTCTTGCTTCATTCAGTTCACCAGCAGTAATTTTTGAACAGATCCCTGTCATATATGCATTACCAAAGCTTTTTATTGCATCGTTTACTCTTGTCCTTCCATTTTTCCCTACGGGCACTTCAGAGCGTATGGAGGATGAAGGAGATGTTGCTACAGCTTTTACTTTGGCGAGGCTTTTGTCAAACATACCGATTTCAAGAGGAGGACCCACTAGCTTAGTGACTTTTGACATTCACGCTCTTCAGGTTCATCATTCATGTTTATCATTTGAAGATATGCTTTTTTCAAGTAGTTTTTGGATTGGAAATACCATACAATCTTCCTTATCTTTGTTGCAATCCAGGAGAGGTTCTACTTTGGTGATAACATCTTACCATGCTTTGAGAGTGGCATACCATTGCTTAAAAGAAGGCTTCAGGAGCTCCCTGATTCTGATAATGTGAGACTTACACTTTTATTCAGTTCGATTTCTTTGTTTTCTATGCTGTGATTCCTACAAGTGTTTAACTCTTTCCTTCATACTCTTCTATTGGAAAGTACTACTTATCACTGTCCATTGGCATCTCAGAGTAATTAATTTCCTTTCATATTAGGCCAAGTATGGTAGACGATAAAGCTAAGGAGTGAAAAGGAATGCTGTTAAAAATAATAGAAAATTGTTCATGATGTTGTTATTACTGTTATTCAACAGTATTTATCCTTTTTTATTATTTTTCCAAAAATTGAGACCTGTGTCATTACTTGTTTTTTTAAAGCCCACGCTTTTTACATTTCACATTTCAATTTGATTCTAGAATAATCATCTGAGTTATGTGGAAAATCAAACCGTTGTTTTATAGGGATTGATTTGAATGTAGATAATTATTTTCAGATATATCTGATTCACTAATGTTTGATTTTAATTTATTTTTCAGATCTCAATTGCTTTTCCTGATGATGGTGCTTGGAAACGATTTCATAAGCAACTGCAGCATTTTCCAACGGTATTCTATACAATTCTTGTGATAGTGTTGCCCAAATATAGGAAAAGTGATCAATATTATGCCAGCACTTATATAGGAGCAGCTGCTGATATCAACATACACAACCTGCAGTGATGCTTTTATCTGTTTTTCATACATCTCTTGACTCTTGTTCATACAGATAGCTCCTTAACGTCCTTAACTATACACATACAGATAGTCTGTGCAAAAGTTCGGGAGGGAGATCATCGGATAGTTCGTATCAAGGAGGGAAATCCTAAGGGCCGGCATGTTATAATTGTAGATGACTTGGTTCAATCAGGTGGCACTCTGATTGAATGCCAGGTATAGACATGATTTGTCTTGCCATTTTATGCAGTTTAATTTGTCTATCCAAGGACCTTCGTTTCTACACCAATGTAAAAAAGCACATCTACATTCACAGAGTACTTTCCAAGGGAAGCCAAATTTGTTTTAATTGAAACAGAAATCCAATTGAGAGAATAATTCAAACTGTTCTTTTCTTACTTCTTAGGATCTCTGAAAAATAAAGAAACAGAAGTTGGTATACATGATTTTTTTTGGGTTAACTTGCTCATGGTGGCGTGAAGGAATAAAATTTCCTGCTGAAACACTAATTGATTGCATGAAAAATTCAATTACGTGATCTTAAATTTTAACCAAGTACACGGATCTATCCATGGCTGCATTATTCCTTTGCTTAGGCCTATTTCATTAGGACCTGGATGGTTTGACGGGCATATATGTTTTTCTATATGATGGACGAGAACTTGTGTAGTTTGAGTTTCATTCCTCTATTGTTTTGATTAGTCATGTCCGGCTCTAACTTAACCTGCTGCTGAGAAAGTCATAACGCTTGATCCACATTTATAATCTGAAACTGTGAAACATTGAAGAAACTGGTAACTACTTGCCTTAACAGGAAGAATTAGGGGCAACAAAAGGGATCATTAATGTTTGCCTTGTGTGATGAGGATGGTCTACTTGTTAGCCCCTGTTCTATTCTTGTACTTAAAACTTTTTTTTCTAGGGGAGAGAGAGAAACAGGGAGTTTTGACTCAAAGCTTAAATTGCATAATATGAATCTAACAACTGACAAAATTTGTCATATTTCAGAAAGTCTTGGCACTTCATGGAGCAAAGAAGATCAGTGCTTATGTAACTCATGGCATTTTTCCAAATAAATCATGGGCACGCTTTGAACATGATAATGGAGGTAGTGCTTGCTGTACTTGTTCATTGTCTCTTCTTTTCTTACTAAGGAGGAAAACAGTACACTTCAAATTTCAAAATATTTGTGAATTTAATACAAATTTATCAACTTATGCTAACTTTGACTATGTGCATTTATGCCGAAGGACTCTACCTGATTTTTTCATAAGTTTGCCTTTAAACTGTCTTCCTACCTTTTCTCGTGTTTGTCCTTTTACTTTCCATGCTTTCTGTGATGGCTATTGAATATGATGTTAGTTACTTGAATGACTTCCAGACTACCCTTTCCTTCCATGTTCTTGTTTGAATTCTTTTTTGTTTTATCTGATACAGGACGTCCTGAGACGGCATTCACGTACTTCTGGATCACAGATTCATGCCCCTTGACCGTGAAGAATGTCATGAACAAGCCACCCTTTGAGGTTCTCAGCCTTGCAGGCTCTATAGCAGCCAGTCTTCAAATCTGATAAGATTCCGACACAAATAAAATGGGCAAGAGAATAGGCCTCCCTTTGGTAGTGACAGTTTTTAGTTGAGCTATTTAGCGTGAGGCTTTTAGTTAAAGATATCTGCAAAGGGGAAATAAAGTACCGCCAAAATTGCTGTTTTCTTGATGTCTCCTGCTTAGAGCAATGTGATCAAAATAACATTTCAAAACTAAAGAACCTGTTATGAATGTTTAGTATTATAAATAAAACGACCTTCTTTTCCGAGCTAGTAGTTCTGTGCCAAGCCAGTTTATGTTGCTTTGAGAAAGGAAGGAATGTGGAATCTAATTAAGCTTTGATTTATTTTAATACAGAACGCTATTTACCCAGTCATTAAGATGTTACACAAGACTCTAGCTCCTAGAAAGTTATCAAAGTACTATACCAGCTGCATGGTGACAGTTGTGCAAGTAGCAAGCAGCCGGCTGCAGTCATTATCACTGTGGGTCTAAACCTTTAGCCGGCATGAAAATATCCTGATATGTCAACACCAGCTTCTGTCACGCCTTCTCATTTCTTTGTACTCTATGTCTTTCTTTTTTGGGAGAATCACCAAGAGATTCTAAGGCATGTGATAACCAAAAAGTGTCACAAGAAGTGAGCAGCAACATGCATTGTCATTCCCTCTTTTTTTTTAATGTAGACTTTTCTCGCTCTCTCGTATGGTTGGTTTAGAGTTTGGACTTTGGGTTTCCACCCCAAGCAAGGTTTGGTTTTTGATAGGCTTCTTCATGCTTTATTTTAACCTTTGATGGCCTCTGACATGAAAACTTGCCTCCTTCTGGTATAGTAGAGCCATGTTAGATTGAAGAGAATCCAAGTTAGGTAGGGATCACTCTAAAGCAGAACAGGTCAATGGCAATGTTAATGTCAATGGCACTACAAGTTGACACTAGGTAATGCGTTGTGAGAACTGAGAAGCCACCTTAAAATGATCGCCCGCAGATTTCAAAAGCTACAACGTTCGACAAAATTGCTTAGTTGGTTCATGACAGTCAAGCTGCATCTTCAAAGTTAAAATAAATATCGTCCTTCTTAAGAAGATTTTATTTTTTCATTTGAACGAACAGGCATGGCATTGTATTAAAAGAAAATGAAACCAAGCTTTCCTCAAGTCTCTCTCATACTTTCGTTACATTAAACTTGAATTTGATAGCCACCATATTAAGGTGGCACTAAATGCTAAACTATAAACGAAGTTATATGAGAAAATACACGTAATAACTGACCAAAGATAACACCATATAACATACTAAATTTCAATCATAACTTTATCTGATTTGGCGTTTATTGCCATCGGAGATGCCAGAGTACGCCATCACACTCCTTAGAATTTCAGATAATAAGCAGCTAACATCGTAAATGCAAAGCACTAATTGACTAGGAAACCACAGTAACATCTTACATGTTCAAAGAAAACAACTGGTTTGACTTGATACAAAATTATTAATTTATTCATTATGAGGACATATGAGAAGATGGGCCACAGAAAATATCAATCTTCATGGGCTAAAGTATTTCTGTTTCTTCAAGGAAGCAACAACAGAGTAATGACAAGCACAGAAGTTGCTCTTTAAGGATTGTTTATTGCCTGCCTTCTTTAACTTTTCTCTCTCTTCCCTCATTTCTTCACAAGGAAAGCTTCATGACCACCACAACCATGGCTTCCTTTAACCTCCTTCCATCTCTAACTCATCTCTCTATGCTGGCCACTTTATTTTTTACATTTTTTTCCTTTCAGACTTCCATCAAAGCATCTTATATGGTCCCTTTTAAATGCTCTGCAAAAATCAACATATGTAATGCCTTACTTTACCACATAAACCATGGTCTTGACATAGAACACATCGCCTCTCTTTACTCTGTTAACTCATCCCAAATCCAACCAATAACACAGGCCGCCAACCACGACTACCTCATAACTGTTCCTTGTTCTTGTAAAATCGTCACTAACCTTGGGGGATATTTCTTTGAGACAACACACACAGTGCAGCAAAATGATACATATATAGGTATTTCAGAGTTTTATTACAGTGGACAAGCCTGGTCTCCTACTGATAATGTGACCACCGGCGAAAATTTAACAATACATCTTCCCTGTGGGTGTACAGAAAGTGATTCTCAAATTGTTGTGACATATACAGTCCAGCAGACTGATACGGTAGCAGAAATAGCTAATCTGTTATCATCTACACTTACTGGCATTCAGAACATGAATGGAATTTTAGGTAATAGGCCTTCATTCATAGATGTGGATTGGGTTTTATATGTTCCTAGGGAGCTCAACGGGATTCCATCTTCAAAAGGAAGCGGTGAGTTATCTAGCTTTTACAAGCTATCTTTTACTTGTGTTGATTATGTTTGGTGGAAAGTTTTGAACTTTTCAACTTCATAAGATAATGTATTGTTCTTGATTAAGTCCTTGGAAAGCATCTGTATTTGTAGGTACTTCTGATGTTTAATACTTTTCTTTCTTCTTGTTACCAGGAAAGAAACTCAAGTATTTTATTATTATTGGTGTCTTAGTGGGTGTGGCATTACTTTTTGTTATCACAATACTCATTCTTATTCTGTGGAGAAAAAGAGCCAGTGAAACCAGCAAAGAAGATACAAAAGCTGTATCAAAAAGATCAGCTTCAAGAGCATTCTCTAAAAGATCAATTTCGCATAGAACTAATCTTTCCTTAAAGAACCATCAATTTCAAATAGAAACTATAGAAGGTAAATCAAAAGCTATTTTTGATTTCTGACAAACAACTTTGACAATTCAATCTGGTGAGAGAGACTAAATCATGGCAATTAATGTTGGTGCAGAAGTAACGTCAATTGACTCAGAAAGACCAGTGACATTTTATCGCGAGGAGATTGAGGAGGCCATAAACAAAAAAAGTAAAATAATAGGAAAGGGTGGATATGGGACTGTTTATTTTGGAATTTTAGGAGATAAGGTATGTACAATGCCATCAAAAGTATAATGATCATGATCAAAATGCAAGTATATCTAATGACAAATTTAACTTTCAGGAGGTTGCCATAAAAGAGATGAAGTCTAACAAATCCAAAGAGTTCTATGCAGAATTGAAGGTCTTATGCAGGATCCATCATATCAACATTGTAAGGAATTTCTCTGGTGAAAGGATCTTCAATGTGGTTTCTAAGACTTGATTTTGATTAATTTACAGATGTAACTTCTGTTGCAGGTGGAGTTATTGGGATATGCCAGTGGAGAAGATAACCTCTATTTGGTGTATGAGTATGTTTCAAAAGGATCTCTCAGTGACCATCTTCACAATCCATTTCTAAAAGGTATTTCTCTAGTCCTTAATGTAAAACTATTTTTCTAATTTGATTAAATTAAGGAAATTAGTTAATGTGACATATTTTTTTGAAAGTACTCTAATCATCTTTCTTAATTCCCTCCATCTCTTTCTTTCTTTATTATTATTAAGGGAGCATCAATAGGGACAATTTTGAAAAAGATTGACAAATATGAAAAAATATATCTTACATTCAGAACTAAGATTTCTTTGCCTGCAATTGATACCTAAGAGACCTCTTTAGATACAACAAAAGAGGCCAACAGATACCTACTAACACCACAAAGGCCATAATCCTTACTTAACTTCTAGTTCAGGTGCACTTTATTATTGCAAATACAGGAAAGAAACCAAATGTCTATACACACACACACACACACACACATAAGAAACTCTAAGAATGGTACATGAACAGGTCATGAACCTCTTTCATGGACTGCTAGAGCACAGATTGCTCTGGATGCTGCAAAAGGTCTTGAATACATACATGATTACACAAAAGCACGGCACGTGCACCGAGATATCAAGACCAGCAATATTCTTCTTGACAATAAACTCAGAGCCAAGGTACTCATCACTCGAGTTCTTTTATTCTTAAGGTCCCATTTGGTACAATATATGTAAAAAGATTCTTTTTTTTCGTAACATACAGATCAAGATGTTAAACATCTATCATATCCTTATCATTATTATTCAACAGTAACTTTTATTATTTTTCTTTTCATTCTTTTCCCCTTTTCAGTTCATTCCATAATATGTGTCACACAAACTCTTAGTTCTACCTGAAATATCGCTTTCTGGACTTTACGTAGTATTTATATGATATCACATATCAAGAAGTTGTCTCTTAAAATCTACTATTGCATCTTCTGAAAAGTAGTGAAGCTAGCAAAGGGTGTCAGAAGTGACTCCAGGTTGGAAAACTATCAATTTTTTCATTTGTTTAAAAAACTAAGTTGTGAAACTAACATTGAATCAAATATGTGTACTCCATAGTTCACGTCATTAATTTGGTACACATAGATTGCAGATTTTGGACTAGTAAAGCTGGTAGAACGAACAAATGATGATGATTTTATGGCAACAAGGCTTGTTGGAACACCTGGCTACCTTCCACCAGAGTATATTTTTCTCCTGATTAATTCGACTCTGTTGATTTTTCTCCTGATATTCATGATCATATATATATTTTTTCAGATCTGTGAAGGAGCTTCAGGTGACCTCAAAAACCGACGTTTTCGCATTTGGAGTAGTTCTAGCAGAGCTAGTAACAGGAAAACCTGCTCTGTTTCGTGACAGCCAAGAAACCCCCAAAATGAGATCGCTTATTTCTGTTGTAAGTCAGATTTTATTTTTGGAACTGAAGTTTATATTAAGTGATTCATTAGTGTTCATACGGATATGCATCACAAATTCTGGTGCATCCATTTCACTATTGACTTCAGATGGAAAGCTAAACCTTTTTTTTTCTTTTTCTGTTTTTTAACATTCAGATTAATAAAGTATTTGAAGATGATGATCCAGAGGGTGCTTTTGAGAATATCATAGACAAAAACCTTCGTGATAGCTATCCTGTGGAGGATGTCTTCAAGGTTAGATTCAATCTTGCTTCATACACCCATATATATATATAATGCTCACTTGTAGTGCATATTTTTCCATATCTGAGAAGACATAACTCTTATAAGAATTTTTTTTTTTTTTTTTTGCGCTTTACAAGACAAAACTTGTGTCACAAATCTTATACAGCGCAAAATCACTTAAAATAAGTTGATCCAAATAAACACATACAAAGGAATATAAATTCGTGTATGATTGCCTCTAACACGAAGGTGAATGTTGCAGATTGTAGAAATAGCAGAAAGATGCTTACGTGAAGAACCGACAGAGAGGCCAGAAATGATGGAGATTGTGGTGACGCTATCACAGATTTTGATGTCTTCCACAGAGTGGGAAGCATCACTAGGTGGAAACAGTGAAGTCTTTAGCGGCATATTTACTGGAAGATGATCACTTCCCTCTCGATCTCTCTTTCCCAGCGTTATTATTTCACCTCACTTGTGAAGCCATCATTTATACATATATGAATGTATATAAGTTCATATAGTCACAATTGTATAGTCAAGAGCCTCTTGTAAATTATTCTCAGTTTCCAACAAATCTGAAACCTCTCTCATATGAAGGACTCATGACAGTGTCAAAGGTGTTTAATAAACTAGACTTGTTACCGCGTGAATATGTCTTGGCATTTGAGAGGAAATAGAAATTTTGATACTTTTTATTAGATAAAAGCAACTGAATAAGTATATTAAAAATTTTGTTACAATTGGACAAAGAAGATAAATATGTAAAAGTTACTCTTTCGACCATATTTACAAGGAGGGAGAGTATTTTTTTTTACTGTGCATGATATCATTAAATTTATTCCATGAATGTATAATTTAATTCCTAATTTATTATTCTGTAAATTGTTGTTTTCTTGGGAAGTGTCCACGTGTGTATGTTAAATAAAAGTTAAAAGTTATTAAATTTTAAAATAGAATTATTATGAATATTATGATTGCATGGATGTCCATAACATTTAAGAATAAGGCTCTTCACCTCTTATCCATATTGAACCCCCAAAATAAAGAGTTTCTAACATTTAATCTTTGTAACATCTAATGGTATAATTATAATGCTTAATTGTCCTCTTTATGTATTGTAATTCATCGGGTTGGTCTTCAATATTGGGGCCTTATAAATAGAGGTATGTACATACATTTGTTAGCTAAAAATGAAATAAGAATCACTCTCTCTTTCCTCTTCATTTCTCTCTTGTATTTTTTCATTTCCCTTATCTCAATCTCTTATATTTTTTTGATTTTATAACACGTTATCAGCATGACTTCGCTCAAAAGGTTTATAGTCTTGTTTTCTATTTCTTTCACCATCTAACTTTCTCATTTCCATATTATATTTTATGTTATTTATTCTCTATGTTGTTTTATCTCTCTAGTTTACATTATCGATATGTGGTTCTATATTATTTTGATTATTTTTCTTTTATCTGGGATAATCTAAGCCATTATATGGAATTAAAGAGACTCTTTTATCAATTGTTTTATACATCAGGTTTCATGGCTAAAATTAGATATTATTGTTGCTTTATTATCCTTCACAAGTTTTTTTTTTTAACTTTTATTTATCATTTTCCGAAAATTTCTTATTATGCAACATTTATATTTTTTTTATTTTATATTATGGTATTCTTTACATTTTATGTTGTTATATTATATTATTTCATTTTATTTACATTTTATTTTTTATTTACATATTTAAAATTTATATTTCTTTATTTTATTTAAATTTTATGTTATATAGAGTATTATTTATGTTTCCTTATTTTATGTTATTTATTTTATCTTTTTTTATTGTTATTTTATTTACATTTCATTTATTTATGTTAATATATTGTTGTTATATCATTATGTCAATCTTTTATTTTCATTTGTTTATTATATTACATTAATATATAACAATATTATATATGATGATATAATGTGGCATATATGATCATGGGCTTATCTATTACTATCTCTAATCTTAAATATAAGATAAAGTTGATTTTTTTGGAGAGATTAAGGAAGCTAAATAAGTTACTTAATCATATAATATGTTATGTATTCTTAGATTATATATTAATTTATTAGTTAAACTAATTAGTTTGAAGAAAAAATAAAAATAAAAATACTCTAAAATAATTTAATTAGCTTCTTTATTTTCTTCAAAAAAGTCAACTTTATCTTATAATTAGGACCAGAGGGAGTATTTATATTTGATTATGAATTATTTACTTAATTATTTTATAGTATTATCGAAATGCCAGAAATCATAATATTCTTAATTTCGTGTTCAGATGACTAGAAGTCACATCACTTTTGTAATAGTTCTTATAAGAAAAAATGCTATTGGTTTCATTAAAAAGCAAGATTGACAAGAAAAAATTTGGCACTTTAATGATTTAATTGTTACAAATATCAAAGCTCTGAAGGCTAAAGATTCAAATATCGAACTAAACAAAAAAAAATTTAGCTTTGCAAGATTTTTGCTATGGTCCTGAAGACCAATATTTAGAGAAATTGATGATGCTATTGAAAGCAAAGAACATATGTAAGAGTGAAAATGAACATGATCACGTTACATTGGTGGAATTGATAGTTGAAAGCTAAGAATACTTTGTCTTGGCTATTGAACTACAGTCATGAAAATAATAACATTTCTAAGGTGATTAAAATTATGAGCAAGTGTTATACTATGACTAGCAGTCATATGGATAGAAAAAATTGTATAATATGACCAGAAGTTATATAGACTAATATGTACCAATTTATTGAAAATAAAGATCAAAATGGTTGTGGAGTCAAAAAGACCATGAGATATTTTGAAAAAAATACCAAAATTAGATATGATGCTTAAAGCAATAAGTTATGGAGAAAAATGATCAGCTTGTAAAGCCAAAAGAAATAATTGTAAGCCCTGAATGCTATATGATTTTGATTCTTAGTGTTTCAATTTAAATTTAAATTGATTATGATTAATTTTTGAGAGGAAAATTATTATTTGACATTGTGATATCAACATAAGTGATATATAAAATCAAATATATAAAAAGGCAATTATTGGTCATATTAAAATTTCAATATAGTGTTAATTTATTTAAAAATTTAAACATTATTGGTAATTATTGATATTTTGATTTCATGGCCTTTTAGGATTCTACCTGTTGGACTTTGGGTCTAAGACCCCGCCCTTGATGGGCTGGACTATTTGATTATGATATAAGTAGCCTAATCAAATAAGAATAAAATAAGCATTAATTGCATATTGGGGAATAAGTTGGTACTAATTATGGGATTGTTAATTGAGGAGCAAGTAACCATAATTAGGAAATTAATAGAGAATCAATTAAATTAATTACTGACTTGGAAGGCAAGAATGGTGGACATCATTTTCTAATTAGTGGCCACCCTAAACCACTATAAATAAGAGGTGCCTTTTTCATTTATTCCTCATCCCTGCTATTGAGTTTTTTAGCAATATCTTTTCTCCTACCATCTTTCTTGTTCTGGTGATCTGCTGTCCAAATCACAATTAGGCTCTAGTAGTCTAATAATTGTGTGGGCACTATTATAGAGCATTGGAGCTTTGACCTAGATCCGAACATAGATTCGCCCCGGTACAATAGTTCTCTCTCTCTCTCTCTCTCTCTCTCTCTATTTATCTTACATTGGCATCAGAGCTAATTGATCATTGAGGTTGTGATTGTTCTATGTAAATAAACATATGATATAATTTATTTATATCTTCATTGTATTTTATTTCCGCTGTGCTAATTAAAATATGCTTTTAGCATAATTTTTTTATTTGCTATATGTGTATGTTGCATTGTTCGATAATGTTTGCATGTCAAAATATTATTAACATGCTTCTTCGGTGCTCCCTCTCTCACAAGATTTTCGCATATGTATGTATATATTTGATCAAGCATGGTAAATGTTTTGTTTTATATATACATATTCATAGAAATTATGCCCATATGAATCTATCTCCTGATTCTTTATACCTCTGAGATTCTTTATTTTGCAAAAGATTGAAGCTATGCAAGACTTTACTCTTTGTTCATGAATATAAATGTGCCGAGTCTTCTTTATATATACATGAGATTGTATAATACGTTATTCTCAGTCAGTTTTTTTTAGCTTTCCTCCTTAGATTCTGTTGCGTGAAATTATTTATATATGCATGAACTCTAGTTTGCAAGTGAGATACTGGGTTTAAAAGCTCCACATACGTATTATACATTCTTATTTTTCTCCTCACTTCTTTGATCTCTTTCAAGCTGAGTTTTTGAAACCTATGTGGAATCAAAAGCAAAAGACTTAACCCTTCAAAAGGTAGAAAAGCTTTTGAAACACAGAGGACACACATCCACGTCACGTTACAGAGCAACATCGACGTCGAGAAAAATTGGGTGTTCGAAACTGAGTTTATTTTCCCCAAATTAAGGTCATGGATGTGTAGAGCTCGAAGAGATGATTCCAACAACACTTAGAACTCGTCAAACAGAGTTCGGATGAGGGAGAAACGAAGGAAAGAAGTTCGCGGGTCGCTTGTCACTTCCGTCACTTGAGCCAAGATTTGATCAATCAAAAAGATAGTTTCAAATCAAATAAAGCCATGGATTTATAGTTTACTCAACTACGATTCCAACGACACTAAGAATGTGAAAAACAGAGCTAAAATGAGGGATATATGGCATTCCGAAGTTGGCGGGTCGCGATGACTCGGCAAAGCTCCAACCGGGTTGGGTTGACTCGATTGGAGGTTGAAAACGATGATGTGGAAGTCAACTGCCATGTGGTGCCAATGAGAGAGCGCCACGTCAGCGTTCAGAGACACTTCATTGCCACGTCAGCCTAGTCTAGGTCAAGCGTTAACTAGTCAAAGTCAACAGTCATAAACATTGACTGTATTTAAAAAAAGACAGATGGCATGTAGGGCCCACTGGGGCCACTGTGTGACACTTGGCGAGCCCCATCAGAGAAAGGACGGCGCGTGGAGTCGGGTGAGCCGGCATGTGTCACTGTTAGATGGTCGTAAGGCAACGTGTGGAGTTCACGCGCCTCCGCTGAGAGTGGCAATCGTTGGAATTTTTCAATTTTTCAGGATTTTTTTTATCTAGACACCTTCTAGGAGCGCATGAGAGTGTGTGGGACCTCTGATTGAGATGCGGTTCCTACAAATCCCTAAATTCGAGAGCTTCAATTTGATATATAATTTGCATATATTTGAAGCACGTTTGGATGTGATTTGAGTCAAAAAGGCGCTTATATGCACTTAGAAATTCCCAAAAACACTGAAATTGAGTCAATAATGATTCTATTATTTTTGGGATATGTTGGCTTACTTATTAAGAGTATTTCAGCTGCAACATAAGGTTAATACTGAAGGGTTCTTTAAAGTAAAAAATTATTTAAATGAGTTTTTGAATATAAGACCCTACCCAACCTTGACTCAAATTCTTAGGGATAAAACCTGAAAATTGCAGCAACTTAAAATTATTGAATAATAATAAGTCTTCCTATGCTTCTAACCACATTAATTCAATTGGGATTGAAACAGTGACTTCTAAAGTTCAACCCTTTATCACAAATTTTGTGATAAAGGACAAGACAGATAGAGATGTGAGAATCATCTCATCAAAGTGAGAGGTATGCTACAAATACATCCAAGTGAATGTATGTAAACATGGTAAAGAGGAGCTTGACATTGTAGCTAAATGCTACATGCGTTCATATAGTCAGAAGGGCCTATGAGACGGAGAACCTAGTTAAGAGACAACAATATGAGGCAAAGTTTTTGAATGTTCTTTATCATTGAATTTATGATTAAATTCTCTATTTTTTTTGGAATTGAATTAACCTATTCTATTCTTGTTTTTATGAACATTCATGTTGATTAGATGATATTATATTATAATTGTCTTTGATTGAGTGGGAGTTTCTAAATGGGTCTAGAAATCCAAAAGGGAATGTGTTCAATGAAGACTATGGTTAAGAGGGTGATAAGCTAACTAGCATGAGTGGGATAGGAGTTAATATAGTTGTCTTCTGAACATGAAACTAGTGAACTTATTATATAATTATCCTTTGTCTTATTAGAACAAATATAAGTTGTATACCATAATCGTCTAAGTGACCAATTATGACCAAGTCTATTTGACTAAGCTTATGAAGACAAGCTCAATAGAAATATCTATGGAGTTAGAAACTCTCAAATCTCTTTTCATTCAGGAAGAATGAGATGTCAGGAACATCCTACCAACTAGTCTTCAGCATTTAGAGGCTGAAGCATCCAAATGATACAAAAAGTGTATGCGATCAAGTTTAGAAAGAACAACATTGCTCAGACTTATGATGGTACGAGTAATGTAACTTTATCCAAGCAATTTGGATAGTGTTGGAAGATAGTAGAATTGATGATCTTCTTCCATAATGTTAAAACTAAGTTAAGTTTTAACATAGTGTATTAAGTCCTAACATGTCGTTTAGGCAACACTTAAGGAAAATGTCAAACTAAGAAGTTGAAACAAATATAATGCCAAGTTCTTTTTAACAAACAACAAATGTATGTTGTGATAAGATGTCTCTCAGTGAGTGGGAGTAAACTATGTCTTCCAATGAGTGGGAGTAAGCCACGTCTTCTAGTGAGTGGGCAAATACGAAGGTAAATATTGCTCCTGATATGCATATTGTGACCTTCAGTAATGTGATTTGCCATATTGAACTTGAGTGTGAAAGATTGAAAGATCCAAGATCTATTAGTCAGACGAACTTAGCTAAAAAGTAGGAAGATTCATCCTCTAAACCTAAGGGCAAGAAACCTATGAAATAAACTTGATCTAGAGGAGGTTAATGGTTTCTATAAAGATGAAAGGCTGCATTGATAATCCTTTAGGGTTTGTAGAAGTAGCAATCTACATGAGTAGTGAATGTTTCACATAAGCATATGGCTTCATGTCAGATGCAAAACAACAAAGAGAAATAATCAAGGAATTGGGACTTTCACATTAACTTTGTATAGATAAACCATCGTGATTCACTCCATGCAATTGCAACCGACAAAATCACATCTTTGCTATCTCTTTAGTTAAGGATCGATGGGATTGTGACTCTCAAATCCTTTGTTAAATTTTGATATTTATTTTTGGGATAATGAATCTGTTTCTTACCACATGCACACACTGATCAAAAGAAATGATCAAACTAACAAAAGATAATTTGCTAAATGATGTGTGCTAAAGGGTTAATACTCTTGTGAGTAAGTTGAGCAGCTTAGTCTACTTGGTAAGAAAGACAAAGAAACATTTTGAGAAGATATCCTCTGTAATTGGCAAATTATGATATTTGTGAACCAAATGAATATGAGGGCAAAACACAAAGCTTGATGTTTCATTAACATCATGGACGTTTACTCGAAATACATTAATGCGTACTTTATTTTAGGCAAGTGTGAAGCTGTTACATAATAGCTGAACTAGTCAGAAATCAGTTATACTAAAAGGATAAGACCTTTCGAATTAAAAAGGGTTAAGGATATCCACATAATTAGTTCAACCTGCTTTGTGTAAGAAAGGGATTGGTTAACAACTATCAATACCTAGAACCCTTCAACATAATAAGAGTTGTTGAAATGGAGAGATAGACCTCTTCTTTGACATGGTTGAGTAAATAATGGCATAAGTGAAACTATCAACCATATGTTGGTATGTAAACTTACAACTATTATCTTCACACTTAACCAATTGCCCTCTAAGTCAGTCATGACCTTACCGTATGAATCATGTATAGGCCTTAGAACAGGTCCAAGCTCGTTAAGACCACAAGGGCCAGCAACTTCATATCCATAATTCTTCTTATGAGTAAGGAAGATTGGGGCCAAGGTATGCAAGGTATCTCTTTGTAAGATGACATGAGAATTTGACAAGACACGTCTTCATTAGTGAAAATAATGGCAGCTCAATGATTGCGAGAGAGCCGAGGGACACAACGTTTATAAAACTTATATTTCCTAGCAGGAAATAAGCATTAATCATATTGAATCTCTTTAAAAAGTTCACAAGTAATAAGGAATAACTAAGTGTTTTTAAGTTCACTGATCTGAGTGGGAAGGTTGAGACCATTTTTATAACGAAAGAGGTAAGTTACGAGAGAATTACCTCACTCATACATAGGGAAAAAATCCTATGAAATCCACCTCGAAGCAAATTGTCATCCAGCGAATGACTATAAAGGGATAAATTCCTTAATGGATTGAATGCTCTCTTCATCATTTATAAGGTGATAATGACTACCTATAAGTTTTTGAAAGACACTAGAATGACCAGCTAAGAAGATTTATAAAGTGTCATGCAGGAGGATATGGATTCTTTTTAGAACTAGCCAAGTATATGTTTAGGCAATTTGTCACCTAGACAGAAGGCGGTTGAGAATAAGTAGGTTCTCAAATTTGTTGGGGACATATAAAATCTAAAACACTTAGTGGCTAAGGGGTACTACAATGGAAGGTTGTCCATTGTGCGTTCTTAACTTCGAATTTTGGCTATGACAACTTGCTTAGTCTTGAAATTACATCAAGATGATGTGAAGGCCGTTTTCCAATTTGAAAATTTTGGAAATTAGATTATGAACTCTATATGAAGCAGCTTAAGGGCTTCGTAGAAACAATCACCCATATAATAGTATATGAGGTTTCACAAGGTGAAAGCCTCACCAACTTCGAGATAATAAAAAAACACTACATGAGTGCCAAACAGTCTAGTGATGATTCTTTGTGAAGTCATCCTTTGTCAATGACATATGTTTATGTGAAACAAGTGTCAGAGGAGTCAAGAGAATAAAGGATCAGAGAATCCTTAAATTCTGAGTTGAAAAAATAATGGGTTGAACAAATAATATCTTGAATGATAAGGTAAACAGAGATTACACAAAGAAGATACAGTCTTTACCACCTAAGACAAGTGTGATCCTTAGACACTTAGGATGCCAAACTGTAAACCCATGGACATCCCTGAAGTCAAGGACACAAACCTAAAGAGGTTACATGTCCTGTGAGGAATTCAATATAGAAAAACTGGATAGAGTCCCATGTAAGACTATGATTGGTAATATGAATGTACACATTGGTGTATATAAGACCAAATATTTTTTGTTGAACTTGGAAGCTATTTTTGGTCTTGCTGTGAAATAGATTATGAGAATAACCATAGATTAAGTTGTCAAGGCAACAACTTTTCTTTAAAAGGATACTCCAATACAAGGCTTAGGCAAACGATAATGGAGTAAAGAAAAATACAATGTATTTCTGTTCTCTATGGAATTAGAACACAAAGTGTGTTCTACCATCATTCAAGGTGCCATATGGTTAGAGAAGTTCCTATGAGTGATTAGGAATGAATGGTGGATAGAAGGATCCAAATAATAGCATCTTATGATAAGGATCCTAAGTATCACAATAAGGTGGAACATATATTTGATATATCTCTATAAGAGATATGCTTTCAAAAAGGGAAAGCGACAGTTCAATGACCTTCTGCTGACGGAATGTTGATAGATCCCCTTACTGAGCCCGTAGCTTGATATTTATTAAGTTAGTAAAAATCTTGGCGCACAAATAAAATATAAGGTCGTAAACTTCTTTTGTATGAAGGTATACAATTTTGTATGTCATATAGATCTGAAGAGATTGATTCACTTATACGAACAACCATCTTCCCATGTTTTACAGGGGCATGGAAGGGTAAGACGAACAAATGAACACCATGAGATGGTTAAGAAGAATCTTTACATTTGAGTCACCTCAGTTAGACTGAAATGAGATTCATATGTGTATACATACACATAAAATGAATCGAAGCATGTATACAGACCTGCAGTTAGGTAAAGAACTCTTTTTCACAAATGAGATTATAAAAAAGAGATACTGTGAAAAAGAGATTTCTGGTTCGAATGTTGAGTACATTTTAGAATTAATGTCTGTACGGTGAAAGAGAAAGAAATTGACATATACCACAAACCGTTCATTGTAGCATGCAATTCATACTTCATGTGCTTGAGAGTTAGACTGCAACATGGGATGTAGGTGAAAGGTCCCTAGTTCACTACAGTGTGAGTCCCAGGAAGGAAGAATCCTTCCACGATGCCCTTAAGACTTATACGGCATCATGAAAGTTTGGTTTGCTGACAGCTACTTTAGCTGAAGCTCTATGATCACACTCAATTCGGTCAGACGAGTAAAAACTAGGAAATCGACTAATTAAGATGGACTGATGTTTAGTCAAAAAGGAAGATTTACTCATAGATACATAAGATGTGCTAGTGTCTGTGGTCGATCCCTTACTAGCTCTATATGTAGCTTGTAAATGCGGATATTATATTCATAGAAGATAATATGAGTTAATCAACATATTAACTCGGAAAGGATTAGATATGCCATGAGTAATATGTACGAAAGTATTTGGGGCATCTAAGGCAATGAATATATAGCTTATAGGTACGTATAAAGGGTGTCCTTGGATGCTGATCCGATATGAGATATGTCTAGTATCACAAGTACCAAATCTTAAAGACACTTTTGCCAACGCGATCACGGTAGACACTAGAGGTGGTAATGCAAGCTTGCCCGTGGCTTGCAAGCCAGCCCGGGCAGGCTGCGGGTTTAGACGAGGCCGGCTGATGTAGCCCGCCCCCTTCACGGGCTGGCTAAGCCCGTTTAGGCGGGCTAGCCCACCAGTCGGACTTTTTTTTTAAAAAAAAGTCACTCTTTTTTTAAAAATTTTTATTCTTTCTCTTTCACCTGCTCATATCATACTTCTTTTCTTTTATACATTTATGTTATGAAGTCAATTTCATTCTTACTTTCCTTTTTTTCCATCTATTCACATCACAAAACTATATAAACACATCTCTTTTAAATTTAATAATAGTAGAATAAATAAATATAATATAAAAATAAGTGTCAAATAAAAAATATGAGGAATTAATTAAACATATCATCAAAGGAAAGGAGATAAGGGATACTAAGAGGGCATTTGAGGAGAAAAAAAATTAAAAAAAAAAAAACAACACGGGCCGGCCTTTAGGTTAAAAGGGTTAAGCCCGTTTAGCCCGAATTCAAATGGGCCACCATTTCGGCTGCCCGAACCCGCCTGTTTTTGGCGGACCCGCTAACTCAACTTGTTTTACCGGCTCTAGCAGACACCAAGTATGAAACAGGAAAGAGCAACGAACGCACGATGGGAGGCCCATCAAGTGTGAGTGGAAGATGCTGGACTTTGGGTCCAAGTCCGCCCTTGATGGGTCAGACTATTTGATTAAAATACAAGTAGCCTAATCAAATAAGAATAAAATAAGCATTAATTGCATATTAGGGAATAAGTCAGTATTAATTATGAGATTGTTAATTGAGGAGTAAGTCACCATAATTAGAAAATTAATTGAGAATCAATTAAATTAATTACTTACTTGGAAGGCAAGAAGGGTGAATATCATTTCCTAATTAGTAGCCACCCTAAACCACTATAAATATGAGGTGCCTCCTTCAATTATTCTTCACCCCTGCTATTGAGTTTTCTAGCAATCTCTTCTCTTTTACTATCTTTTTTATTCTGGTGATCTGCTGTGCAAATCACAATTAGGCTCTAATAGTCTAATAATTGTCCGAGCACTATTATAGAGCATTGGAACTTTGACCCGGATCCGAACATGGATTCGCCCTGATACGATAGTTCTCTCTCTCTCTCTCTCTCTCTCTCTCTCTCTCTCTATTTATCTTACACTACCTCATGATTATTATCATTATGTCATATAACTCCCAAATAGAATGGTTTTTAGTATTTATTCATATAACCTTTAATTATACATTTAAGTTGTTTAATTCTCTTCTTTATGTATATTTGTACAATTTATTTGAAATATTAAGTATATTGTGTATGTAAATACTATTCATATATCAATAGAGTTTACCACTTCTATTTTCTTTTTGGGACTTGTGCTTTTCTATTGCATCATAGATTTTCCAACAAACACTCAATTCATATACCTCAATATCAAGGTATTTTCTTTCATTATTAGTCATAGTTTTCATTTTAGCTATATCTCCCATCTCTTTTCTCCTTTTGAATACTATTATGTTGCCTTATATATATATGCAATTTTTCTTAGTTCCAAGCTTTTACTATTGAAAGGCATACAAATACTCTACAACTTGTATTTTATTTTAGTATTGATAAGTTATTGTTTCCTTTCTTAATTCATTGTATTGTCATTTCTTCTACTCCTTAACATTCTCTTATGACATGTGTAAGTTTTATACATTAATCATGATATAATATATAATACAATATACATTGGAATCGAATTGGTTTTGTGTGACATTTGTAAAAAAAATTATATATCATATTTGAATTAAGATAATGAGAATGAAAATTCATTATGAATAGTTTATGATTTGTTAGACAAAATCTTTTTTGTAATGTACATGAATTATATATATAGTGCAACTCAAATTTATGAATGATAAAATAATAGTGAATATTTGCAAGAAGAATATGCATTTCATAAGTATTCATTATTTTATAATGCATTTATCTTTACATTTCTCTCAAATTAATTTTAGCCCCGAAACATCACAAATCATTGTAATAAGATCTTTATATACTTTGATTATGAATCTCCCCATATTTCTTTATGTGGTGAAGAATTCTAAACATTTCATATTTTGAATATGCATCAAAGAGGAAAATTGAAGCATATTATTATTAATAGTAATAAAATTATATAATATGCAATAATATATGTTAGTTCCTGAAGAACATAAATGTAACAAAGTTGATATAGTTCATGGAGAACTAATATAGATTTTTCTTAAATTCTATAGGTAAAAGAATAATTGAACATAAAAAGTTATGATCCATAAATTTACATTAGAGTTTCACTCTATTATAGGATCTAAGTGACAACCCAATTGACTAAAATCCATGATTAATTATGAGTTATGAAGTACTTGAGTTTTCAAATGAAAGATATATTATCGACTTACTATATACTAATTTGTCTTTGAAATAGATAAATAAGAAAAATGTGTTTATATGACTCACTTGAGGGGAAGATTGTTAGAATACAAGTATGAGTTAATATTGAAAAGTTCTACTCATATATTTCATTACAAAACCTATTAATTGATCTCCTAAAAAATAGATGTCATATTGATATTTTATATCAATATCTTTATAGAAATTGAAAAGTCTGGTTAAGCAACATGTCACAGTAAAGTAACGGTTTACTAATTTAAACAAATTTATTGTTAGCATGACTTATTTGATTATTTGAGTCATAAATAAAAAATTATGTATGACATCCATTGAAGAACCAAAAGATTCTTCATGAATAGCCAATATATTATATAATTCAAAAATTATCATGTGCTGTTTGTTCTCAAAGAAATTTGAAAGTGTCACAAATTATGATTTGGAATGGATCTCTATATTTCTGGAAATATATCAAACTCATATATGAGCTCATTCAAATAGCATGTAAACCATATAAATGTTCAATAATTTTAATAGATGCATCAATAAAATGGTTACATGTGATATTACTATTAGTTTGTAACCTGAAATTTGCAGGAATGTTTAAATAAATTATTATGTTAAGTGTAATTTCCATATTATACAATTCATTCATTGAATCCTCCATAAATAGCTAAATTAATACTTATGAAAATAAAATTTATATTTCGGTGTTAGCATATTTGATCTTACATATTACAGCACTTATACTAACCAACCAAATTCTCCTGATAAAATTGGCTTTTGATTAGGAGTCAGGTATATTATATCTTAATGTGCATTCCTATTGATCCATCATAGTGCATATAGATGGATATTTAAAGAAAATTAAGATAAATGTTGTGTAAGAATCTCCTTCTTTTTGTTTGTCTCTAAATGAAACAAAAGAATGCTTATAATAAAAACAAATGGATTTAGAAGACTTGTACTATATGATTAGTTGATTGTCATTTGATAAAGTTTTCCTAACATGAGGGGGAGAAATTGAATAGCTAAAAAAGGAAACAAAAGGAATGCATTATTACTATCAAATATAGATCCTTAAATATAGCAGTATGAACCATAAATTCATTTAGTTTTGCATTCATGAAATATTGCATAAAATCTGCCATATGCAATTATTGACTTAAATGGGAATTACTAATTCTCATATTCTAGCTAAGAATGTTTTAATCATCATAAACGAAAGTGAGACATACAAAAAATATAAGAGAATAATCAATTCCAAAAAAAGAGAGAAAGGAGTAAATAATCAAAATGATCATATTAATGAGGCAGATACTCCAAAAGAGGTCAAGACATAACTAATTGCAAAAACCTCCAAAGAGGTTCAGGTATTTGAAAGTAAGAAAAAGATCTTAATGAATTATATCACAATAAGGAAAATAGAACTAAAAGATAAAATTGTCAGACAACAATTTTAGTAACAATATCACGTGATCAAATGAGGATCTTATATATAAATATGTCGGTAGAAAAAAAAAAGTGATTGGCCAACAGAAAAAAAGGAACCAAGACGTAATGAAAAATATTCTTTCAATATGTGAAATTTATGGACCTATAGTCCAAAACATTTGAAATATAAAGTTATTTGTGATATATGAATATTCAGGTGAAAATAAAGATTTTCACAAGGTCTAATAATAATTATGATGAGGTACAACATTTGTTGGTGGATACAACAGTTGTTGCCTATATTATTAGTCTGACAGTATATGAAAACGAAATAATACATCTATTAGATATCATTATGTATAGTATATGGATATGGATAGTGAATATTATATGAGAATTCTTAAAAGGATCCAAAATGTTGAAAGCATGTCTAAAAAAAGTGTTCAGTGTATAAAATGTTACATGGATTAAAATGATTTTATTATATATATAATTGATTGAAAGATATATTTAAAAAATAATAATTTTACCTATCAAATTATTGGAAACCTTAATGATTTCAAATCATTTAATTTTGCCATGATGATATTGTTTGCAAAAATTTATTGAATTTAATTGTCTATAAGTATCACATATTTATAAATATTTACTTCATGCTAATATTGTAGTTATTATGTTCTTTCTAGTAAAATCAAGATGCCGCAGGTACACTATGGATATTATGAAATTGAGATTTGTAGTGATAATTCTATGAAATAGTTTCATGAGATTATTTTCTTCACAACAAATTGATTATGTAGGTGCAAGATATATCTTAGTGATTTTTAGATATATCTGAAAGATATGCTTGAAAAGATGTTGGAGATAATCAATGGGAGGAATCAAAACACTATTGAAATAAAATGACAAAGGGTGATGTTGTCATCAAGTGGAATAAAAAATAGGGAAAATCACTGTCAGGTCCCAAGGAAGCAAAATATTGTCAGAAAAGTCCCAAGAAAAACTGAAATATCTGAAAAGTCCCTAGGAACTTTTCTGATATTATTTTCTAAAGCCAAATTACACACATGCCCCTCTTCTATTTCTCTCTCTCTCACGTTTTCAGCTCACTCTCTCTGACCGTTTCAGATCGCAAATATCTTCTTAATATTTGCAGATTCAGTTTTTGCAATGGTGGAGGGTGAAGCTTTGAGGTGGTGAAAGATTTGTGGGATGAAAAGTAAGATAGAAGGAGGAAGAAGATGGAAGGAAGGTGGTGGGATTTTTTTGATCTCAAGCTTCTACCATTTTTAAAGAAGGAAGGGATGAAGGTGATGATGATGATGAATAGTCCAACCTCATTGACAAGTGAAAACGCTGAAATGGGAAAAAATTAAGTTGTTGAAAAAATTAACAACTACTACTGCGGAAATTAACAACAACTTAATTTTTTCCCATTTCAGCGTTTTCACTTGTCAATGAGGTTGGACTATTCATCATCATCATCACCTTCATCCCTTCCTTCTTTAAAAATGGCAGAAGCTTGAGATCAAAAAAATCCCACCACCTTCCTTCCATCTTCTTCTTCCTTCTATCTTACTTTTCATCCCACAAATCTTTCACCACCTCAAAGCTTCACCCTCCACCATTGCAAAAACTGAATCTGCAAATATTAAGAAGAGATTTGCGATCTGAAACGGTTAGAGAGAGTGAGCTGAAAACGTGAGAGAGGGAGAAATAGAAGAGGGGCATGTGTGTAATTTGGCTTTAGAAAATAATATCAGAAAAGTTCCTAGGGACTTTTCAGATATTTCAGTTTTTCTTGGGACTTTTCTGACAATATTTTGCTTCCTTGGGACCTGACAGTGATTTTCCCTAAAAAATAATGGTGTCATCAAGGGGAGTAAAAATAATATTGTACTTTAGAGAATTAAACTTGATATTATCACCATATTAGGGGGAGTATGTGTCATGTTGTACTCTTTTCCTTAACTAAGATTTTGTTCCACAGGGTTTTCCTGATAAGGTTTTTAACAAGGCAGATTTAGTATGATTTTGTACTCCTTCTCCTTCACTAAATTTTTGTCCCAATAAGTTTTTTTTTAATAAGGTTTTAATGAGGCACAATATTTATTTATGGACATCCAAGGGGAGTGTTATAAATGTTATGATTGTATGGATGTTCATAACATCCAAGAATAAGGCTCTTCATCTCCCATTTATATTGAACCCCCAAAATGAAGAGTTTCTAACCTTTAATCTTCGTAACATCTAATGGTACAATTATATTGCTTAATTGTCCTTTTTATGTATTGTAACTCATAGGGCTAGTCTTCAATATTGGGGCCTTATAAATAGAGACATGTACACATTTATTAGCTAGAAATGAAATAACAATCACTCTCCCTTTACTCTCCATTTCTCTCTTGTATTTCTTCATTTCCCTCATCTCAATATCTTATATTTTCTTGATTTTATAATAAGAATAAAGTAAGTTTAAAATTTTTCTAAATTACGGATTTACTGTAAAACTTTAGAAGTGTCCTAATAAAATGAATTTCATAAGAGTTAGATCCAAAAAATTTGTGAAAAAACAGGTTAAAAATATTATTTTAAATTGTAAATATGAGATTCTCAATTATAAATTGCCGGTAATGATTTAAGAGACTTTAAATGTCTGGTTTACATTTTACAACTGAAATTTTTATATTTGTGATTTGTAATGTAATTAGAAATAATAATACTTATAACCTAACTAAAAAGAGAGAGCAAAAAAATTTTGAAAATTAAATAATATTTATAAAAATTCAATTGATATTAAAAAAAATTAAAATCATTCCGACAACATGGGCATTTCTACGCTTATATTAATATATAATAAGTATAGGAATGGGATCGCTGTTATAATTTTTTTAATATAATAATTTTAAGTGGCAACTTGCAACCTGTAGCGTCGTCATTGCAGTTTCTTTGTACCCGAAGAAAAATTTCCCCACCACCGTCCACGGCGCGAACCATCTCCAGCTCCATTAGCATTCCCGGACAATAAACCAAGGAGCTCTTGCAATTCTCCACCCTGTAACTGTACAAACTCGAACACAAACCTTGAAAATAATGACTCTGCCATTTAAATGGCGGGCTTAGCCCTAGGCTCTCCAATTTCATTTCCACATACATACTTATTTCGAATCTAGATCTACCTCTGGTTGATTTCCTTCCCGTCTCTGCACCGCCGATCCGATCTGATTCCAATCCGATCCATTAGGATCTGGTACTCGGGATCCAAACCAAGCTTTCACCAATGGCAGGGGCAGCCTCTGCTCTCTTCCTTCTTGACATCAAAGGCCGCGTTCTCATTTGGCGCGACTACCGTGGCGATGTCTCAGCCGTCGAGGCCGAGCGCTTCTTCACCAAGCTCATTGAGAAAGAGGTCCGCTTCTGTGTACTAATGGATCCCTGCCTTTTGAGTTTTTAGTGCAGTGCTTGTTTCTGCAGAAATTATTGGAAACGAAGTGGAATCATAACGTATAGATGCATTTTTCGTTTGCATTTGGTAAATTTAGCTTAGCGGAGGTGACGCTCGATTTCTGTTTAGTTCTTTCTGAATGTTCTTTGGAAGAATTTTATATTCAAATTGTTCAACGGCGTTGTTGAATTTTGAGTCACTAGGGGCAGAATTGGATAATATGTAAATTTGTTTGTGAATTTTCCTATGCTCTCCATGCTACGAGCTTCCTATATTACGGGGAAATTAAGTTCAGCTGCCTTTGGTGTTTTGTAATGCTTCAGGGAGATCCGCAATCTCAAGATCCAGTTGTATATGATAATGGTGTGACCTACATGTTTATACAGCATAGCAATGTCTACCTCATGATAGCAGCCAGGCAAAACTGCAATGCCGCTAGCCTTCTTTTCTTCCTACACCGTATAGTTGATGTAAGTATTATTGGTAATTATGGTCCTAAAAACATCCGGACATGAGAATTTATACAAATGATTGCTATGATGCCATCAAATTATCCGGTTCTTTGCGGCAGGTGTTTAAGCACTATTTTGAAGAATTGGAAGAGGAATCACTCAGGGATAACTTTGTCGTTGTGGTAAAAGGCCCTCAGACCTTCTAAATTATCTTTTAATTAATTACATTGATACAGTTAGTTCTATCTTTTACTTAAAAGTAAATGAACAATCACTTATTTTTGTCTTGTTGGCAGTATGAACTTCTTGATGAAATTATGGACTTTGGCTATCCTCAGTACACCGAGGCAAAGATTCTAAGTGAATTTATCAAGACTGATGCTTATAGAATGGAAGTTACGCAGAGACCTCCTATGGCTGTAACTAATGCCGTGTCTTGGCGTAGTGAAGGCATAAATTACAAGAAAAATGAGGTGTCTATTGTTTTCTTTTTTCAGACGGCCATTTTGATTGGTAATATGATGGTCTTGCCCACCAGTTTTAATCTTCCCTTTTCATTCAGGTTTTCTTGGATGTGGTGGAGAGTGTTAACATACTTGTCAATAGCAATGGACAAATAATTAGGTCTGATGTTGTTGGAGCATTGAAGATGAGAACATATTTGAGGTTTGTTTTCTGCTTCTGATTTACAAGCCCCTAAGATAAGCTGCTAGCAAACTAGGTTAGCTATTAGCTTTATAGTTTGATGATTCCCTTAGCTTTATGGCTAAAGAAGAATTTATAGAGGGATAAGAAATATAGCATCAGGAATTTATGGCCCTTAGTTGCTTTATTCAATTGGAACAACTACTGTGCTCTTTAGGATCTGGTGCTAATATACTACTGACATGGCCGATCTTTGGGGTTCATTTGGCTCTCAACACTTATTGTTGAGAATGATTTGGATATGTTTACCCTGATATTTCTGTTAATCTATCCAACATTTTGCTAGAGAGTATGTATCTGAAAACTCAAAGATGACGTCTTTGGCTTATCCATTGCAGTGGCATGCCTGAGTGTAAACTTGGCCTGAATGATAGAGTATTATTAGAGGCACAAGGAAGGGCGACCAAGGGAAAGGCAATTGACTTGGAAGACATTAAATTTCATCAGTATGTATCCTTGAGTCTCTTGTCTATGAAAACCTGTCCATGTAGTTTATTTATAACACAAAATATTAATATTCATTCTACAATAAAGTATCTCCAATATAAATACTTGTTCTGAAAAATGTGTTGGACATTTTGATGAAGGTGTGTTCGCTTGGCCCGATTTGAAAATGATCGAACAATTTCCTTCATACCACCAGATGGATCATTTGATTTGATGACATATAGGCTCAGCACACAGGTTCATTTTCTGTAAACTAAACATATTCTTCTCCATTTGAGGAGTAATATTTGTTTGCACATAGACATGCATGTGTGTGTGTATAGAGTATTCGAGAGAGAGAGAGAGAGAGGAGACATGGCCTAAGGGAGAGAAAAGGAATCTTAATTCCTATAGTTGATTTTATCCCCTTGTTTCAGGTTAAGCCTTTAATTTGGGTGGAAGCTCAAGTTGAAAGGCATTCGAAAAGCCGGATTGAGATTATGGTAAAAGCTAGGAGTCAGTTCAAGGAACGTAGGTACTGGGATTTCATTTTTTCCTTTTACTTTTTACTCCTGTCATGTAGGGAGCTAGGAGAATTGCTCCTCTTCGACATATGTACTGAGAGCTTTTTGCTCTAGATTTGAGATAGCCTAAATTTTTTTCTATTCATGGAATTTGATTCTACAGCACTGCCACAAATGTTGAGATTGAGTTGCCTGTACCTGCTGATGCAACCAATCCAAATGTTCGAACTTCAATGGGATCTGCATCATATGCCCCTGAAAAGGATGCATTGATCTGGAAAATTAGATCCTTTCCTGGAGGCAAGGTGTGCGTTGACTTGGAGTGGCATTTTACCCTACATAAAATCTAATATCAATACCTTTATTTGATTGTGAATCATAGGATTTAAAATTTTTATCTTTCGTGCTTTTAGGAGTACATGTTAAGGGCAGAGTTTCGTCTTCCCAGCATAACAGCCGAGGAAGCAACCCCTGAGAGAAAAGCTCCTATACGTGTGAAATTTGAGATACCATATTTTACTGTTTCTGGGATACAGGTATTTATGCATGGACATGAATTTTCTTCCATTCATAATATTGCCAGTCCAATTTTTTAGTACTGGAAATAGTGTTTACGTCCTTCAATGCTTCCCTACATTGTGTCTGGTCATATTTTGATTCCAATATTTCATCTGTCCTAGAATGTTGCGCTGCAGCAACTTGTCTTTGCTCCATGCGCCCTTGTATTCCTTGCTCAAGTACCCCCTATGCGGCCAAAAAGGTGGAAAACTCACTAAATGCACAAATATGCCCAAAAACTTTATCCTAAGCACAAATTAATCAAATCTTCCCCCATCTACCAATTTATAAATTTGTTTTATCTGCTTAATTGATTCAGACAACTCTAATGACTCCCTTACTGTGGAAAATACCTCAATATCAAATATACGGATTAATCACGTTGAAATTAATCTTTTGCCTCGTTATTACATGCCTACTGGTTTGCTGCGTCAGAAACTTTTCTCAACGATCATTTTGATCCATGCGGTCTGTAGACTTGATTGAAGTAGTAAACTAAAAATCTGTGATTGTTCAGTTGGTTTTCCTCTGTTGGGACAAGGCTATCTGAACGAGACATTAGCAGCTATGTGATAATGTTACTATTATCTGTGGAATCTTTCATGACTTAATGTAGCGATGTTGAAAATTCAACCGAAACATTGACCGGCTTGATCAAAATAGTGATAATGTTTAAATACTTGCAGGTAAGATACCTGAAGATAATTGAGAAAAGTGGGTATCAGGCCCTTCCGTGGGTGAGATACATTACAATGGCCGGAGAGTACGAACTGAGGCTTATTTGAGATCTTTTATCGTGGCTGTGTATCTTGAAGTCCACCAAATAATCATGCCATATTCTATGACCAGTGACTTGGGAGTGGTGGATGAGAAAAGGGAATCTCCAGAAATTGATTGTCTGAGGCCCGGCTAAAATGATGAATTTATTTAACCCGCCATCTCTCTTTCCATGGTAGTTGTGTTTTGCCAGGATTTTGTAAGTTACTTTAGCCGTCTAGAAAATTTATGTCAAATGATGAATTCACAATTTATTAGTCAAAACTCCCCCGACTCCCTTTGGCCATATCTGTACTGGATGATGAGAATGTTTTCCCCCTTTTGATTTTGCATTCACAGTTTGCTCATTTTTTTCTATTGCCCTCAGTAATGTAATTTGGTTTCCACCTGTAAGAATTTGTGCTTTTGTAAACTGTGGTTTCAGAAGTTATTTTCTGTAAGTTGAGACAAAACTCTTCTCACATATTTACCTCGTAAATCGTAAAAGTTATTCTTAAAAGCTAATCCAAACACACTAATAGCTCGTTTGGTTTGATTCCATAGGAGATAATTACATGTAATCCTGAAGCAAATGGCCCATTAGAGCGTTTGGTTGGTCTAATATAATGTAAAGATGATTACATTTTATAATCCTGATTATATCATTTGATATAATCTGGATTACATTGTTAGGACTTATGAATGAGGATACATGCATCATGTAATCAAATGAAAAAGACACTATTGCTATTATAATCTTTTAATTTAACCAAAGTGTCCACCCATAAATATTGTTAAATATTAAATAATTACCACCATTAAATATTTTAAAAAAATCAATCAATTATATAAAAATAAAAATATCCCCACTAAAAAATAAAAAAATTATACTCCATCAATAAAAATATTAAAATATCCCATTCAATAATATTTCCACAATTAAATATTAAAAAATTACCATGAACCCCTTCATAATATTTCCATAAGTAAATATTAAAAAATTATTATAAACCCAACGCATACACTACACAAATTTGAAAAAAATTACTTTAAACCCAACGTGTACTATACATATATGTATAGATAGAGGTAATTTTGTCTCTTGTTATATTATTTCCATATATTCTCATTTTTTATGTAATCCAATAAAATGTTTTTATGCATATATATTTATATATCATCTTTCCTTAATGATGAACCAAACAAATTTATGTAATCATCATTACATTGCATTGCATTACATTCCATTACATTACCTCCGATTATATGAACCAAACGGGCACTAAAGCTCCGATTACCTGAGGCTGAGAGCTTCAAAGTTGAGGAAGTCAAAAAAAGGCAGGAGGGAGTAAAGAAAACAACGGCTAGAGTTATTGTATACTTCAAAATAAACATATGGTATTTTTTAGGGATAGAGTTAAAAATGCCTATAAATTTTTTTTTTCAAAAGTGCACTTGGCATCATAGATTTTTTTTAAGTGTAAAACTACGCATAAACTTGGTAGAAGGGGGCAAAATTAACATCTCTACTTAACTTTTTAAGTTGTGGGTCTTACCAAATGTCACATGTCAACAACACATTAATCCCCTTATTTCTTATCTCTCTCTCAACTCTTCCTCGCTCCCCCCCAAAACAAATGGCTCGTCCCCTGTTGCATCAAACTCTCACCCTTCCTAGATTGAAATAAGAGAAATAGAAATGATTGAATAGACTGAGCACATTGTGCCTCATGCCTTGTCCTTTATATAGAATAATTCAATAACATATTATTGTTATATATGCATCTATACCATTCATGTGTGGAGAAAGAATCTGAATGGAAATATATACAAGATTGTACAGCTGTATATATAAAAGACTAATAATGCTAAATACTAATTTACATTAACATTCCCCCTCAAACAAAAGGGTGTGGGACACAGACCGAGTTTGTTTCTGAATTGTGTGAACTTTGTATAAGTCAGAGCTTTTGTCTAACAATTTGCTATCTGAGAAGAAGATGGAATATATTGAATATCCAATATACCAGACAATACTTGATCTCTTACAAAATGAATGTCAATTTCTATGTGCTTATTTCTGACATGTTATACTGGATTTGTTGCAAGAGCTCTTGCACTTAAATTATCACACCAAATCACATATGGTTGTTTAAGAAATAACCCAAGCTCAGTTATCAGATAACGTAAGCACTGCAATTCAGAAGCACCATCAGCTATTGATCTATATTCAGATTTAGAACTAGATCTAAAAACTACCTTCTGCTTTCTAGAACTCCATGAAATTAATGTTCCTCTTAGATAAACACAACATCCAGCCATAGATTTTCTATCATCAACATCAGTAGCCCAGTCTGCATCTGTGAAAGTTGTTAACTGAATTGATTTCACTGGTTTGATATGTAAACCATAATGATATATACCTTTGAGGTATCTCAAGATCCTTTTAACACCTTGATAATGAATTTCTATAGGCCTAGATAAAAACTGACTCAATTTGTTAACTGAAAATTTCTATAAAAATGAATTTCTATAGGCCTTGATAATGTCTGGCCTAGTTGTTGTCAAATATTGCAATGATCCAATAGCCCTCCTATATAGAGAAGGATCTGCCATTACAGTACCATCTGAGGAGGAAAATTGTCTACCAATAACCATGGGAGTTGACACTGGTGCACAATCATACATATTAAATTTCTTTAACACATCTAGAGTAGACTTACCCTAATTAACATAAATTCTAGTAGCATCTCGATAAATCCTAGCCCAAGAAAATAGTATAAAGGACCCAAATCCTTAAGAGAAAACACAGAGTTTAGCTTAGCTATAAATCTTTGAATCACCACAGAATTGTTGCCAGTTATTAAAATATCATCAACATAAATTAATATGAATACTGTGAGATTTCTGGTTTGTAAGAAGAATAACGGTATATCACTTCTGGCATTAGTGAAGCCCCACTCCAATAAAGTATGTCGCAGTCTATCAAACCAGGCTCTTGGAGCCTGCTTGAGCCCATAAATAGCTTTTACCAATTTGTAGATATGATTAGGTTTCCCTTTATTGTAGAAACCTTCATGTTGGCGCATGAAGACATCCTCTTGAAGATATCCATTCAGAAACGCATTGTTTACATTTAGTTGTCTTAACTCCCACTTGAATGTGACTGCAAGAGTAAGAATTAGATGAACTGCAATAGGTTTTATTACCAGACTAAAAGTTTCTCCATAGTCTAAACCTGTTATCTGCTGAAATCCTTTAGCTACTAACCTTGTTTTGTGTTTGAGAATCGTCCCGTCTACTTTAAAATTCGTTTTGAAGACCCATTTACAATCTACAAGTTTCTGGGTTCCATCATTGGGCACTAAGATCCATGTGTGATTTCTTTGTCAAGTTCAAATTCCAATTTAATGGCTTACCGCCATTGACAAGAGCAAGTGCTTCTGAAACACATTGAGGTTCGGCGGCAAGACGAAGAGAAGAAGGATTTTTGGATTGAAGAAGACCAACAAAAGGGTATCTAGGTTTTATGATTCCTACCTTTGATCGGGTTATCATTGGATGTATATTTTGACCAGGTTTAGGTTCGGAAATCTGGGTGGATTCATTTGGAGTAAGGCTAGTTGAAATTGTGTTTGGTGAGAGAATTGAAAGTTGTGGTGTAGGTGAAGCCGAGTCTGGAGATAAATTTGCTGGCTGATGAGATGAAGATTATAGGCTTGATAAAGATAGGGTTGGTGAATGTGTTTGTGTTTGTGGGCTTGGGCTTATATCACTGGAAGTAGAGCAATGAGCTAGGCGTTGGCAAATTTTTATTGGAGCTATAGAATGATGTGTTTGAGGAGCACTTCTTCTATTGAGAAAGCCTGTCACAAAAGAAAATTTATTAGCATAAAAAATCACATGTCGAAAAATATAGATCTAGCTTATTGGGCTTAGACACTTATATCCTTTTTTATTTGTAGTAGGACTAAGATAAACACACCTTTGACAATGGAATTGAAACTTATGCTCATTATAAGGCTTCAAACATGGATAGCATACACATCCAAAAGGTTGTAATAAAGTATAATCTGGCTTGCTGCCCACTGCAGTGGAGGAAACTAAGAGTGATGAGAGAACGAGATAGAAGTCACGAGAGAAATACTAATCCTGGAAAGGTCCATATAACAGAGCAGGAAGACCATAAGAGCATAGATAAGGGTAATAATGACGACACCACGCACTGCAGCTCTTTTGAGAGCACCTTCAAAGATGAACCGCCTTTGCATCCGGGAGAAGACCGAACATCTAAGAAAGTGAAGATACAAGCCCCCCAAATGACAACTATGGACATGGAAATGGATTGCCCCAGCCCTCACTCTGAGCATCCTACTCATATCTCTGCCACCCCCTCACAGACGATAGAACAAGTGCCAGAAACCCAAATGACCACAGATACCTTAGTTGAATCGGGTGAGGGAACCCAAGCGGCACCCAACAATTCCCCTTCATTCAAAGACAAGCTCCTAAATGCTAATAAAAGACTGGATGACAACAATGACAAAATGGTTCTACAACAGGGAGATGTCTCCATAGACATAAATGGCAAAGTCCCGACGGTCAACTTTGCTTCTCATGTCCTGGAGACACTCAACAAAAAAATGGGCTATGCCGTAGTTATCAAGCTACTAGGCCGCCGGATTAATTACCGGTTCCTTCTCCCTCAACTCCAATCCCTCTGGAAACCCATGGGACATTTTCAGTTGACAAACCTGGAAGATGATTGCTTTCTAGTAAAATTTAAAAAAGCTCTTGATTTCCAAAATGCCCTCGTTAACGGACCATGGGTTATTTTTGGCCATTATTTATTAGTGCAACTGTGGTCTCCCTCATTCAACCCACACGAACATGTGATTAACCAGGTGATGGGATGGGTTAGACTGCCAAGACTCCCGGCACGATACTACCACAAAAGTATCATTTGATCTATAAGCAGTGTCTTTAGAGAGGTTCTTAAGGTGGACTACAATACAGAATCAGGAGAAAGGGGAAAATTTGTGAGATTAGCAGTGATAATCGATCTTACAAAACCTTTGGTCTCAAAAATCCAGGTAGATGGAGTAATGATCTACGTAGAATATGAAGGCCTCCCTACTATTTGCTTTCAATATGGTCGTTACGGTCATACTCAGGAAGCTTGCCCAGCGATAGCCACCCCAGTCAGAGCAGAAACTCCCAAACAGGGCAACACAACACCGGAGTGTGAAAAACCCTCCCCCACTGATACGCATCAATCCCATCAATATGGTACCTTGATGCAGGTACAAAGACGTCGTCGACCTATGGACAGAAGTGGCAGAAGGGATAAAGGCCAGTACAAGAAGGGAGTCCTCACCACGTCTCGGTTTGCAGTCCTCAACGATGAACCAACAGGCGAAGATGCGCACAGGATTGGGCAGGATTTCACCCACTCACATACAACAGTTGAGGCAATAGTGTCTAGGAAGAATAGAAAGCAAAATATCTCCAAAAAGCCTGACATTGTCAGGAAACAGGCAGCCACCCCTCGCGTGGTCCCCAACAAGGATAGTATATTCACTTCTTCCCACTATATATCCACTCAGGCACCCTCGACTTTGAACCCAGATAACCATGTAGCAGTCATAGTTAATGACCCTAGGGCCCAATCTCACCGCACAGGAACTTCCCTAGGCCCTTCTAGCAATACAAGCAACAAACACTTCTGGGCCCCGTATCACGCCTACTCAAACCAACTGATCCAACGTCCACTGCCAGAGGCATCAAACTTTCTGCAGGCTTACATGTCCACAAATTGGGCTCCAAACCCAATGACAAAAAGGCAGGTACATCGATCAGAACACTAAAAGAAATGGCAAAAATTTCCCAGCATATGCCGGTTGATCCTACAGAAAATGACGAAATTGAAATGCTAGTTGAGGGAGTGGATTTTGGCTCCTTTCCCTCTCTTAATTAATATTATTAATATCTATTATTACTTGGAACTGTCAGGGAGCTCTTGATAAAAGATTTCCCTCTATATTTAAATTTATGGTTTCTAACTACAAACCTGATGTTTTTGTCTTAGTGGAACCCCGAATATCAGGAGCTAAAGCCGATAAAGTGATAAAATGTTTAGGCTTCGCTTACTCCCATCGTATTGAAGCTCATGGCTTTTTAGGGGGAATATGGACTCTTTGGTCTAACAAGGTGGAGGTGAAAATGCTATCTAACCACCTACAATTTATTCATATGGAAGTCAAGTTCCTGACGCATGATGCATGCTTTCTTTTGACTGCCATCTATGGCAGCCCTCAACCAGCCTTACGAAGATACTTATGGGAGGATCTTAAAAACTTGGCTCCGAATGCAACAATTCCTTGGTTATTAGCCAGAGATGTTAATGCTACAATAAATAGTGGTGACTGATGAAGGGGTTCAAGAAGGGCATCCCATGGTTGTAAACTATTCCGGCTTCTTATGAACTAGCAGGGTGTAATATCTCAATTTTTGATTAAGGGATAATCATGATTATTGTGGATAATTATGAATTTAATTGGAATTATTAAATTTTTTATGGCAATATTAATTAATATGTCATAATTAGTGGAAAAAATTGGAAGAATGAAATTTTTGGCCATGAGTTAGTAATTAAGGGAAAAATTAATTACTAACTAAGAGGAAAAAATGAGAAGTGTGATTAAATGGCTAATTGAGGGATTAGATAAGCTAATTGGTGACTTATTTTGGGTGAGCCAATAGCATTGTGACATGTAGTAAAGAGAGTATGGGAGAGAGTGCATGTGTGTGTAAGTCAAATGAGATAAAATATATTTTCTCTCTCCTCTCTTCCCTCATTTTCACTGCAGCAAGGTTAGAGGGAGTATCATGATTGCTTCTTCCTCCACACTCCACCTCTCACACTCTTCTCTTTCCCTTTCTTCTTCTATTTCTGGCGGCCAAGTTGAGCAAGGAAGAGAAAGATAAAGCTTGATTTTTGGGTAAGCAAATGACCTTTAATGCTTAATCTCACTTCATTAATGTTGATCATTGGAGTGAGAGCTTCATTTTGGTGTTTTTAGTTTGGCCATTTGGTGTTGTTTTGTGCCACACGAAAATCTGGTTGTTGGAGAATCAAAGAGTGTTTTTGGAAAAGTGAAAGAGGTAAGTGAGACTAATCTATCTATCTAAGTTTCATGTCAAATGAATAAGTTTAGAATTTCTAGAATTATTGCCCTATTTTCGAAAATATGGGTCATTGGATAGTTTGGCATGATATAGTTGTGAAAATGGTATTTTGATATGAGTTTTGAATAGATAGATTGATTGGAGGTTGAAATGTTAAGATTGGTGGTTTTGGGAAAATTGATTATTTGTGTTGATTCAAACCAAAGCATGATAATGGAGTAGGATTTTGGTCATTCTAATGATTCCATTGAATTCCTTGGGTGTTTTGTGTGGAAGTAGCTTTGGTTTGGTATTTGGGTTCATTTGGATCACTTGGTAAAAATTCTAGAAGTGTTGTCTTACCTTCTGCGTTTTCTGGTTTCTAATAACATCACTCGAGTGAGAGTGCGTTCAATCGAGTGAGGGAAGAACATCACTCGAGTGAGGATGAACTCACTCGAGTGCGCTAGTGTATTTTCCCCTCTGGCCTTCGATTTTCATGTTGCACTTCCAAGCGAGAGGCAAGAGTGTTGCCTCACTTGCGAGTGTTGAGGGTTCTCACTCTAGTGAGGCTCCTCTCACTCGAGTGCTGGTGTATTTTTCAGCTGATCTATCGTCTTGGGTTGTTACTCACGTCCAAAATTCAAGAATGCGCTTTAACACTTGCGAGTGTTAAGCTCTCACTCGAGTGAGGTTTTCATCACTCGAGTGATCTTCTTCCTTGAAAGTTTTTGTGCTCTCGGGCAAGCACTTCCTGTCCTCACTTTCTAACACTTGAGGTTCTGTCTGTACCATGCTCGAGTAAGGCCTTGTGTGCTCGAGTGTCCGTACCAATGCTCGAGTGAGACCATTTTCACTCAAGGTGCAACAGTGAAAAATCAGTTTTTGTGCTTCCAAAAGGGGATCTTTGGGATAGTTCTTCTAACCCTTTAGGAGTTTTGTTATGGGTATTTAATGACTCTAAAAGAGTAATATTGATAACCAAATTAAGTTTTATGAAGTGAATTAAGTCTTAGAATAAAGTATAACTCTTCGTCCCTAATTATGAATATAGGATTTGACATTTGCCCTACTCGGGAGAGACCGGCGCTAGGACACGCACGGAAGGATTTAGGTAGTGACTTTTCTCTCATGTTGTGTATGATACTTGGTATGCATGTTTATCATTGTGAATTTGTTATCGGCCATAAGGCATTACAGTGCGAGCAGTTCAGGGTGAGCCGTCGTAGGGGGCAATGCTCATGATACCTACCCCGGCCGTTGTATCTACCGCTGTAAGTGCCAAGGCTGCGTTATGGAATCGTGGATTCCTATTTGAGATCCAGCCCGTGGGGCTGCGTGTTGTGAAATATTTTATATGGATCCCAGCTGTGGTGATGTATGTGATATATTCATGTGAATGTGCAATACAACAAGTAGTTCAGCGTGAGCCGTCGTAGGGGGCGATGCCCATGATACCTACCCCGGCTGTTGCAAATGTTGTTGGGATTATTGTATGTTGTATAGATGATTTACTTTCATGTTTTGATGTTGTGCATATTATGAGTGATTTGTTACTACGAGGATTCTTTAGAATCTCACTCTCCTAAAATTAAACATTTTTAAACAGGGCTGAGAGATCAAAAGGCAAGTGAGTAACGAAGAGTGGGTAGAGCTCCGTGTTAGGAGTTTATTTTGGTTAATGGTTATCATTGTATATCATTTGGATATTTTTGGTAGAAACGATTGTATATATTAGATTTTATGTAATCCCCAAGTAAAGGGTATGAATTGTGGGCTTTGTGCCTTTGTGTAAACCCTTTATATTAATTAATGGAACCCGAGTGTGTCAGGAATTTATGCTGTACTCTGATATGTATGAATGAAATCGACCTGTACAGGCCATTTATGTGTTGAAATGTGAATATGAGACCGCTGTGAACAGGTTTTGTAAAAGTTTTGGAAAACCCTGATTTTGGGAAGTTTAATTTTAATAAGTCTCAAATCATCTTACGGTCTCTAATTCAAACTTAATTACTTGTTTATGAACGTAAATCTTGACCTTAATTTTGAAGGGGGTTACACAGGGTCTTCTAGATCTGGGCTTTAAAGGGCCCAACTTCACCTGGCAGAGAGGTACCTTACTTGTGCGTCTTAATAGGGCCATTTGTAACTTAGCATAGCTACATAGATTTAGCTCCAACTGGGTCGATCATCTGCCAAGATTACTATCAGATTATCGTCCAATCCAAATCTTCTTGGGCCTTGGAAATAGCTTCCACCCAACAGAAAGGCCCTTTCGTTTTTTGGTAGCCTGGCAAACCTATGCGGAATTTGCAAATCTTGTTAAAGCAAATTGGGACCCCGACAGCCTTTATCCGCCAATATTGAATCGTTTTCCTCTGTAGTAAGGGAACGGAATGTCAGAACCTTTGGATCTATAGGGGCACAAAAAAGGCGCCTTTTTGCTAAAATCAAGGGTATTCAAAGAAAGCTTGAAGATGATGACAGTGATTAACGCTTGGTTAATGTGGATTTAAGGTTACGAGAAGAGTATGAGGAAATTTGCCTTCAGGAAGAGCTCCTCTAGCTACAAAAATCAAATTCTGAGTTCTTGGTGAAGGGTGACCTTAATACTGCGTACTACCACGCAAAAGCACTAGTGAGGAGACAAAGGAGTGGCACAACACAACTGAAATCTAAACAAGGTACATGGATTGATGATGAGGCGCAACTCTCTGATCACGTTAGGTATTTCTTTACTCAACTCTATACACTTGATGATCCTTGCCCACGACCCTACACGACAATAGGTAAATTCCCTCCCTTGTCAAATTTTGATCTAGCGTCTCTGAACAAAATGGTTGATTTAGAGGAAGTTAAGTATGCCCTGTTCGAAATGAAGCCATTTAAATTGCCAGGGATTGATGGCTTGCCTGCCTCCTTTTACCAAAACCAATGGGATTGGGTTAATTCAAGCTTATTCTCGCTTGTTAAAGAACTTTGGATGGGTGGTACCTTGGATCCTTCAATAAATCAGACCCTCATAGCACTCATACCCAAGGTAAGCAAGCCTAAATTTATCAGTGAATTTCACCTCATAGCCTGTGCACGGTTGCCTACAAAATTGTTACCAAAGTTCTTGCAAATAGACTTAAAAACCTTTTGCCCAAGTTAATCAGCCGGCATCAGTCTAGTTTTATCAAAGATAGAAGTATCATTGATAATATAGTAATAACTCAGGAAGTCATACACAGCATGAGGCGAAAGCAAGGAAATTCGGGGTGGTTGGCTATCAAAATTGATCTTGAAAAGGTTTTTGATCATCTCAGGTGGGATTATAATGAAGAGACTCTAAAGGATGTGGGAATTCCAGAGTTCATAATCCAGCTCATCATGAATTGCATCACGACCTCTACTATGCAAGTTTTATGGAATGGGATTCCATCTCCTCCCTTCAAACCCCAAAGAGGCATCAGACAAGGTGACCCCCTATCGCCATACCTCTTTGTACTCTGTATGGAACGCCTTTCTCAATCGATCACAGTTGCAGTTAACACAAGGGAGTGGAAAACAATCAAGATGTGTCGCCAGGGAGTACCTTTATCCCACCTCTTCTTTACGGATGATCTCATTGTTTTTGGCCTTGCAACCAAAGCTCAGTCTGATGTTATCAAACAAATTCTAAGCCAATTTTGTAGTTCCTTAGGGCACAAAATAAGTCAGGCAAAGTCCAAACTTTACTTCTCCAGAAATGTGGATCTATCTACCAAAAGGAATATATGTAGCAATATGGGGTACAAGCATACAGATAGCCTAGGCAAATATCTAGGAGTCCTGTTAATTAATAGACGAGTTAACTCAAGCACTTACAATCATATCCTAGAGCGAATTCATGCTAAACTTGCTGGCCAGAAAAGTCACACTCTTTCCCTTGCAGGTCGCATTACATTAGCTAAGTTTGTTCTTTCCTCAGTTCCACTTTACACAATGCAGAGTACTCTCATCCCGTCATCATGTTGCAAGACTATTGAGAAGTTGAAGAGAAAATTCATTTGGGGATATACAGATGACCACCAAGGAATTAGCCTGGTTAAATGGTCCGAGATGTGTCAACTAATGGCCAATGGAGGCTGTGGACTTTTGAAGCTGGAATCACATAATAGAGCCTTCTTATTCAAGCTAATTTTCGATCTCTTCTCCAAGCCGTTTGCATTATGGGTACGAGTCCTCAGAGGGAAATATGGCATAACTGACAGATTCGTCATCCCAGTATCTGCCAGATCAAATTCGTCATATTTCTGGCGTAATCTAATTAAAATCTCGCATGAAACATTCCCTCTAATTAAATGGAATGTTGGGAATGGTGTTGGTCTCCGCTTCTGGACAGATTATTGGATTGGAGACTATGGGCCACTAAAGAATATCTCCTTTGCCCCTACATCTGAAGCTGATTTAGAGAAACCCATCAATGCCGACCTGGACCCCAATGGTAACCAGATAAGTCAGCTTTTTGACTCTCTCTTACCGCAAGAGGTGCTTCAAGAACTTTTTAGAACCCAGATTACCACAAATCAGGATCAACCCACTTGCTCTTGGACCCCTGCTTTATCAGGGATGTTTACCGTCAAATCTGCATATCAAGCTATAGAATCCTTAAATTGGGATATGATTGAGCCAAAATGGAAACTAATTTGGAAGTTGCCAGTAGATCAGAGAGTTTGCACCTTTCTTTGGTTGCTACTCAAAGGGAGATTATTGACCAATGCTGAGAGGTATAGATGAGGATTGACCCAAGACCAAGGATGCTCACTCTGCAGAAGCCCAAGGGAGGATATAAACCATATGTTCCATAGCCAACACGGTCTAGAAGAAGATTTTACCAGTAGACATGTGGGCTGATTTCTCTAATAGTAATGTAACAGACTGGGTCATGAAGCAATTAGATGAATCACGATTACCAAACATGTGGAAGATCAGATTTAGTATCATTTCCTGGAAGCTCTGGGAGGTTCGCAACAGTCGTATTTTTGCCAGCGAGAAACACACTATACATAGCACACTAGCAGAGATACTTACTGCAGTTTCTTACACAATTAAATATCATAGAAGCTAGCTACGGATCACCACAGTTACAAACTCTTTTCTTGTAATTGCTCATTTTGTCTTATTGTGTATAGTTAACTCATTAATGAGAATCCCTTTCATTCCAAAAAAAGTATAATCTAGCTTGATCTTGAATAAGCACAACAGAGGTGACTGATCATTCAGAATAGGAGTAGGTAATCTATTAATAAGAAAAATAGTAGTATGAAAAGCTTCAACCCAATAAACAAATGGCATTTATGCTTGAGCTAGTAAAGTCAAGCCCATTTCAACTATATGGTGATGCTTCCTTTATGCTCTACCATTTTAAGATGTATAAGGACATGTAAATTGAAATAAGAGAAATGAAAATGACTGAATCGGCTGAGCACATTGTGACTCATACAATATCCTTTATATGGAATGCTTCAGTAACAGATTATTATTACAAATGCATCTATACTGTAGATGTATAGAGAGAGAGAATCTGAGTGGAAATCTATACTTGTACAGCTGTATATATAAAAGAGACTAATAATGCTAAATCCTAATTTACATTAACATTCCTCTCTTTCTTTTTTCTCACTTGCCTTAGACTACTCAATTATATGTAGTTGTCTTTCCGTAGAACGATAGCCAAAAAGTGAAGATGGCGAAGAATCTAGAATTGCAGAAGAAATGGCACGAAGCTTGCTTGCAGTAGCATCCTAAATTTCATTAGCAGAATCTTAGCACAGAGAGAATTGCTCAAGCTCCTCTCTTATCTATAAGCCTTTACAATCAAAACTTGTTGGGACTTCAATCTCAACCCAAGGGTTTTGGATCCTGATCAAAAATGGCAGAAGCTCTTTCTGAGATTGTTTCTGGTTCCAGTCCGATAACTTTCTCTCTTGGTGGTGCACAGCGTGGCGACGGGAAAACTGACGATCATGTTCATGTAAATTTGCTTTGGATCGACTAGCAGAAGCCATAAGTAGTCCAAGGCAAGAGAGAGAAAAGAAAGAGAGGAAGGGTGAGAGTTTGACGCAGTGGGGGAAGAGACGTGAGAGGGGGAAAGAGAGAGTAGAGAGAGGTGGTTGACAGAGATATAAGAACAAAGGAACTAATGTGTTGGCAAAAAAAACAAGAACTAATGTGTTGTTAATGCGTGGCACTTGATTGAATTCACAACTTTAAAAGTTAAGTAATGGCTATTTGTGTAAATTAATAGAGATGATATTTTTACCCCGTTTTATAAAATTAATGAGTAGTTTTACATTAAAAAAATGTTTATGGATATTTTTATCTATTAACCATATTTTTTAATTACTAAATAAGTCGTGCATGTTGGTTTGTAAGTCAGCCTATAAAAAGATTAATCTGATAGTGTGTATTTGAATTACTTTTGACAATAGCTTTTACGATTTACGAAGTAAGTGTGTGATATAAGTTTTATCTCGGGTTGCGCAAACCTAGATTTAGAAACTTCCCAAACACCTAGTACTAGGAATTCGGGCCATCCCGAGCCTGACGGGCTGGCCCGACACGGGTTGGCAACCCGACGGGTCGGGTTGCTTCAGCCCGACTCCCTAACGGGCTGCCAATTTGGCAGCCCGAGCCCGTTTAATCGGGTTGACGGGTTAGCCCGCCAGCCCGATTAAACACTGGGATTTTTTTAAAAAAATAACAAGACGCATTTTAAACACTCTTATACTCCATTTAGAATTTCAGATTCAGACTCTCACTGTCTCCCACGCTGGAAAAGCATTACAGACGATTACATATTTACATAGACCATGACAGGTTGATAGGAATTTGGAACCATTACAAATGAGGGGAAATGGAAACTATGGTACAGATCGAACAAAATTACAGATCTAAACAAATGGGGAACATATTACAGATATAAACAATTCGAACAAAATTAAAAAAAAAATTACCTCACTGCCTCACACAGAAGCACGGCGGACAGGGAAGACAAAGGTAGTCACCAGACATGAGTCACGAGAGGAAGAGGCAAAAAGGGAAATGAAGACGGAGAGACCGAGTGGCGAGGATCCGCCGCCGACTAGACAAGTTGGGCCACCCACCATTGCACCAGTGCACCACCATCCGCTAGCAAGGCAGTCGCGCGGTGAAGAGGGAGACGATCTGAGACGAAGGCGGAGAGGCCGAGAGGCGAGAGAGCTAGGGTTCGGTGCGGTCACTGGGCAAACTCGAGATCAGAGACAGAGAAAGCGTGAGCGAGGAGCGAGGATCCGAGGGGCGAGGTCGCGAGGACTGAGATCTGAGAATCTGAGATTGTGACAGGGTGAGAAAGAGAAAGAGGCACTGAGGGACTGCGTTTTTTTTTTTAATATTTTAATTGGCTAAACAAGCTAACCCGTTTAGCCCGCGGGTTAAACGGGTTTAACCCGTTTGGCCCGTTTCTTAAACAGGTTGAATTCCTCTAACCCGAGCCCGTTAATTTTGGTGGGCTGACGGACCCAATCTGCCAGCCCACCCCGTTTTACCGGTTCTACAAACACCCACCTATTTAAGCAAATAGGCTTTTAAAAGAGGTCGGTTTCAAAACGAGCCAAGCTCAAACCAGAACAACTCGTATGATAAGGGCTTAGCTTGTTCCGACCCTTACTGTAAACCATTCTTCTCTTCCCGCCATTCTATTTTTCTGGTGCATGATTCTTTTATCTCTAGACATCAGTAAGCATACATGACATTGAAGAAAGCCCTGAAGAAAAACGGGTTGGTAACACTAATTTGCAAAATAAAATTGGGGCTTGGGTCCCAAATAAGTTCGCCACAGCGTTCATCAAGTAACTCTTCATTGGCAGATCCCAGAATATGCATGACTCTTGAAGAACTAGCTTCTTAAAAAAATAGAAATTGTGTGTTGCTGATGTAAATATTCTCTAACATAGGTACTTCAAGCTAAATAAGGGATTTACTTTGGTGTTAAATATAAATCTATTTTATCTTTCAAATTTATAAATTTTAAAGGATCATTATTGTACATATTAAAAGGCTTATAATTATATGAAGAGTAGTTTCAAAGCAGATAATTAAAAAGGATATTTCAGAAAAACTAAAACTCATTTATTACATATAACTTAATTAATTTCTTTAATATTCACAAATCTACTTCTTATCCCAAGTAACATTTATTTTCTTGTTTTTACCCTGTGTGTATGTGCCCGCGCGGGGATCTGGGTGTATCTTACTATCAAAAATGAAAATCAACGAGAAATACAAATTTTTCCAAAGATTCATCACCATCCACTATTAATAAGCGTTGGATATCTTCCTGCAGAGCTATCAATTGCAGAACTTGGTAGCAGCAAAAGGGGAAAATTAAAAAGAAAACTCACATTTACAAAGGTGAAGAGGGTCATCATGAAGGGCTGAAGGCAAAGAATGACCTTTATCTTTCATATTTCTCATATAATAAATGTTTAATCACAGTACAAATACCATGCTAATGATGAATTTCATTAGGTAATGTTGGAAGCTTCTTCCTGAAAGCGTGCCTTCGGCAACGTCCAAAAATGTCATCATATATTAAATCAAACTGAACTCCAGCCCTCTCCCGATTAATAATGAATAGAATGTGATCACCTTCCACAAACTTGTAATACCTGTTTCATCAAATTTTAATGATCATTAAGTTCCATACAATAATTTCCATTTTCCAATATGGAAAAATTGCTTCTGTAGAAACTAGAAAGTGGTCAGTAACAAAATTTCCCTTCAACAAGTTCAAGACACTCAAAAGAAGGAATCTGCAACCTGCGCTACCCCATCCATATATCTCTATGAATTTGCACATTTCATTACAGTAAATCAGTCTTCCTTGAGTCAGTATTTTCAAACAGTTTTCTCATGTTTTTTATTTCACGTTTCTATGTATTCTCAATTAACATTTTTTTTTTGGGGGGGTTTGAATATCTCACTTGGACAGAGTATTTTAGTTTCAATAATATTTAAAACTGCAGTGAGGCCAGAATATTTTCGAGTAAGCTTGGAAGTTTAGCAATTGAAGGGATGCTGAAATGCCCAAAATAATGGAAAACTGATTGTTAAGTACTAATAAGTGATAATCTGATTACTCTTTAGCAAAGTCAACCCGTGAAAAGGATGCAGGTTTGGTTATATCAGTAAGTAGGCAGTGCATCATCATCGCTTACCATATGCCTGGCTGCAAGGGTTCACAATCTGAATCCTTTTCAACGAAACAGTTCGGGTGTTCAATTGGGAAGCGAGGATGGGTCATGGATATTGTGTTCAGTGCTCCATCGTTGTCCTGCCAGTAGTCATCCCTGCAATACCAGTTATGAAGTAGATGATTGGTCAAGGTTAACTCTAGTTACAACCCAGAGCTGCCCAAAGGAAAGGCAAGAGCAAGAGAATGTCTAATGCTTCAAAAATAAAAGGGAATAATACGATGAAGTCCCAAGGAAGGAATATAATTACTAAAAACTCCAACAATAAGTGAGCGATATGCAATGACAAGTTCTAATACAGGAAGTGAAAACAGGTCCATGCTGTTGGCTTGTTTTTTAGACCTTTTGGTGATTACATTCCTTCCTTCCTTGGGACCTCATTGATTTTCCCAAAATAAAAAACCATACCTGTAACCTTTGTAAGGGAGAGGAACATCAGAAGGATGTCGCCACTGGGTCATCTGCAAAACTCTAATGAAAAGCAATGGGTGAATTCCAGTTATGCTTGAAGGAAGTGTGACACCCAGGACTTTCCTAGTACGCCTGGTAGCATAGCTGAAGTAGTATGTATTTGGGAAAGTGTGTAGATGATAGTTGAGTTTTATAGTTCCTTGAAGTGTAAGATCAGGGAGGATCCAATCCCCTGAAGCAAATGGACCAGCATTCCCTAGGAGGCAATCAACAAGACCTGAAATGCCCATCTTTCTCCATGACATGTTGAAGTGATCAAACCCAAAATTGTAGTAGGTCTTCAACATGGAAATATCCAACCAATCATAGATTATTGTTCCAATACGGAAAATTTGTAGCAGACAAATAGGTTTCAATGTTGTACCACCTTCTGGCCTAAAACAAACTAAAATTGAAGAGCACACAAGTTTCAGCAATCACAGTTTGTTCAAGAGTGAAACTCAATTCTCAAGATTAGCAACAGTGCAGAAATAATGAAAACACTCATGACATTCCGTTGAAGCAAGCAAGTATATGATTTTTTTGAGTGCAGACTCCATTATTAAGACATCAGATCACATTTACCAGTTAACTCATCATATTAGCACCAAAGGAACATATTAGTTCCAATTTAATCTCTCCAAAAAAGTCAACTGGGACCGAAGGGAGTATAATTTATGCATCAGGTTAAGCTGGGGTACAATTTTCCCATAAATGACATGAGTTAGAAGGTGAGGAGTCTCTGAGTTGGATAAGGAAGTCTACAGATAGGAACTTACTGCATGCCGTCTAAGTAGGTTCTTGTAGTGCCATTAAATGCTCCTGATAAGGCCGTTATGCTCAAAACCCAGTTCTCAGAAGTGTCTTCATACCCCTTAAATGACTGAAAACAACATGTCAAACAATCTTCAACAACTCATTTTCCACACTACAGACTATAAGCATGACAGTGCAAAAGCCATTGGGATTTTTGGGACTAACCTTATCAGCAAGCATTTGTTGCAAGACACGAGCAACCTGTGCTCCAGCTGAGTGACCAACAAAATGAATAGGATGATCCTCGTCCCACTCAGGATAGTGGCCTGTATCCAAATTGTGAAGACATATTATTTTATTCATTCAACAAAAAGAAAACAGACTATTAAGAACATAATAGACTACAGAACAAGCATATCCTCGAACCTTGTTCATAAATTCGTCCAAACTGAGAGTGTCCATAAGCAATGCCTGTGCTCTTCGCCGTAATCGACTTGCCCACCTTTTAGATAATAGAACAATTCGCGAGCCCTGAGACAAAACTCTTTCAGAACTTCCCCAAAATAAGCACAAAATCAAGAGCAACCCAATCTAAAAGGAAAATCCATTAACAAAACCCAGAAAAGTAATGGGAGTTTCGAGGCCTCGATCACTTACCTATCATGGATACTTGTTAAAGATCCCAAATCAGGGACGAGAACCCTTTCATCCTTCTTCTCAGCTCCGGCAAAATACGATAAACCACCCAATCTCTGAGAATTAAAAAACGGAATGAGATTTATCGAACAAATCAAGTTAACCTCAGAGACAAAGGTAAACAAACGTTTTACTTACCCCTTTGCCAAACCCGAAAATTCCATGAAGTAACACAATAGGAGGAAGGTCATTGTTTTTATGTCTTCGCATTTCCTCCTTGACCTCAACATTCACCTTGGACTTGTAAAAGCAATCGTTTAGAGCTTGTGAGAGATCTCCAGCAACACCTGTGCTGAAAATGTAAAACCCATAAAGCAAATGGATTATAGAGCTCACAAACAGCTCCGCCAATTGCAGATAAGCCATCCATAATCTGATCATTTCGCAGAATCAACCCCCCCAATTGAAGAACAACGAAGAAGTTTCCAAACAACAGAGCCTTCTTTGAACCCAGAAAACACAAGAACCACAAAGAAGGCTCCTTGTTGAAGAAGGTAAGAAACGATTCAAGAGAGCCTTCTTTGGGTTGTCGAAGCTAAAATTTTACTCCGCCGTATAAGATAAAGCAATAAGGAAATCTCTGGCGGGTCGGAAACAAGATTTTATAGTCGTTTTTACGCTTCAAAATTTCAAACTTTGAAAAAATGGTTTTTTTGCAGATGTCAGTGGTTTTCCCAATTCCTTACCACATGGCAAGTGGACCCCCAATCAAAATTCGGTAGGAATTTTTATTCGGTTTAGGTGTCCATCGAGAATATTAAATTTAATGATAGAGAAATCCCACGGAAAAAAGAAAATGCTCGCTGTGGGTTGATGACGCGTGTCAAGTGAATGCCTCAGAGACTGAGCTGAAAAAAACAATATCCACAAATTCCAGATAAATAGCCTCAGAATCAGCGAAACGAGGGGACAAATAAGACCGATTCAGATACGAATACGATTCGAGAGGTTACACTATCATGATGACGAAGATTTTTATGACGAAGATTGAAAACTAAGGGTGTGTTTGGTTAGAGGGGAGGGAAGGGAGAGAATGAGAGGTGGGTAAATTACTTTTTTGGGTTGAAAGAATTTAAATTTTGGGTGGGAATCCAAAATTTAAAGAGATTGAGAAAGTAAATTTTGGGCGGGAAACCAAAATTTAAAAAAATGAGAAGGTAAATTTTAGGTTTCTTTTGTCCAAAATGGTAACCAAACACACCCCAAGGAAAAGTAGTAGAAAAGTATGTTAACGTAAATTAAGATAAAACTCCTCTCATAAATTTATCTTATATATCATAAATTATATTGAAAAAACAGCTCATACCGCTAATCCAAATAGACACTAAAGCAGAGCTAGCAGGGCTGGGGTCTTAAGCCAATGATCAACTCTAGTAATTGTACTATTATTTTTTTTAATACAAGACATATTCATTTAATTTGATTAGATTAAAAAAATTAGTTACATTTATTTTTTAAAACATCTTAATTATATTTCTTAATTTCCTTTTTTTTTTTCTTGATAATGATTGAGGGAGTATCAATATTTATAATGTAGAGAGAGACAAAAAAAAACATAATAAGACAGAGGTAAAAAAAATTTATCAATTTAATTTAATATATTTATTAATATGTGAGAATGGATAGAAATCATCAACATTTGGTCACAATAGCGGTATAAATATAAAGATTCAATCAATGTGTGATTGTAAGTAACAAGTGATTTGGCGTGGCTCATGCAGATTCCGCGTCTTTTGGGGAAACAACAAACCTGTTCAAATAAACTAGCTGGCCAACTTTGTCTAGCAAAACTCTAAAATGATTAATTATTATTAGTTGTAATATTTATTATATATATGAATGAATGAACGACGTGGATTTTCAGTTTTTCATTAGATTCTGGATCGTGTTTGATAGTGTCGATGACATTTTTTTTAAAGAAAAGGGATGGGCGTGGAAAGAGAGGGAAAAATAAAAATATAAAAAAATTAAAGGAAGACATTGTTGTTCTTGGTAATGATTTGGCCTATAATTTATAAGATTAATTATGAGTTTAAATCTTACTATCAATATAAAAAAGTTGCTAATAGGCAATTTATAAGTATTTTTACCAGTCTTCTTTAAAATTATAGGAAGTATAGTTAACAAAGCATACTACTTAGGATACATGAATAATTAACACATTGCGAGAGAAAAGAATGAAAATGCTTAATTGCCTTTGTTTATTTAATTTTTTTTATTGATGGCCAAAAAAACCATTGTATAAACTTTGTACTTCACAGGTCTTGTATTTGTTGCCCTAAGAAGGTACTTTCTATCTTCTTTTCTTTTTTGAATGCAAACTGGAATTCATTATCCAATGAAGAGGCTATAAAGAAACACGCTCGCAGAGGAGCGTCAGAACAAAACAACAACAATCAATCATGATCAAACACCACCTTCGTAAAAGAAGGTGGGGGTTGATCAAGGATAACAAAATTCTCAATCATACTATGCGCTAATCTGGCTAAGTAATCTGCAAGAATATTCTCCTCCCTAGGAACAAACGTAAGGAGGACTTGTCAGTCCTTTGCCATCTAAAGACGTGCGTCTTCTATTACTTCCTTGAACGGGTGATCTCTATTAGAACCCCTTATGATTAAGTTAATGGCCTCCAGACAGTATGTGGAAATAATAATATTCTTTAAATTCCTGTTCCAACATATCTAAAGGCCCTGGATAATTGCAATAATCTCTGTGACCATGGGAGGCACCTGAATAAGTTTGCTAATGTACCCACTGATCCAATTGTCGTCTGCATCTCTGATAGCTCCTGTGCATCCTGTCATTCCCGAATCCAAGACCGAGGCATCTATCTCCAGGGAAACAGAACCGGGTCTACCCCTCAAACCTATTTGATCTTCAACCATAGTGCTTTTATAGAAACGAAATGTGTTTTGTAAATCCATATCCCAACTGGCTCGGAAGAAACTCGAATGACCGTTCTTATCTCCAGTTTGTTGATCGTCTCTGAACAACTTCGAACATCGAGCTACCCAGATATCCCAGCATACATACCCAAACAAGGTTGGCCAGCTGACCTTTCTAGTGAAGTTTCTACCAGCCTCGTTTCTAAGATTCCATTGTATCCACTCCAAACCTTGTAAGGTAGAGAATTTATCCCACAGAACTGGATTAACTAAGGATATTCATCTCTCCTTTGCATTAACACATTCCCTTAGTAAGTGCATGATGTTCTCCTCAGCGCTACATCTAAAAGAACACTCCACGTGCTCCATCAAGCCTCTTTATACCCTCATCTTCGCCGTATGGATCCTTCCATGTGCTGCAAGCCACATAAAGGATTTAATCTTCTCTGGTATCGTCCATTTCCACAGCATTTTCCAGCCTGACTGATCCTGGTTTCAAAAACCTGCAAAATAAAAATGATATGCAGAACTAACAGAAAAACAACCATCAGCAGCCGGTTTCCAGAAATATATATCATCACCTCTTTCTACACAAGGTGGTTGAGTCTTCACAATTTGCTCTATTACCGACCATTGAAACCACATGCTTAATTTTCTAATATCCCACTCGCCCCACGGATTTACAAACTCTTAAACCTTCACATTGATATCCATGAAAGCTTCCATATTTGGGATTAAGTCAATCAAAGGTTTATTTAATTCCGACCAGTTGTCATACCAAAAAGAGGCTAAAGCACCATTATCAATTTTAATTCTCACCCCTTTCTGGAATTTCTCCCAAACCGAACAAACACCCTTCCACGTATAAGAAGCACTCCTCCTCGACATAGGTCTATTCATATGATCCCATTTATATTTACCCCTAAGTACTCTCGTCCATAAAGCATCCTTATTAGTAAGAAGATTCCAACACAACTTCATCACAAACGCTTCATTCTGTTTACACATATCCTATATGCCTAGCCCACCATCCTTCTTTATTTGATCCCATGAGATAAGGTGTAATTTCCTCTGATCATCCCTCTCATCCCATAAGAAACTCCTACTTTTCTTTTCAAGATCCCTCAGAATTTCTCTGGGCAGTAACATGGTTTGCATATAATACGCCGGAATAGCTGATAGAATTGATTTAATAAGAGTAATTCTTCCTGCCATGTCCAGACACCCTCTCTTCCAGCCTGCTAATCTCTTCTGCGTTCTCTCAAGAATAGGATAAAACATAACCTTGAATACCCTTTTATGAAATAAAGGTATACCAAGATATTTACCCAGATCTCCAGTTAGTCGTACTCCCATAACTCTACTATGCCCATAAGCCCTATTGAAATGAACATTTTTAGAAAAGTAAACTCGAGTCTTGCTTTTGTTTACTTTCTGACCAGAGACATTGCAGAAAGCCTGTAAACAGTTTAGCATACTATCAAATCAGGAATTTAGATAGAAAAGGTACTTTCTATCTAAACACACATATTTAACGTAATGGAAACACATCAAATCAGGAATTTAAAATTTTAAAAATAAAGTATTATTCCATTAGGTGGGCTCAGATACATGGATTACACGACGTCATTGTGCTCTATTAAAAATCAGATGTCTTGATATATTATTAACCAAAATGTTTACTTCAATTTTTCTCTACCTCTTTTCATATGACTCCACTTTCCTTAATCAACTCTTCATAGGTCTTGTATTTGTTGCCCTAAGAAGTTACTTTCTATCTAAACACACATATTTAACGTAATGGAAACACATCAAATAAGGAATTTAAAAATATAAAAAATAAAGTATTATCTCATTAGATGGGCTTAAATACATGGATTACACGACGTTATTATACTCTATTAAAAATTAGATGTCTTGATATATTATTAACCAAAGTGTTCGCTTCAATTTTTCTCTACCTCTTTTCATATGACTCCACACACTACTTAATCAACTCTCCTTAACAACACATCCAATAACCTTAAAAAATAAACCACTTCAAACGAGTTTCTATCATTTAAAAAATGCGTGAATAGTAAGTAATATATAATATTCATTTCATATGAGGTTTATACAGTTGTATAATATAATGAAGTCATGATTGACTAGCACTATTTACAGAGCTTTTCTTTTCTTTGAAGAAACAAAAATTCAAGCTTATGGGCTACTAATTACCGGTCCTCCACATATCTTTTTTGTTTAATCTTTTTTAAATGGAGTTTGATAATTCACCCTTTTTATCTTGTCATTTACGCCAACCGTCTTCTAACTAAAATAGTTTCTTAAACAAATGGTTATTGTTTAGACTTTTTAAATTTTACCAATACATTAAATCTAGTTAAGAAATTGTAGTACGAGTACCGTTCAAATTATATCATATTCTAAAGAAGATTAGCTCCCGTTTTTAAAATATAAAGAGTAAGATCGGGCAAAAAAAAAAAAAGATATAAAGAGTAAGAAAAGAGCCATAGTTTTATATGAAGCGAATTTCAGTACCAGATCTTTCATATACGCGAAATATTCTATCCCAAGCATAAAAGGAGAAATTTAAAAAATTGTACATATCGATCCAATGTTTAAGATATGGCCAATATGTGTAGAACGAAAAATAAAATAAATGTGATTTAATTAATGGTCAACGGTCAGCGCTGACCAATGGTATGAGAACATTCTAGACGCTGGAGATCCTTGACCATCCACGTGTCCCGCTGGTCAATCAACACATTCTCTTTATTTACCAGAACCTTTTAAGTTTGTGGCGCATGTTGTCACATTAATTTTAGTATTTTACAACGAGCTCATCTTATTTTTTAAAAAATATTGATGATTGAAAACAGTGCAAGTCGTTTAACACAGAATACTTCTTGATCACCAAAAACTAACCCAGATGATCAATAAATAACATGACTTAGACAGAATGGCAGAGACCAACGGTTCGAACCTATTTGATGAATTAAAAAAAAATGCAAAAATTGGATAAATGAAAAAGAAAATTAAATGCAATAGTTAAATGGGAAAAAACTGATTTTTTTTTTTTAAATTGTAAGTTTTAAATTAGGTATTTTTCAAAAAATAAGTTATGAATTATTTATCAAGTTTCCTTATTTCCTTATTAACTTCTATTAACAACCCTGATTTAAAATTTTACAATTTTAAAATTTTTTTAATCTTTTTCTCTAGTTAAATTTTAGTAAAAAGTTGTTAAATTAAAACATAATAATTCAACCCACATATAGTTGATTTAATAGTATAAGATCCTATTAAATCTTGAATTTGAATTCTATAAAAGTGACATCCCAAAACCATAATCGAATAGTGAATGCTATTATAAAAACACGTAATAATTCAATGAATAATGTACTTTAAAAAAGGGTCGGACAAAATATGTGCACACATAAAGAGGTGGTTAAAAGTTAAAACGTGAATAAAAAATCTGGTTGAAATGATTAAATAACTCAAATATTTAGAAAAGAATATGAAATTTATTTTTCTGTAACACCTTACTCACGTCATCCTTCTTACAAGGTGAATTTTAACAATGAAAGGGTTAGGGGGCAATTTTTTTTTAAGTTGTTACTGTAGGCAATTTTATCCTAAAATTTTGTGAAGTGTAAATTTGTTCTGACCATTATTTTAATTAGTTTTGATAATTAATTAATTAAATATGTATAAATGATATAATGATATTTCATATATCATTTTTGTTATAGTATATATTTATTTTTAAAGTTTATGTGTTATCTATTTCATTTTTTAATTTTTTTATTAAAGTTTGATGTAAAATTTTTGAAATAAATTTACACATTAAAAAAATAATATAAATGATAGGTAAATTATCAGTTTAACATATTTAATTAATAAAAATAAATAAAATTAATTAAAATAACGGCGACAATAAAATTATCTGCCTGACCCATACAGAAGTGAGAGAAAAATGATGGGTGCAGGAGGAGCACGTGAAAGAATGAGGAGAGAGAAAGTGATGAGTCATAGCCTACGCGTATGAATCATTGAGCCTAGACGATTCCAATACGACACCGTCACATACACGTGGCTTCCCTAAACGACACATCCATATATTATTAGTATTTTCTTGCTTTCCTCTCTTCCCCACCCATACTCGCCTCCCTTTTTGGTCGCTTGATTATCTGGCTCGACAAGGTCATATTGGATCAAGTGAGACGGTTTATTGCTGGTCATACCAAATGGATGTTTAGGGATGCTTTTTTAAGACAAGCAGTTTTATCTGCTGAGTGCTTAATGCTGATTGCTGTTTTGTTGTAATATATTTTCAAGCCAAGCTTGCCATTGTATTGTAATGGGAAAAGAAACCTTGATATCTAGATAGGATGAAGTAATATATTATTCTCTCCGGTCCTAATTATAATATAAAGTTGACTTTTTTTGAAGAATTTAAGGAAGCCAATTAAATTATTTTAGAGTATTTATATTTTAGTATCTTTAGATTTTATATCAGTTTATTAGTCAAATTAATTAGTTTGGAGAAAAAAATATAAATATAAATACTCTAAAGTAATTTAATTGACTTCCTTAATTTCTCTAAAAAAATCAACTTTGTCTTATAATTATCACAATTGAGCTTAATCATAGAAAGTGCCAACCAACAATTAATAATCATCAAATGACGGTAAATCTAGTTTTAATGGTTACCTCATGAAATGAAAGTTTCTGTCTTTATGAGAGATTTTTCTGTTAACCAAAATTATTGAAAATGACCTCAAAATTGCAATTCAAGATTCAGTATTATTTATTGAATGCTACTTTAAAATAACATTTTATCGCATGATTGTTCCTTGTCAGGAGTAATTGATTGATTATTATTATCAGAGTTGAAAAATGTAATGTTTTTTAAAACGCAGATTCATCGCTCTTAATCTCAGGCCCAAAAAAAAAAAGAAAATCAATCTTAACCACAAGTTGTCGTGGCTAAAGGGGAACCAATGAGTCATAGTTTACATTCTGTCATTATCAAAATGGTCGTTTTTAATAACGTTTCCTATATACTACTATTTGACAAAAGAACGAATGCTTTTACTTTGGGAAACTCGTCCATTTTAATTTTAAATAAATATTAAAAAATAACAGATTTCAGAATGAGACGTTAGAATAAATTAATATGGTTGCGTTCTAATAATTATAGCATTTGTTTGATCCAATATGACCTTGCTTTCCTCTCTTCCCCACCCATACTCGCCTCCCTTTTTGGTCGCTTGATTATCTGGCTCGACAAGGTCATATTGGATCAAAATAACAGATTTTGTTGGTTGCATTTTATGGTTGCGTTCTTCATCTAGGGCCCTGGGTTACCTGCGTTTGTCTTCTAAGAACTACTCTACAGTCTAACCAAAAAAAAGGAGAGGAAAAAACAATTCAGATTGAAGAAGAAACAACAATTACAACATAGTAGTAGCAGTATTTTTCAATTGTCATCAAATGTTCCTAACGTCTTTTTGTTCCACAATCTGATACTCATCATAAAGTTAAAAGATCTTTGAAAGCTAAGCAAGCTCAAGGGCGAAGTTTCTGGAGATGACAGGAAGACGACAAATTACAAATCAAGATGTGTGGGCCCAACAAATGGGCCAAGCTTATGGGGTTCTTAAGATAAAAAGCCCATGTATCAATTACCGAATTTGGGCCTGGATTTTGCAAAATGTCCATGTAATGGGCTCCAGGTAGGACTTTGCTAGTAGCTGACTAGCTGCCTGTTATGTCCGAAACAGCATAGAGTTGATCTAACGGTATAAGGCTCTATAAGATTTCTTTAGGTTTCTAGTTCATTTCTCACAAGAGATATTTATATTAAAAGGGACAATCACGAACTCTAAACCAGATATCAAATAATAATATTAAAAAAAAAACCATAGCTGAATTAGTTATATTAATATTATGTTTTAAGTAGGAAAAGGAAAAATATTTTTTCTTTAAAAAAAAATAAAAACTGAATATATCTATATATCTATCTTTTTTTTGTTGCCAAGGATATATCTATGTGCTCGTTTGGGATAACTTATTTTTGAGCAATAAGTGCTTATAATTCGTAATTCACGGTATGCGAGATAAGTATGTGAAATGAGTTTTGTCTCGATTTATGTAATAAGTACTTATTTTGTAGAAATAAGTGATGCCAAACACTTACATAATGGCTGTGTTTGGAAACACATTTTGGGGATAAATAAGTCCTTATTACGCAAGCCAAGATAAAATTCCTCTCACATACTTATCTCGTATATCGTGAATCACGATTTATAAACACTTATTACCCAAAAATAAATTATTCCAAACGAGCACTATATCTATCACCCCTTAAGGTGTTTTAAATATTGCGTTACAAGCACAGTTGGGAATGCCTTATTCAAGGATCCATATTCTCCGCAGCAGCTTGCGGGTGCAAACGTGTTGCTTACTCAATGTTCACTTACCTTCCAAGTCAATTCCACATTTATGTATATATTTAATAATTAACGCATGTTCAGTATACTAAAATGGCTTAGAATAGTGGAGGGCACCAAACCGAAGTCAAAATTTCGAAGTTCGAGCTTTTGGGTTCCATTGTATATATATTATTTCATCTGGTGCTTCTATATCATTTTTTTCTGACATAACTCACATGTCTATTATATTCTCCATAGAGTTTTTGGACTCGTAACCTCACCCATAAGTAGGCCTTAAAAGGGGTATTTAGTTTTATTTGGAATATAAGAACCGAAAAAAAGATTAAAAGAGACAGATTTACACGCTGTGAACATGTAAAAAAATAATGAGAGCGAGCCCATGATACGTATATAACAATTAACAAGGATACTCAACATGTGGGAACAAAGATACCAATAAGATATTATATTCACTATTTAACTTTTGAGATTTACACAAGAGTCTATACTCTATAATCAATGGGTGACTTGTTAGTCAAAATGCAAAACCTTAAGAAAAGTACAAATATAACAAAAATTAATATTAATAAATAATCAGCCTGCAAAGCAACCCCAAGAATACCCAAAAAAAACAATAATCCCTCTCCCCCACTTTCTTCTCTTTAAATTTTAGAAGAAGTGGCCTGTAATCAGGGACACCTAACATTTCTGCCAGGTCCACCGTAGTAAAAATAGTTGCCCCACACACGATTAATACCGCCTTGAATATCGTAACAATTCGGGTGATCGGCGAGGACCCGAAGATTGGACAAAGGGATCAAATTATTGTCCCAATCAACGACCTGTAAGTTGCGAAAGTAAGAGGCTCTTGCAAAGCCTTCTTCTGCGAAATTACCACTTCCCATTTGGGTCAGTGTGTGGGAACCCGACGATCTCGAGTTCACTATTTCTCCTCCAAATTGAACCATGGTTGCGTGTTGCCTTAGGTGTGTGAATAGCATCGATGGCCAGTACCCGACTAATATACCCGAACCGAATTGTAGCCACCAGTTCCCGTGCTTCGGATCCTGTCATTCTCTGTTCGGGTTACAAATGGCACTACCATAAAACAACCTAAATAATGTGACCATTAATCAATGAAGTTATCTCTGGCTAATATATGTTTTTTCTTTTACAATCGGTTCTTTTTTCTCTAAAAATTATGAGGAGATTTTTAGACTTTTGTGGAGCAATAAAATTCTAGATTAAACTTCATAATCATCATCACCATCATCATTTTATTAACTGTTTTTAGCAAAACTTCCATATCTCTAGGCTATAAAGTGATTGGCATAATAATCATCAACTATATTTATGAGAGTTTTGAATGTATAAATAAAAACACACAAAATTTCAACTCAAATTTATTTAAGTTATAATAAATTTTATTATTTTTCGTATCAAAAATTTATTTTTATATTATAGTAATACTTTTTCCACTCGGAGTAAAAATGAAGGTTATTTGGTATAAATTACAAAAAAAAATTATTGAATGTCGTTTTCCCTTAAATATTGTCCCTGCCTCTACGTTAGAGTCTTTAGACACAAAATTCAATGGCAGCACGAGACTTGCAAAACAATGGAGATCCCACCATTGACCATCTCTTCCATTGTTTTCTTTGACTACCAAAAGGAAAATGAAATCAACAATTCACCATTTAGTCCATTTCATGATTTGCTCTTCCTTTTTATAATGTAAGTAAATATTTTATGCTGGCTTCGTTTAAAATACAAGTGTGGTTTGATGATATACAGAGAATTTAATATTTATCTATTTTTATTTTTCCCTTTTACCCGGTTAAATTTTATAAATAATTTATTTATTATGATTAATATAGTATTGACTATTGTCCCCGGCATATTTAAAAAGTTATACAAACTATTTACATGTTTAGTATTATAACTAACATTTCAGTAATATTTTTGGCCAATATGAAATAGTTAAACCATACCTATGTTGGGGACTAGAGAAGTATGTAAGAAAGCTAAACTTTAACAATCAAAGTAAAAAAAAACAGAAAAATCAAATAAACCCACCTAACATAAATGAAAAAAAACATCGAATTTAGAGCTTTTTATGTTGATTTGAAAAATGATAGAATTTGAATTAATCAATAATACTAAACACTAATTAATTGTATTAAATTTAGAGCAGAAAAACAATTACCTTCCAAATAAGCAGGCTAATATCAAATTGACCACCCCTGTAAGAAGAAGTAGGCGAAATTGCAGCCCCAATTGCAATTTTATTATTAGTTTGAACAAAGCCAGAGCACAATAAATTGTAGCACCCAGTTGCTTGATATGCATCACTCTGCACCACACACAATATCTCACACTTCAACAAACAACCAAATCACAACCATTCAATAGTATTCCTTTCCTCTTATAATTAATATAAGAGTCAGATACTTCCTCCCTTCCATAATATAAGTTACTTAGGATGTGTTTGGTTTGAGGGGAGGGGATGGAGAAATTATAATTTTGAACAAAAGAAACCCAAAATTTACTCTCTCATTTTTTAAAATTTTGAGTTCTCGCCTAAAATTTATTTTCTCATTTTTTTAAAATTTTAAATTCCCGCCTAAAATTTAAATTCTTCCAACCTAAAAAGGTAATTTATCCGCCCTCTCATTCCCTCCCACCCCTCCCTTCCCCTCAAACCAAACACACCCTTAGAGAATAATTAATATTTTTTGTCACTTTTGCCATTGTAATAAATGTTTAAGTATGACTTATTGTATTTCTCTCTCTATTTCAAAACTTCATTGAACATGAGTAAATTTGTAAATTTTCTTCAATTTGGCATAAATATAATGGGTTAGTTATCATTTCTTCGTTATTATGAATTCATTAAAATGACTTATATTATAGGCAGGAGGAAGAAACTAATTTAGATATATTAAAAACAATTATTTAAACTAATTATTTATAATAAATGTGTCCGTTTCTCAAAAATACCATGTCTAATTATATGCATTGTAACTATTTATTAATGGAAATTCTCCAATTATATGCAAATAATAGAGGTGTCTTAGAAAAAAAAATATAAATATAACATTCTGGTTCTATTTATAAGTCCTTGTTAACCAATAAATTTAGTCCTATTTATAAGTCTAATTTCAGAATAGCAAATGTATTTTGTATCTTTTTACCCTTATTAATTACAATAAACAAATAGAATTTATTCATGTTGACCTTTAGAACCAATAAGAGATAAGAAAAGAATTGGAAATTTAGCTCATAGTTAATGAGTTAACTAACTCTCATTGATATATGAAAATTAATTAAAAAAACTTATAAATAGGATGAAGATGATAAAAGATAAACTAAATTAAGATGTTATATGTAAGATAAAAAGAAACCTCTTCTCTCATCGTAGTAATAAATTTACTTACCGTCCAATAAGCGAAGAACCTGGGATAGGTGTCACCATATAGCTCAGGGCTAACCTGCAGCAAAAACTGATACAAGTTAGCTTCATTGCTTGCTTGCAATCCAAATATTATTAATTACACTCAGAAACAGAATTAAAAGCAGAGGGGTAGGTGCCTAGGTGGTTCGTGGTGGCCTTTTCTTAAATGCTTAGCTTAGTGATGCATTAATTAGAAAGTTTATGGTACAGAGTAAAAAACAGTGGGTCTGCGTTGTGCAGAATTAAATGAGTGAAACACAGCATATTACTATACCTGCCAACCAGCTTCAATGGTGTTGAGATCTTGCCCAAATGAGCCTGAAATTACCCAAATTTGAGATAAACTGAATTCATATTGATTTGTCACACGTGGTGCCCACACGTTTATGCTTGCTTTTGCTCCAAAATACTTTTCACCACTCACAAATCCTACTGCATGCTGAACAAAAAAAAAAAAAAAAACCACAGAGCAACAAGTTTGTAATAACAATCACAGATTTGTGTAATGCTTGAGAAATTTTCTTGAAAGAAGCTGGTGGCGGGTGTGATTTGTAGATGAAGATAAGTCTGTTTAGTTAAAATCATAAGAGAAAAAGACAGTTTCTGAGGTTCTTGCTTTGGAGTAAGGGAAACTCCTTGCAGAGGGATTCTGTAACTCTGTGGTCACTGTAATAAATAAACAGAGGAATTATTAATGGATGGTGTTTCGTAGTCAAATTGGTGGCAATGGCTTTAATTGTAATCAGAATGGGAGAAAAAGTGGCAACGTTGTGTCATATATTTTTTTAATCTGTTCCAGTTAAATATGCTTCACAATTGTCAGAGAAGATTGAAACAAAAAAAAAAGGAAAATTCTGGGTTTGTGAATGAATATACCTCATGGCCATTACAATTTGAGTCTCTCCTTACATGTCCTCTGATTTTTCTTCCAAATCTGCAAACAGAGCTGGCTCTTAACATGTCTTCTTCTCTTGTTCTTCTGATTGGGATTGTTCCTTCAGGACATGATTCTCCAGACAAAGCCCATGTCTGAAAATTCTCACTGACTGAACCCACTCGGTTTTGATGATACGTTTTAGGCCTCTCTGGAGGATCCTGAAAATGAAAAAGAACAAAAAAAAAAAGAAAAAAGCTTCACTATTTTAGTTAAAATCCATATCAGAATAACAGATTCTGAGAACCAATTTAAAAAAAAATATTTTTACCAATGGTTTCTGTCCTTTAAGAAGAGGATGATCAAAAGCTGGTTGGTGATGAGACAAAACACAGTCTATTAAATCTCCATCAGGACTCTGCAGAAAACCACACAAAAATTCATGCAAGATGGAAAAACAGAGAGAGAGAGAGAGAAAGAAAAAAAGAGGGAAATTTATGGGTCGAAATTCAGAAAAAATGGATGCACCTGAATTGTTTTAACATAAGGCTTGTTAATCTGCTGGAGACGAGTTCTTATGATGTTGAGTTTGAGAAACTCTTTCTGGGTTTGAAAAGTCTGATTCAAAATCAGAGGCTGAGAGGAAAGAACAGGACAAGCCAGAGACACAACAAGGAGGAGGAAATGTACAAGAAATGAAATGATTGGAGAGGTAAGACACAAGGTAAAATCCATTCTTGAGAAATTTCCTTCGCTTGTTTCTATTTAGAACCATGCGTGTCTATATTGTTTGTTGGCATTGAGGTTGTCTTGTTCTTCCATGAAAAAACAAAAAAACAAAAAAAAAAACAAAAACTTGAAGAAGCTTCACCACTCGACACAGAAGAACCTCTGTCCCAAGCAGTCAAGCACCTTGTAATTTAGCGTGCTTCACTATTTCCAATTCCTTGTAGTCTCTCTCACGCTCTTGAGTCTAGTGCTTGAAACTGGTGAACAATGGATATAGTATTACAGAGACAACTTGGAACTCTCTTAGGTTTCTAGCTAATTAAGAATACTCAGAAAAAAAGGGTTGGGGTTTTCTTAAAGGTTTGGCCATGTGGGGGTGGGAATTATATATGCCATAAAATCATTCCCACTTTTAAAATCTGTGAAGAAGCAAGAAAGAGAGAGAGTGTGAGGGAGGGAGGGAGGGTGTGTTTCCAGAATGCAATACAAAGACTGAAACTTGAAGCTTTTTGTGTGTGGATATTAAAGGGCAAAATGGTACATATGATTTCCTGTTATTCTTTTTTTTACTTTTGGACTGAAGACAGAAGGGAATTAGAAATTATAATTCTTTTTTTCCCCCTTTTTGAAGCTTTAAAGTCCTTCCTTTCTCTCTTTCTTTCCCACTTCCCTAGATGTTCTATTTGTCAGTTACTCCAAATTAGATTAAGGTATAAAAATACATATGTGATTGTTTTTAAAGTGCATTTAATATAAAATATTTTTTTAGGTGTAACAGTGACTATGTGGTTATAAAATAGGTGCAAAAATACCTTTAATCGGTAGTTTGACTATTTGATATATATGTGTTAGTTCTTAATATATTAAGTGTTAGTTGTTAATATATGGTCAATTTTTATCATGTCTTTCTTCTTCATCTTCTTTTTTATTCATCCCCATTAACAACTTCGAATGTGTAACGGATAAGCAAGTTAATATTTTATTACTACCTTCGGTCCTAATTATAGGACATAGTTTGTAGTGTAAATTACACTACAAATTATATCCTATAATTAGGACCGGAGGGAGTATTTATTATTGTTATTATTAGTTGAAATTCAAGGGCACATTAATCATAACACTTGAACCGTGAAGTTTAGAAATCCAAAACGCGCGTATCTGGATGTTTAATTTTGATTACATATTGATGCAATTTGATAAATCTTCGATCACACTCTTAATTTTTATAATTCATATAAAATCCTTGTTGTTAAAAAAATAATACTCGTAACTCATTTAAAATCCGTGTTGGATAGTTTATCCTACTCGCTTCTGTTATCAATATTGATATATACTTTATATATATTTGAACAAGTCCATATATGAGAGATTTCTAGTTCAAGAAATTAATCACATCTCCCATACATTTTCTAGTGTACACATATTGCATAATCATTTTATACAGGAAAAATTATTTCCTTAATATATTGAATATACGGAAATTAATTATATTGTGCATCTTTTTTTGGTGTGTGTCAATGATGCCTACCGCTTAGCAAAGCAGTCCCTTTATAATATAATTTTTGAATTTTTAATTCCTTCTTCTCAGAATAACCCTAATTTAATTAATCTTTTTTTACCAGCCTAATTTAATTATTCTCAACCATTAAAGTTGGCAAAAGGCATATATATACCTCCAATCCTTGAGTTAGTTTGAGTTTAACACTAAATATGAGATATCAATAATTTATTTTTTTCATATTTATAATTTTTTTTAAAGTACTTAATCGGCATATGTTGAGGGAATTTGTATCAAATGATATTTTCAATATAAATAATTTAAGAGGATATTTTTGGGAAACTAATACACTCTTTTGACAAATAGCTAATTTTTTTAATTTACTCAAATTAATAACATATATGTTATATTAAGGATTGGACATACTATAATCCAATAATCCATCGAATGTATCAGATGGTGCAGTGCGTACTGTACATACAATACTCCTACCACCGATACAGCCCCTCGCAATAGGTTAGTCATTACCCGTAGTTTCCATAAATTAATTATAATTAATAAAGTTATTATATAGATAATCTCAATGCATGAATTAATATTTTGACTTTATAATTAATTTTAATTTATTACTTGACGTACACTTGAGATGAGTGGGTCATATAATTAGAGGCAAAATACAAGCTGAAAAACATATGTATAAGATCATATGGGATTCATAATTAGCCAACACATGCATCTAACCTCTACTTAAATTAAATTCTTATTATAATTCATATATATAAAGAAATTAATGATGTAAAAATTAAATAGCATTCAAGATCAGTGATGATGCACTGCAGTTGCATGCATGGGATATAATTTTGTCGGCACATATTGTCCACGTAATTGCTGAGCCATACACTACTACATACATTTAGGTTTATTATTATGAAAATATAATGCATCATTTAATATATATATATATATATATTTATTTATTTATTTATTTATTTATTACCTATAACTATAAGGTAACATTTATGGATGCATCTTGATCTTAATTAATTTTTTTTGCTCAAATGATCTTAATTAATTCATCACAAGAGAGGAAAAAAAGTAGAAAGTCATGATTTAAAAGTCAGCAAAATGGCCCATCACTCTCATTAATTTATACCCATAATTAACCCTTTAATTGGACCCAAATCAGCAGTCAAAATATATATCCTTTCAAGTTCCAACCGAAACTTTGACTTTGACTAACCTATTGGGTCATGCATGCATCAACTAGCTAGCTAAACTCATCATATTGTAATACTAATAATAATACTAATAATGATTTGATTCTTCTCCCCTTTTTTTTCTTTATAATTCTCATATTCTGGGGAAATTGCTAAAAAACTAAAAATTATTTGAAATTAGCTAGTACAATAGATCATATTTCCGATCCTTACTTCATTTAATATTCATTAACTTGTGCTGAAAATTTTTTGCTCGTGTGTATTCAAAAGAACTACCAATAATTTTCAACTAAAAAAACAAGAACTACCAATAATTAGAAAGGAAAGGAAAGAAAAGAAACGAAAGTTAGGGTGAACTTTCCAGGAGTTATAACTATAAGGTCAAGTTCTGCTATACAAACCTCGAAATAGGAGTGGCAAATAAAGTAAAAGATGCACAAAAACATTTGGTCAATCCCCTGATTTTTTATCCACATATTTTTTTTTTTTATCAATACCTAACAACAAAACCGACTAATGCAGTTGGTAAGTTGAAGGGCGGGAAATTTCATCCACATATTTTAAAACGACATTCCTCTAGATCTAGTGCTATATACAACAAGACAGACATCTTGTTTTCTTTTCTCTTTGGATTGTGTTTAATAGTTTTAAAAGGTACTCCTTCACTTTAAAATATTAGTTATCTTCAACAATCTCATTATAATAAGGGAACGGTGGTTAATTTATTAAATCTGTTTTAAATTTTTTTAAAAAATCAACTTTTCCCATATTTAAATTTTGTCTCACATTTCTCATGCGTTTCAATATCTAAGTGTGTATCACCTACAAATAGGGTAAACTTGAGAAACGCTGATAAATATTATTATTCTATGTTTTAAATATAAGATAAAGTTAATTTTTTTTAAAAAGATTAAGGATGCTAAATACAATACTTAATCGTATCATATATTATGTATCATTAGATTATATATTAATTTACTAGTCAAATTAATTAGTTTAAAAAAAATAAAAATACAAATACTCTAAAATAATTTAATTAGGTACTTTAATCTCTAAAAAAAATTAATTTTGCCTTATAATTAACATCGGAGGGAGTACTTTTTTAGGTGACTTATATTAAATTTAAAAGTTTCTACTTCTCCCCAATCCTTACCATCTTAACTAGCAGTTCATATGAATATATATATATATATATATATATATATATATATATATATATGAATATATATATATATATATATTTATATATATATATATGTATGTATATAAACTCTTTTCGATCCACAATATAAGTCACTTGAAAAATAATTAACGTTTATTTGTCAATTTTGCCCATGTAGTTAATGCTTAAATGTGACTTTTTATATATTCTTTTTTATTTAAAACCTAATTTAATATAGATAAAGTTATAAAATTTTTTAATTTAAGACATATTCAATGAGTTAACTATAATTTCTTGATTTTAATAAATTAGTTGAAGTACTTTGTATTATGGATTGGAGAGAGTATATATATCTCAGCCCATACTATTGGTGTTTTAACTGGTAGATCAGTCAAGCAAAATTTATTATTATTTTCCATAAAAATATTATTTATTATGCCTTCAAATTAAATTCAGTTCAACACTCGTTTCAAACTACAATTAAGCTTAGAAAGTAAGCCGCGAAGAATATATATATATAAATATATATAAGTTGCATGATGGAAAATATATCATCAAGGCATCCAACTTTAGAACTGCATCTGTTTTTTAAAAAGTTGGGATATGAACAAAGTGGGGCATCATAAAAAGAAGAGAATAGAATCATGAGAACGAATAATTAATTATAATGGCAATACCTTGGGTTTAAATCATGAACATACAACAAGACTACCCTTTCTCTAATTTTATTAATTTATTTTAAATATTTGAAAAGGGGCCAAATATAGATATAAATGTGTGTCTATTATATAAAACCCAACTGGCACGTTCTTGAAAAAGGGGCCAACTATAGGAATACAAAGTCATTCGTACTTCACTATCTCTTGAGTCTTCTATAAATCTATATTTGGGATATATAGCTTAAAAAGTATTTATAAGTGTTTTTTTACGTAAATTGAAATAAAATTTTTTTTATATACTTATCTCGTATACCATAAATCACAATTAAAAATTGTTTGAGATAGTTTATTTTCAGCTTATAAGTGTTTTTCACGTAAATCAAGATAAAACTCCTCTCACATATTTACCTCGTATACCATAAGTCACTATTAAAAAGGATTTATGTGCTAAAATTAAGCTATCCCAAATAAGCCATAAGCTATTCCAAACAAGCACTTAGTTGTCTGATTTGCCAGATTTAGATAACATTTATTTTTAATATTAATTTAAAAAATGAAGCTAAGTATATATAAAATGTAAAATTTAAAGCTAATTAATTACATAAAACTCTCTGGACTTTGAATCCACATAAACAATCTCAACAATCAATAACATATAATCCCTCAAGTTTTATGTTCTCTCCATATAAGCCTCTAAATTTTAATATATATATCTATATATATGCAGATAATTCAGTGATGGAAAAAAAACTACTGGCAGGAAAGTTATATGTATAAATATAAGAGTTTAGGGAAATTCATGGTAAAGTTTCACAACTTAAGAAGGTTATCTATGTGTAACATAAAACTGAAGATAAAGTTATTTATAGTTTCACAAAATTTAAATACGGACTTAAAAGTTAAAAATAAGGATAGTCACTCATATGATATTGATAAAGATGCCGGCTCCTGCGGAATTAAGAAAAGGGCCTGCAAGAATGGGACAGAGATGCTAAGGCAATGATAGTGTCTAAAGATTCGAAGGAGCATGACGACCGATCAACTTTCCAACTTCAAAATTGGAATTAATTAAAAAAAAAATTAAACAAAAACCCTGAAACATGTTACAGAAACAACCTAGCTAGGTTCAAAAAGATCATCAGTGTTCAAGTGTTTGCATGAGCCATAATTTCAGAGTGTGGCTCTTTGTTGGAAGGAAAACAGATTAATTAACGTTGTTTTAATTTTGTCTGCAAATTCAATAATGTTTTTGCTGTGTTGTGTTACATTTCATGCTACTATAAGCATCATCATCATATATCATCTTTTCTTGTATGGGCCACGGCTCTCTCTGATACATCATCGTCTTTGTGTGATGATGATGTTGCTTCAGCACTGTACATAACTTGAAGGGTTAGGTTTGGGATTGATATATAGTTATATATGGAGACACATGTTAATGATTATAAATCATGTTCTTCCTCCATCATTACTCTTGTGCATCAAACCTGTTGTTTACCAACTGCTCCCAGTAAAACCTAGACCCGTACCGTGATACTTTGCACATCAACAGATTTAGATTGACATATACACACACCCACAAAACTTCACTTTCTCTGAAAATATTATATATATATATATATATATATATATATATATATATATATATATATATATAACCTAGATTTTTAATTCGATAGAAATGTTGCAGAAGTCCAAAGCGAACGCTTAATGAGATCATATAGAGAGAAGAGATCTTTTAATAATATACCTAAAAATATGATTTTAGACAGCACAATGATATTATGCGATCTATGTAGCCGACCTCACCTAATGGGATAAATGTTTTGTTGTTGTTGTAGTAATGTTCCAGGTTTTACCCAGCATATCCTATATCTGAAACCAAAATAATGGTTATAACATTATATTGTCGAGGAACAAAAAAATATTATACTTCCTTCAATCCTTAATATGGGATATATCCGGATAGTTGATTTTCGTCCTAAATATAAGACCTAATTTACATATTTATTATTATTTTTCTAATTTACTCCTATTGATGCTCTCCCTTAACAATGATTAAGGAGAAGAATGAATAAGAGGATTAAGGAAGATGATTAAGATATTTTAGAAAATACAAATCATATTAACAGACTTAACTAATTTTCTTAATCTAATTTTTTTTCCCTAGAACTTTCTTAATATAATCAAATTAAACAATATATTTTATATTAAAGATAGGAGGGAGTAACATTAATTCCTCTTAAATACCATCTCAAGTTTAACTGTGTAAAAAATTAGGGGTGAGGAAAGCTTTTCCCTCTTAATGAATTCATCTAACTCAATTCAAATCAATCAGAATGTAATATAGTTCTCAGAAATCAAGATTCGAGAGACTTTGATCCGGAAAAATTAATTATAAAAAAAGCCGTTCAAATGGTGATTATTTATTAGTGAAATCAACGGGAATCCTTATTCTTGTTTTTTTTTTTTTTTAAATAACTTATGTTTCAAAATGCATGTGGTGTTTCCCATCTAATTTGTTATCCTTTGAGAGCCCCTAAGAATATTAATGGATTTTTTTTCTTCTAAACTTGACTGCCGTAGCCCAATAAAACACAACGGGCCATGAAAATGGGTCCATAAGCATGCTGGAAAATGGGCCTTCATTTTCGGACCCAAATTTGCAAATATGTTCAGGAAGAACAGAAAGTGAGTTAGGACACAAACGATGGTATTTTCACTTTGAAAATTGCATATTATTTGATTGAGGAAAATCCACCTAATCCATACAGTCTGGTCTATAGATTAATATGGAAATGAGTCTTCATGTGGATCATTTTTAGTAATCGACTTCATACTAATGTTTGGAGGAACAAGTGGTCTTCCACATGAAGATTACAATGATGAGAATGAAGCAATTCTTCATATCCTTCGTGATTGTCAATATGCCAAACAGCTTTGGGTAAGTATGTTAAGGATGCTGCATTGTTGGATATACTCATACACTTGGTAGGTGTAGTGCCCTTGAAGCTGAGAAGTGGACAATTTTCAAAGGTCTAAGATTAGCTTGGGATTTTGGATTCAAGAAGGTGATTCTTGAATCCGATGCAAATAACTTAATCGATGTGCTTATGACAAAAAGCTACAAATGGAATATGTAGTTTAGTGTCCTTGAAGATCCAAAGTACGATGAAGTTTGATTGGGAACTACAAGTGCTTCATGTGCCAAGAGAACAAAACAAGGTTGCTGATCTTTTAACAAAGAAAGGGTTAACTTTTCCCTTTCAAACGAGTGTTGCTTTATCTAAGGACCGTATCAGAGAATGATTGTATGGGATTGCATTCCCCTATCGATTAGTTTGATTTTAAATTTAGAGCATTAGTATTTAGCCCTATGTTTGTACCAAAACACAGTGTATTGAGTGCAATTGGGAATTCATTTGTTTAAGGCAATCCAGGTTTTTTTATGTTGGGAAAATTATTTTTGAGTTTTTTAAATACACAAAACTATTTTTGAATTACGTGTAGTTTTAGTTTTTAATTTAATACCCATATTTTTTTTTCTTATTAAATCTTTTAATTTTACTCTTTTAATACTGTTAAACCCTGTTACTTTCCTCTATTAGCATTGTTAGCCCTTGTATAGAAGCTTATTGTGATAACAAAGTAAAATTAAAATAGAAAATACACAAGTACCAAATCAAAAATTGAAAGAAACTATATGTATCTCAACATTCAAGAATGATTTTCCTTTCATATTGTAAAAGCTAACTTGATCCATTGAAAGAGAAGGAGTAATAATTATAATGATGAAATTTAGACTCTATTTTCCTTTGTTCAAATTAGGAGAAATGAGATGCACACCATAAAGGTCCAATTTGATAATTGAGAAATGGGTGGAATATATACTCCATCTGGTATGAATTATCACAGCCTTTCTATATATATTGAATTTGTTTGAGATTTTGGTTAGTGATAAATATCCAGAGTCGATGAAAACATGTGGTATGACAATTTATATTCTAATAGAATAAATGAAATTGGAATGAGAATAATGAACAATCTGATGATATATAATCCTCTGTTTGATGACGGGCTGCATGCAATGGAGTATGGACTGTGAACCTACTGCTACATCTAAGTCGTGTTTTAGTACTTTGTAAACTCTTATTTCTTGTAATAATATGATTTCATAGAGTAAAAATATAGGAAAATTGTTGAAAAATCCCTCACTGAACTAGGGGATGTGATGAGAGTAACCCTTTTAAGGAGATCATTAACGAGGCTAGAGAATGGTTATCTAGAGATTGGTGTGTCCTTGTAAACCATATCTCTAGAGATCAAAATTCCCAAGCGGATTGTTTAGCTAAGTTTGCTCATAGTAGTACTGAGTTTTTTGTCATCTTTGATCAACCATCACCTGTTTTGTCAGCAGGCATTGGTTGACGATGAATTGGTTGTTTTGCCTCTCGTGAGGTGTCTTTGTACTAATCTTATGATAGATTAATGAAGTCTAGTTTTTAGTCAAAAAAAAAAAATTATTGGCCATAAAAGACATGAATTCAAGTATTGATACATTCTATGAATGAAATCCTAAATAGTACTGATACTTTATGTGTATAAAAACATATCATGTCATTCAGTCAATAAATTTTTTAAATAGGGGCTTTGCACCAATTTTCCTGAAAAATATCATAATTGGAGTGTGAAATAAGAATAAACTGAAATTTTACAAGTTTAAGACTGCTTGCAGGAACCTTTTTTTTTTTTTTTTTATGATTGATAAAATGGACTTTGTTTGCTGAAAAAAAAAAAGCTATCAGGAAATATGACTAGTTTTCATTGTTAACATGAATTATAACTCAACCAAATCTTTGCTGATCACTTGGTAATATTCTATCTTCTGTTTTGTAAGATTCCAAAGCACTTAAGAAAAGTCGAATAAATTAGTTGTGTTGCCATATATTGGATTATTTGACCCGTCCAAATTCTTTTGTCACTTTCCTGGGAAGATAATGCAAGAAACTTTCACAATTACGCATGATCCATCAAAATATTGGCCACTTTAATGATTCTTCTGCTTTTCATTTTTTGATTGTACGATGTTTACTGATTGAGGTATAATGTTCTGAGCTTATTTCTAAAACAAGAAAACATTTGTGGGTGTGGCACCTTAAATAAAAACTAGTGGGAGACAGCAAAATCACAGTGAGATGGGAATCAAATCACTTGAAACTATAGAATTCTAAGAAGCCTATCCTCCTAATCATTTTGATTCTGCAGAAAAATCAAAAGGCGCAATTCCATTGTGCCACCTACCAATCTCATCATTTTTTTCATTGTTCTCTAAACTTAATATGGGACCAGACCACTTCTTGTTCAAACGTCATATGTTTCACAGATGGGTTATTCTTTTCCCCCCTAAAAACAATATTATTAATAAATTGAAGACCCATTTACAATACTATCACTATCAGAGGGTCTATTTAAGTTCAAGGCTTGAAGCTAAGAGTGAATAGTGTGAGAGAGAAGGGGAGGAGAATATGGAAAGAGCAATCATATACTTGCTCTGCTACTTGTGTATGGGACTGTGTCACTTGAGTGGTAAGACTAAACATGTGCGTGCCATCGAAGAGCCGAGCTACAGAGTTGTACGGTCTGAATCAGATTTTGAGATCAGACTTTACGATGAATCCTCATGGATGTCAGCTTCTGTACGAGGATCTTCCTTCAATCTCTCCACAGCAATCGGGTTTCACAGGCTCTGTTTCCTTCCCAGTCTGTTTGGTGACTGAGAAAAGCAGACTCAATATTCTGCTTTTACTCCTCTTGTCTTCTAAATATAGAACCTAGTTAGTCAGGGATTTATGGGGTTTTACTTTTGTCTTTAATATAAGATTTCTATCCATCTTGTTTTCAAAATTTATACGGCCTTTGGTTTTATTATAAGGGTTAGATTACTAATTTACAGATATTAAAGGAATTAGTTAAGTTAGTTATTTGTAATAAATATGTTTCCCTAAAACACCCTCTTTCATCATGTGAATTGAAACTACCTTAATGAAATTCTCCTTAATATGTGCAATTAATAGTGATACTTTAGGGAAACAATTATAAATTTGGAAGATAAAATAGATTTGTTCTTACATTTAAGATCATGGTCAACCCCTTGTTTAACTCCTATATCTAGGACCGAAGGGCATAACTTTTTTCCAGAACTATTCCTATTGAGTGCACATAGTAAGGGAGTTTTAAAGTGAGTGATGATTAAAGGTGTTTTAAGAAAATTAATACACAGTTTTTTTTACAAATAACTAACTTAACTAATTTTCTTAATATTAGTAGGCCAGGCTGTATATAATACTCTGTTTCTTGATTGTGGGGCAGGCTGTACCCATATAGTCATGGGGCGAATCTGAATTCATCTCATATTGCGTTCACTGCTCCAGTCTTAACAAGCATTGACTCATCATCAACATCATCATCTAGTGGGAATGTTGAATATACAGTGAGGTTTTATATGTCGCCAAAATATAAAGGAAATCCTCCACAACCCAACCCAGAGCTGAAATTGCATTTAGACAAGTGGACCTCTCATTGTGTGGCAGTAAGAGAGTTCAGTGGGTTTGCCGGAGACGACAACATTGATAAAGAAGTTAAAGCTCTTGTGACCAGCATCAACACACACTTCCCACCTGGAGATTCAGATGCAATACAAGACAAAGGTTCCTATGCCATTGCTCAGTACAATGGTTCCCATAAACTTTCTGGCAGATTAAACGAAGCTTGGGTTACTATTTCAAGATCCAGTGTCGTAGGTTGTCCACCTCCTCAGTAATGTGTGTCATTTTGTGTTCTAAGATTGTCTGGCTTCCATGTGCAATATTTGTGTGTGATTTTTAATAATGTTCCCAGGATTAATACGGCTCGCTAATAATCGGGGGTGCTAAAATGATGAGTTGGGGGTATGTTGGTGAAATTCTGGTCTAAAGCATAACCTTTTAACTCCCATCGTGTATCTTCATGTTTTATTAGCATCATATTATCATTATTATGTGCATCTAGTCATCAAGAAAGTTTCGTAATCATGTTAAGCAAGATCCAAATGACAAATTTGAGCACTCTGATTAGCGGAAATACATGACAAGCTTCAAGTCATAAACTGAACTGCGTTCCCTTTTGCTAGTTACTGCTTGATAATTAACAGAAAATTCCAATGGAATATTGGACAAACAACGTACAAATTTTCATCTATAAGTGTATTTGTAGAAAGGTAACTATAACAATAAACTAAACAGATGTATTCGTATTATCATACAGACCGCAATAAGAAAAAAGAGAATCCATGTAAATTTTCTACATCAGCATAAATAAATAATTAATTAAAAATAAAAAAGAATGAAGGAATAATAGCGCAAATAGAACTTTCTTATTTACATGATCCGGTTGCAAGCATGCATATTTTTATCACATCAATACCAGTCACGTTGAATTTTCATCTACGATTAAAATTTGGCCCGCAAGTTCAAACTCTCAAACTGGGTTGATCGTAATTGGAGTAGGTGAATTAGGTGACATGGGTTTAGAGGCTTACATTTGTGGTCTGGTTTGGACAACATAGACTTTACCATTTTTTATCACACCTTCAATGTCTTGAGGAGAGCCATATAATCGTTCAATAACACTTCCTGCACGAGCAATGCTGGCAAGAATTGACTTGCGGGAACCACTATCAACTATGAGCGGATCAGACGAGTAATCAAGCACAACTTTCTCTGCCTCGTCCATTGGCACACTGTTGCATGGAAATTTCAATTACTATATTTCAATGTGCATAAAGAAATGTGAGAACAAATGATTTATTCACCAGACAAATTAAGCCCTCCATGGCAATGCTATAAATAGACTCGTTATCAATAAGGCCAAGTTCTTTCATGACACTGTGGGTATCTATAGCTTGAAAGATGTGTCTTTTTGTTTTTTGGCAAGAGATACGAATAAGTTTACCTGTCATAAAGACCAGCCATAACCTTCTAGATCTTCACCATTAGAGTCAGATCGGAAAATGATTGAGCGCTTTATATAAAGGCCAACAGGTTTGCTAGGATATCCCAAGACCTGAAAGAAGCTCAAAGGGCCAAACCATTAGCATAAAAATGGAGAACTCATGGAACAGATACAGTTTGCTGGTAAGAACAATTTCATACGCCTGTATCACATCATTATATTCAATTAACATTACATAATACTCCTTTGGTCTTTAATATAATATATATTTACCTAATTTAATTAGATTAAGGAAGTTAGTTGAGTTAGTTAATATGACATATATTTTCTAAAACACCCTAGTCATCTTCCTTAATTCCCTTATTCCTTCTCTTCCTTAATTTTTGTTGAGGAAGCTTTAAGAGTGGTAAATTAGGAAAATATCGATAAATATATAAACTATGTGTTGTATTCGTTGTAGAAATAGAGGAGAGGAATAGAATAGAGAGGAGGAAAAACCAGAACAGGCCGAGAGAGAAGAGGAGAGAGACAGAGAAAGATAGAGGAGACTGAATCACAATTCTCATTCATGTACAGGTAAAAGACAAAAACTGACTAAATCACATGTCCTTATTTATATATCATATGAATATCAGCCTCATAGACTTAATTCGCTGACTACTTATTATTCCTAAGACAATTACCTACTTACCCCTCACCTAATTAATGTTTTACACCTTACACATCAATACCCCCCTGAAAAACCCTTGTCCTCAAGGGTCATTAATGGCAAAATCAGGAAACTGCTGCTGCAGATGATACAGCAGAACCCAAGAGGCTTCTTCCTCTGGTAATTGTTTCCATTTAACTAAAACCTCTGTAACAATTCGTCCCTTTCTTCTGCCAACCCGCTTCTGCAAAATCTGCTCAGGTTCCTTAGCTGAAGGGGGTTCTGGCCAATCTAATGGAGGATGACGTGGACGAACAGAAGGATCAGGACATAACTTCAACAGAGAAATATGGAAGGTATGATGAATCCTAACCTCAGGAGGCAACTCCAGCTGATATGCTACTGCCCCTACTCGCTTAAGAACCTTATAAGGCCCAAAATATCTTGGAGCTAATTTCTGATTACTCCTAGAGGCAGCAGAGATTTGTCGATAAGGCTGCAATTTTAAAAACACCCACTGACCCACCTGGAATTCTCTATCAGTTCGATGAGAATCAGCTCTCTGTTTCATCATATTCACAGCCCGAGATAAATGATATTTAGCCACCAACAAAACTCCTTCTCTAGCAGTGAAAGACCTATCCACAGCCTCCACCACAGCCGAATGAGGCAAATAAGGAACATATACTGGCGGTTTCTGCCCATACAATAACTCATGAGGCGTGACCTTAGTAGATGAATGGTAGGTGGTATTATACCACCATTCTGCAAGTGACAACCAGCGACTCCAATCCTTAGGAACCTCCCAACACATACACCTAAGGTATGTCTCCAAACACCGATTAACCACTTCCGATTGCCCATCGGTTTGAGGATGGTAAGAAGAGGTCAACTTTTGATCGATCTTAAGTATCTTAAGAAATTCTTGCCAAAAATTACTAACAAATATAGGGTCCCGATCACTAATGATTTCTATAGGTGCCCCATGCAACTTATAGACTCCTTCTAGAAATTGCTGAGCCAAAACTGAAGCAGAAAAAGGATGAGAAAGAGCAAGAAAATGTGCATACTTACTAAGCCGATCCACAATGACCCAAATAGTATCCTTGCCATTGGACTTAGGCAAACCCTCAATAAAGTCCATTGTGACACTCTCCCACACTCTACTAGGAATAGGAAGAGGTTGTAACAACCCGGGATAGGCTGCTGCATCATATTTACAGCGAGCACACACATCACAGTGACGAAAATCTTTGACCTCTTGAAATAGATGCTTCCACCAAAAGAGAGATTTAACCCGTTGGTAAGTTGCATGAATTCCTGAATGCCCTCCTTGAGCACTAGCATGCAGCCACTCTAAAATTTTATTTCGAGTGGTTACCCCCTTCCCTACCACAATTCTGCCACTCTTCCTCAACAAGCCCTCCTTCCAAGTATACTTTCCTACTATTCCCTCATTATTCTGCAATTGCTGCAACAGATTTTTCAATTCTTCATCAGATTCCCAGCTGTTCTTAATATCTTGCAACAATTCCTCTGAACATGTAGATAGAGTCATCTGCATAATTTCCATCTGTGGCTTACGAGAGAGAGCATCTGCCACATTATTGTTGGCCCCCTTTTTGTAATGGATTTCATAGTCAAATCCCATCAATTTAGAGACCCAATACATTTGAAAGGAAGTTTTTAATTTCTGATCCAACAAATACTTCAAACTCTGCTGATCTGTCCTTATAATGAAGCTCCTCCCTTCAAGGTACTGATGCCAGTGTTCAACAGCCTGCACTACTGCCAAGAGTTCCTTTTCATAGATTGATAATGCATGATGTCTTGGAGCCAATGCCTTGCTAAAAAATGCTAAAGGCTGACCTCCCTGCATCAGAACCGCACCAATTCCCCCTCCACACGCATCAGTTTCAACAACAAATGTTTTGGAGAAGTCAGGCAGTGCCAAAACGGGGGCTGAACTTAAAGTTTCCTTCAGCCTTTTAAATGCTTGAGCAGCCCCGGGAGTCCACAAAAAACTATCTTTCTTTAACAAATTAGTTAAAGGTCGAGCCAACTCACCATAAGATTTGATAAACCTCCTATAGTAACCAGCTAGCCCAAGGAAGGATCGGAGCTGCTTAACGGTGGCTGGTTCTGGCCATTCTAATACTGCCTTAATCTTCTGGGGATCAGTAGACACCCCACCATTCTGAATAATATGACCCAAATATTCCACCCTAGTAGCTGCAAACGTGCATTTACTTTCCTTGACAAAATACTGATGTTTCTGCAATAATTCCAACACAATTCTGAGGTGTTCTATATGCAGAATCATACTAGGACTATATACCAAGATATCGTCAAAAAATACCAAAACAAATTTTCTCAGATATTCACGAAAAATAGAGTTCATGGCCCCTTGAAAAGTGGCTGGGGCATTAGTAAGCCCAAAAGGCATTACCAACCACTCATAATGCCCAGCATGAGTGCGAAATGCAGTCTTATATGCATCCCCTGGTTCCATCCTAATTTGATGATACCCAGCCCTAAGATCAAGTTTTGTAAACCATCGCGCTTCTCTAAGTTCATCCAACAACTCTTCGACCAAAGGAATTGGGTATTTGTTCTTAATAGTCCTTTTATTAAGTTCCCTAAAGTCAATGCATATTCGCCATGTTCCGTCCTTCTTTTTAACCAACACTATAGGAGACGCAAATGGAGAGGAGCTCTCATGTATCACCCCATTTTCTAACAAACCCTTGACTTGTCGTTCAATCTCATCTTTTTGCATCGCTGGGTAACGGTAAGGCCGAAGATTAACCGGATCAACTCCCTCACTAAGAGTGATTGGATGATTATGCCCTGGTCGCAACGGTGGCAGTGAGTGTGGCTCATCAAATACTGCACTAAACTCCTTCAATAACCCCTTAATTCCTGCACTCATCTCTGCTGAACCGTTAGTCAAAACACAACTAGGATGGTTCTGTGCCTCTACTGCTTGTAATAGGAAAAACTGACTGCCACCCTCCTCCACATCATCAAGGTGACGTACTAACTTGCAATCGGCCTTGGGAGTAGCTCGCAACGTGCACACTGAATTATTATACCAGAATGTCATTGCTAAATCATCATAATTCCATGAAGCATGATGAACAACTTGCTGTAGCCATTGCAACCCAAGCACAATATCATAGGTTTTTATTTCCATAATCCTCAGGTCAAACTGAAACTCTTCACCCTGCATCTTCCATTGGAAGTTACGCCACAGACCATACAACTTCAAATGACCACCCCCAGCGACCTCCACTTCCCCACAAGGTGTTGCAGCACCCTTCCAGCCTAATTTCTTGGCTAAGGTCACGTCTAGGTACCCGTGAGAAACACCATTGTCAATCAGGATCTGCACAGGACGCCTTCCAACATACCCTTGAATCCTCATCGAAGCCACTCCAACTCTTTCCTGAATGGCATGTAGAGAAATCTGCAAACACTCTACCCCCTCACTGTTGGACAAATCTTCCACAGAATCCTCATGTTGCGGTGCGTCAAGCCCTTCAAAATCTTCTACCACGGAATCCATTTCAATCAATTGGATTTGCATCCTCTGTTTTTTAGCGCAGGTATGGCCCCTAAAATAAGGTTGATGACAATAAAAGCATAGATTTTTAGTTCTATGCTCCTCCATTTCTTCTGGAGTCATACGTTGTGGGATTGAACCTGTAGCGGCTGTTGATTTTAATAGTGAACCAGAAGATGTTGCAGAGGCTAAGGAAGAAATACCACGGTTTGAAACATTGCTGGGTTTGGCCCCAAATGAAGATTTACCCGTCACCGCGTGGGCCCCATACCTCCCAGTCAAAGATTGGGTCCCACCAACCGTAGACCCACCAGTCGCAGAAGGGAACTTCGGAGTCTTCCACCTGTCCGAAGCTGCCTCTACTTGCCATGCTCCCTTGCGCTGAGTCAATTGAGGGCCATTAACGTTTCTGGAATTAACTTCGTGAATCTTGGCTATACTCCTGGCTTCCAACATAGTGCGGGGTCTCATGATCCGAACCTGGTTGGCGAAATCGGGTCGAAGCCCTTCAATGTATGCTTGAATCGCTTGCTCCTCCGGAATCCGCAACTTACAACGCAAGGTATCAAATTCATCCGTATAATCGTCCAAGGAATCTGATTGGTATAACTTCTTGAAATCACCCATCGGTGATTCATACGGATTTCCGAAGCGCATTTTGAGAGCATATTTGTATTCACTCCAAGATATAATTCGATCGTCGTCACCGTCAACAAAGGCTTGGTGCCAAATATAAGCTTTTTCATCAAGATGAATACTTGCCATTCGGACCTTCCAATCTTCGGGCGTACCATCAAGGTCGAAATATCTCTCACATTTGCTAATCCAGCCTGCGATATCAGACCGTTGGAAATGGGGAAAATCCATCTTCGCCAGCTGCGTCGGGGGCGTATAACGGTCATCTGTCAGTCTGGGCCGATGGTAATCAAAATGATCGGCTGGTCGCTCCCGACGTGCATCTCGGTGACTGTTGAAAACCAGACATGGACGCAATAGGATAAGGACCCCAAACATCAGAATGAACCAAGTCAAAGGGGGACGCAGCCCGTTTATTGACGCGAGGTGCTAAGTGAACACGGTGATGTTTGGCAAACTGACACGACTCACACTCTAAGGACGACAAATGATGAAACTGAGGATGTAACCTCTTCAAGGATGACAATGACATATGACCTAAACGACAGTGAATGTCAAACAGAGAGGAACCACCAGAGCAAGCAATTGAACGCGGAACCCGATCATCAAGAAAGTAATGACCGCCAGATTCATATCCCCTACCAATAATCAGCTTCGTCGTAAGATCCTGAATCACACAATGGTCAGGAAAAAGTGAGATAAAACAGTTTAACTGACGAGTAAGCTTACTAGGAGACAATAGGTTAAAAACAAGGTCAGGAACATTAAGGACAGATGATAAAGAAACGGAGGATGTAGGTGTAATAGTGCCAGATCCAAGGACACGAGAAACAGAACCATTGGCAATAGTGATGGAGGAAGGGTTGGCATAAGGTGCATACGTAGAGAACAAATGATGGTTACCTGTCATGTGGTCAGTGGCACCGGAATCGATGATCCACTTCGAGGAAGAAGTAGCAAGGCATAAGTCATCGTTACCTGTAGCAAGTGCACTAGGAGTGGATGGAACATTGGCCGACTGATCTGAGGATTGTGCCATATGAGCAGTTCCAGTACGTTGCAGCTTGTTTTGCAACTTGCGACAGTAACGTTTGGTATGTCCAGGTTCTTTACAATAGAAGCAAACAATAGGATTAGAGGTCGGGGTGTTGCCTGAGCGAGGAGGACCTTGGTTTCGTGAATTAGCAGAGGTCGAGAATGATGGACTATTTCCAGACTGCACGAAGCCCTGGTGGCGGTTATCAGTGGGACCACGGCCAGCTAATGCACTAGCATTAGGAACAGAAGCTGGATGTAAGAGACTATCTGCACGGAGCACACGAGAGTACACATCCTGAAGCGAAGGAAGTTCAAAACTAGACAGAACCTGGGAACGAACTGTCTCATAAACCGGATCAAGGGCAGTAAGAAAGCTAAGAATCGCCAGTTTCTCCATATTATCAGCCTGGACCCGAAGGTCAGGGGTAGGTGGCATTAACATCTTCAATTCTTCATACATTTTCTTAAACTCCACATAAAAGGTCTTCAAAAAACGGCCCTGCTGTTCAGCACGATAGAATCCCTTGCAGACATCATGAATGCGAGTAATAATTCCTTTTCCAGAGTACAAAAATTCCAAGCAACTCATAAGTTCCTTAACAGTATTACAGTGACTAACCGAGGGAAGGATTTCGCTGTCAATAGAATTCTGGATTTGCAAGAATAACCAGGCATCAACTCGGGCCCAAGCCATCTTAGGGTCATCCGTAGGAGGTGTATCAGTCAAATGGCCCTCCTTCTCAATACTAAGGAGGTACATACGGACGGTTTTGCTCCAATCCATATAGTTTGTCCAGGTCAATTTGTGTTCAGTGATTTTGTTAGTCACAGGAACAATTTCAGTGGTAACACTAGCCTTGGAATCAGCCATTAATGCAAGTAGATAGCACACACACAACCGATCAAAGTGGCCTCACAATCACACTATCAGAAAACAGCCCCAATAAGAGGCAAGTAAAGCCAAACACCGCAGAAGGAATAGCCAAATACAATGAAGTAATAACCAAAGACACGCCCAAAGGTGACGAATAGAGCAAAGGTGACAGAAACGAACCAGAAACAGAAGCAACAACGCACTCCCAACAGTAGCAAAGGGCAAAATCAACAACGAAACAACAAACCGGTGGTACCCACAACACGAAACTACAAGAGGAAGGACGGCATCACTTAGTCGAGCATAATGCAGCAAACGGCGGCGGCTAAGTCGCCGGAAAACGCCGTCACGCGCCGGCGCGTGGAATTCCGGCGAGAAAGGGAGAGGCGCGTGAGGGCCACGCGCAGGTCGGATGGCGGCGATACTCCTGTGACGGATCGGTCGGGCGACGGCGGATCTAGTGGTGGCGCGCGTGTGGACCAAATCTCCCGGCCACCGGAGCGCCGTGTACGATGAACAGTGACGGTGACAGACAGAAGCAGATCAGCGCCAGAAACAGGAAGAAAAAACGAAAAACACAGAACAACTTGGCTCAGATGCCATGTTAAGAAGATATGAAATCAGAATAGAAGTTGTTATTTCATTCATGAATGCCTTAGGTATTTATATACACAATCACTCATTATAATAATCATAATCCCTCATTATGTGGGATATTGTTTCCTATCATATCCCTAATTAAGTGGGATATTGTTTCCTAACACCGCCATCCATAGGATTCTAGTTTCTACATCATTTTATATGGAGCTGTTCCAATATTCCATTGAAGATAACAGCAAAATGTATTGCATCATCACAAGAGAGAGTGAGGCGAGGGCTGTCTTTTCTTTGAACAAAAGAAAATGTTGAGAGCGTGCATAATTGAAATATAATTATTTGAACCAGTTAGTTTTGGGATGTTGATCCTCTAAACTTGGCGTCTTTGAATTTCTAAACAACAAAAAGGAACCGATCACAACTACACAATAAAATTCAGAGGATCCAATCTCATTAGTTCTGACCTAAGATATCTTCTTCCTCAGTTCCATTATAACCATCCAAGGAAGGGAGAACCTAGGGGAAGCCACTGATATCATAATATGTTAAAGATCTAAATCAACTATAACGGGGGAAAAAATTCATATGCAGCTGCATAAGAATTTAAAGGAAGAAATGTGTCACTCTGTGTTAATCTGAAGACAACTGCTAGAAAGAACATACCAACCGGGATGGGGCATTCAGCTGTAACACTGCCTCACGAATTTCCCTGAGGGCATTGAACTCTCCCTCATCTAACTTCCTTTTCAGACTTTTAACCTTCTCAGCCACTATCTGTGACATTCAAATGAAAAATTCCATCATAAGACAGGACTTGCACAATTGAAACTTCAATAAACATGACACAAACGTAATGCATGCATTCTATGCATTATTAGATATGAAATTATAACGCCAACTAAATCTTTAATGGAAGTCATCGCCACTTCTAATGTCTTATCTTAATAGTTAATAGTCCTTGACTATAGGTGGAGACTTGGTAGGGTGAAACCTATGTCCCATAATATTGAGTAGTGCAAGATGCTCAATGAAATAGCTAGTTTTTGGGTATCTCACTTAGGTAACCATCACTTTGCTATCAAAGAATTGTCTGTCACACGTGTTCAGTAATAAAATATTCTCCTTTCATTCAAATAAAAAAAAAGGAATTGTCTGTGAAGGGTTTTGACAGACAAGAAAGTCAAGTACAATGGCACAGGGTGATGGGTCATAAAGTGCAGTTACTAAGATGTCGAATCTCCAAAGCGGGGCCAATTGAGGGAGACTTAGTAGTATGGGATGCCTAAGTCCTGCCTTGAGTTGGATAGGATGCTCAATAGGGTATTTAAATGGGTTCATTTTCCCACCTCAATAGTTACCTTTTGGAGGGGGTTTCCCCATCTCACTTAACTACACCACATTACAAACAAGAGTCAAGGAAAGTTTTGCTTTTAAGAAATGTTCTAGCAATGAAAGAAGAAAATGATTCTTTAACTTTGTCATTGAAGTTAAATTTAGCACCTATAGGTTCAGTTTATATTTCAAGCACAACTCTTCTCTTTTATTCACAAGTTGACATCTTCCGCTAAACTAATCCTAAATATTGATATAGGATAGGTACTGAGAACTAAATCATTGTTCTCCTAGTGAATATGCACACATGAAAATGCAGGACAACAGGGATATGAGGCATTACCTTATTTGATTTATCAGAAATAACATGTTCGAATACTCCAAATGGTATGGCAACTGAAGTGGGGATTCCAATCCAAGAGGGCACTTTTCCTTTTAAATAAGAAATATTGCGTGATCTTGCTCCAACCTGGACAAACATGGGTCAGTCATGGAGAAGAAACACGAAATAAAAGAATTTGTATTCTCAAATATCTTGATTCTTGTATTTGACCAAACTCAAAATGATTTACTCATAATAAAGCAAAACTCCTCAACTTAATGTTGCTTTTGACAAATCTTACCAATTCATTTGTGAATTCATCGGACACTATGGCGAATTTACCGCAAAACTTCTTTCTGGTCAAAGTTATAGGAGACAAAGAGGCAACTTCTTTCTGCTTAGTTGATTTGGAATCATTCACCTCTTCCTCTTTGACCTCACTGACAGAATGTGCCAAACAGTGTGTAAATTGATCAAAAGGGAGGAAAAAGAAATGAAACTCAGCAATTTGGGTCATTCAGCTAGAGAGAAAACAAACATTTTTAGAAGGTCATTATATATCAGCATAAAAGATTTTGACATCTTCAATATATCAAAGTAATACTGGGATGTTACCTATAAATCACATCAGCAGATGAAGGTTTTACATGCAAAAGCTTTCCTTTACATGCTTGGAGGCTAGCCAAGATATTGGGATCAAAGCATGTGGCAAAACAGACCTGGAAAACTTGAAAATAGGAATTCAGTATTTTATATATGTCAATTTAGATAAACGTCTTGTCAGCCATCTTCATCTTTTGCATGTTAGGGGGAATATATTGACACCAATATCATTTTGCGTATAATAAATGCTACATTTTACATTAATGAAACTTGCTTTGCACTTTACTCAAAATACATTATTGAAGTATATGGAAATAACATAGCTGTGAAGCATAAATCTACTTATTTTGTGAGAAGAGTAATTTTATTTGAAGAAAATATATGTGTGGTTTGCCAAGTCACAACTGTTTTGTTGACAACAGAACCTATTTTTCTGCTGTAAGAGAGAAGTAGGAAATTGCAGTTTCTCCACCACGTAGATTTTTAAATAATTTAACCTACGAACAAGCAGTCCTATATCAGGTTGAAATGCATCAATATAATTTCTAATATATGGTTTTTGCATATTTTTCTTTGATATGTGGCTGATGAAGTATGCCAGTTTTCTGTTTGAAGATATAAACAGTATCATCATTTAATAATTGCCTTAAAGTCATGGAAAAGGACCAGAGTTCTAGGTTGTCATACTCATACCTTGCTATTTCTTGCTCTCACAGAAACATGAGATAGGACATCTGGCATATCAGGTGTCAGTACAGCAACTGTGCCATCTGGTATTTCTTCTTCTCCTTTCACGCTCTTTGCAACCAAAATTGTAGGCCGCTCATACAATTTGTTTTGAACAGCAAGCAACTCGTCCACAACCTCAACATATCCGTTGGCTTCAACTGGGCTAATAATTTGCCAGCTGTTCCAGGCCAGCCAGAGTTATGTTAGAATATATCATATTAACTGCATAATGCTGTAACAGTCTAGCATGTCAACTGGCAGAAACTGGAGAGGATACAGTGGAAACCTTAACTGATAGGCTTACACTATTAAAAAAATAGCGAACAGAAGACTATATAGCATGTAGAGAGAAAGGAAATAGAACTGATTATCTAATAGAAGAAAAAGGAGGGGAGAAAGACTAGAAGAATACTTGATTCTCCTCCATCATGCCCTGGGTTACAGCTTATGCAGGTTAGTTAGCAATGGAATTGAGAGACTTAATCATGTTTGTTCCAAGTAAACAACCTGATAAACCTATCATAATCCACAACCAGAAACTTTAAATTACCATTCAACAAAAAATTGCATGCTCTCTTCCCCTCTATTCATACTTCACGGATCTATTAAGGATAGTGAACTCTTAACCACTATAACTAACTATCTTCCTCATTCTGTTTTTTCTTATATTAAGACATACTAGTGACTATTATCACTACCTCTAAACTAATTTCTACAAGCATCATTACATAATAATAAAAGACAAAGATTATACAGCCTGGCCCACAATTAACATCAAAGAATTATGCTTAATTTCAACAAATATTATCAATTCACCTTCCAAGATTAGCTGTCTTTCGGAGGACTGGGTCTAGTCGATTAAGAAGAGAAGACAAAGAAGCAGCAGACCCAGAACGAATAATTTCTTCAGTGAAGATTTCCACCTACAAGAGGAGATTTTCAGGAGAGTGACAAGGAAGGAAAGTAAATAACAGAAGTCGATATCAAACAACGACGTACAGCCCATCTATCCACCCCAAGCAGTGATCCAAGGTATTCTGCTGATGGTTGCAGAATTTTCTGGTACCACTCAGCCTTGTGTGCAAGTGCTAGTCGTGCTCTATCAAGGACCCATTTTGCATACAGTGCCCAATGAGTATCCTTACTCTTGCACATACGCAAGGCGACATTCCATCCCTTCAAGAGCAATGAAATGTATATCAAATCATGGTAAATATTCTTCAACTAGATTCTAGACTAAAGTTGCATCAACACAACATCTTAGATAGAAACTTTAATTATCATTAAACTTTTGCCCCCAGAATTATCATCAATACAACAACATGATGTGATTTTCAAGGGCTTTCAAGATCAGGTCTAGAATACCAAGTAAAGCAATATAGATTTATAGTTTGGTGATTCCGTAGGGCCTACTGTCTACTTACAGAGGAACTGCCCACACTATACCTTCAAGCAGTAGACAAGATCTTCATTGTCATCTGATGAAAGTGCGACATTTTCAAGGACCATGCAGATGAAGTACATTATTTTCTGCAGAAAACATAAAACAGCTTGTCAGATTTAATATCTCCGTATGTTATATATATACCATTGTCAAAAAATAATGAAAAATTGACATATTACAGCATAGATAGACTGTGTGACACAATTCTCAGGACAAGACATACCTTTGGTCCAGCATTATTTAATTCCTCGTATCCCCTTTCCAGTGCAGTTCTAACAGTAGAATCTAGGGCCATATCCAAAAATAGAAGATCTTTCAAACGATCCTGAGGCATAGAGAGCAATGGACGCAGTTCTTGGCGAGCCTCAAGCAAACCCTGTTGCAAAACATATGTATATCAGTACAAGAAAAGCTACCAAATAAAAGCATCAATGAATCATTATTGTTTGCACTAAAGCAGCATAAACCTCAAGAAGTGGTTCAACTTCCTTATCCTCAATGTTGTCTATAACAAACTGGAGCAATTCCTGCTCAAGAGATACAACGATACACTCATTTTTATGATTCAGAAGAGAAGACACAATAACATCATAAAAAACTCCTCAAAAAAGTTTAAAATAACATTACTGGAAAACCAGACGGCAAACCAGGCACTGGGTTTATCTGCACACCAACCATGAAGCCTTGACCCTAAGGAATAATGGCATAGAAAATAGAAAAAGAAAAATGTAAGCATCTAAAGGATTTATCTTATGTTACAACACTATAGTTCATTGCAAAACAGAAGAAGCTACTTTTATTACCTCAGCTTTATATCCCATACAATATGAAATAGCAGACTCAAGATCTGCACCTGAATGAACGGCCTGCATCAAAATAAAACAAATATTATGAATGAGCAGAATGAAGAGAATCATAAGATTGAATTGATTGTTATATTGCTTGATAGATTACATACGCATATATACACACATAGGATAGAATAAAATATTGGAATAAGCTCAAACACAACACTGTATATCAAGACTAATTCCTGCCTATAATTGCGGAGACTAATTCCTGCCTATAATTGCGGATCTTGACTTTCTGTGCTTCTACACTCCCCCTCAAGTTGGACTGTAGATATCAATCAAGTTCAACTTGCCAATCAGATACTCAAATCTGTCTTTGGGCAATCCTTTAGTGAGGATGTCTGAGGTCTGTTCTTTAGAGGGTATGTACCTTAGATCAATGATACCCTCATCAACTTTTTCCCTTATGAAATGTCTGTCTATCTCGACATGTTTGGTTCTATCATGTTGAACTGGATTATGAGCAATATTGATTGCAGCTATGTTATCACAATAGACTTTGATCGGTAGATTTATGCATTCCTTTACATCTTCAAGAACACGTTTTATCCATATGCCTTCACAAATCCCAAGTGACACAGCTCGGTATTCGGCCTCAGCACTGCTTCTTGCAACTACACTTTGCTTTTTACTTCTCCATGTGACCAAGTTACCCCATATATACGTACAGTATCCAGATGTGGATTTCCTATCATCTTGATCACCTGCCCAATCAGCATCTGTAAACAATTCTATATTTCGTTTATCAGTCTTTTTGAACAGTAAGCCACGTCCCGGAGATCCCTTCAAATAACGAAGGATCCGGTATACTTCATTCAGATGTTTCTGTGTAGGATTATGGGAGTGCTGACTGACCATACTAACGGCAAATGCGATATCGGGTCTGGTATGGGACAAGTATATTAATTTACCTACCATTCGTTGGTAGTTTCCTATGTCCACAGCTTTACCAAGGTCTGCTTCTTCGTTTATTTTATCAACCCGAATAGGTGTGTTACTAGGTCTGCAGCCTGTCATACCTGTTTCCTTCAAGAGATCTAGTATATACTTTCTTTGGGAAATATAGATACCACCTTTTGATCGAGCAACTTCCATCCCCAGAAAGTATTTCATCTCTCCAAGATCTTTGACTTGGAATTCCCGTGTAAGTGCTCCCTTGATCTGATTGATCTCTACCTCATCATCTCCAGTAAGGATTATATCATCAACATATACTGCTAGAACAACCATCTTGCCTTTATGATGTTTAAAGAACAAGGTATGATCACTCTGCCCCTGAGTATAACCATGTCTCTTCAGAACCCGGGTGAATCTGTCAAACCAAGCACGTGGAGATTGCTTTAGCCCATACAACGACCTCTTTAACTTGCAGACTTGGTTAGCCTTTTTTCCTGGGAACCCTGGAGGTAACTTCATATACACCTCTTCCTTGAGTTCTCCGTTGAGGAAAGCATTTTTCACATCGAGTTGGTGCAGATTCCAATCTAAATTCACTGCAATAGATAAGAGAATTCTGATGGTATTTAACTTGGCTACTGGAGCAAATGTTTCAGTGTAATCTTCCCCATATACTTGCGTGAAGCCTTTTGCAACCAATCTAGCTTTATATTTTTCAAGACTTCCATCTGCTTTATATTTAGGAGTGAATACCCATTTGCACCCAACAGGCTTCTTCCCTTGTGGTAGATCTACCACATCCCATGTCTTGTTATGTTTAAGAGCTTCCATTTCCTCCAAGACAGCTTGTCTCCATTCAGGTATAGCCATAGCTTCATCAATAGTGTCTGGTATCCTGATTCTATCAAGATGAGATACAAATGCATTGTATTTAGATGAAAGGGCCTTATAAGAGACAAATTTCTCAATGGGATATCTAGTGGATGATTTGGGTTGTCTGGGTTGTTTTCGCATTGCAATGGGAAGATTAAGATCAGAACCTTCTGTTTCTCTTAGACCTGCCACTGGTACTGACTCCTGGTGAGTGCTAATAGCTTGTGGCTCATTACCTCTTTTGTGTCGTCGTATGTAGGTATTACCCCACATATTTGTTTCTCCCCCTGGATTTGGCACATTGTCAGAGTTATCAGGATTATCAGGGATATCAAGGTTGTTATCAGGAGTATCAGAGGTATCAGGATTAGGTTCTGTGTGAGAAGTATTAGGATTAGGTTCTGTGTGGGTAGGTATATAAATTGTGATTGTTTGGTCATCCTTTAGCGTTTCTTTTGTCTGAAATTCATCATCTCTCTCCCCCTGAATTGCAGGCAAGGCATAATAGGGTGTATTTTCAAGAAAGGTGACATCACAGGTGACAAATAAACGTTTGGAGACCGGATCATAACACTTGTATCCTTTTTGGGAATGAGAATAACCAAGGAAGATACACCGAAGGGCTTTAGGGTCAAGTTTGTTGGTGTGATGAAGGTGAACGTATGATGTGCAACCAAACACCCGGAGTGGTAGAGTGTTTTCGAGGTATGGGAGGTTATAGTATCTATGGAGGAGTTGAAGTGGCGTTTTGTAGGACAGTGGTCGGCTTGGCATTCGGTTAATGAGAAATGTGGCAGTAAGGACAGCATCATCCCAATGATATTTAGGAACATTACTGCTAAACATAATGGCTCTGGCAGTCTCAAGAATATGACGATTCTTTCGTTCAGCAATACCATTCTGCTGAGGTGTATAGGGACAAGTACTTTTGTGAACAATGCCATTTTCGGTCAAGAAGGTAGACAGGACCTGATTGAAGTATTCAGTCCCGTTATCGGTGTGTAGGATCTGGATTTGGGTTTGAAATTGGGTTTGGATCATATTGTAAAAATTAAGGAATGTTTGATATACCTCTGTTTTATCCTTCAACAAGTAGACCCAACTGACACGTGTATGATCATCGATGAATGTGATGAACCATTTTGTTTTTGATCGGTTTGGAGTACGGGATGGTCCCCATAAATCACTGTGAATTATGGAAAAAGGTTTTGATGCTTGGTATGGGATTTTTGGAAATGAAGTACGATGATGCTTAGCCTTTTCACATGAATCACAATGAAAATCAGAGGTGATTTTATGAGGAACGAGGGATGGAAACATTTGAGACATGTAATTTAAATTTGGATGACCTAAACGTTTGTGCCATAACTCCAAGTCACCAGTGCTAGAGAGAGACACTTTATTGCAAGATTTACTCCAATGATTATCACTTTCATCAAGGTAATAGAGACCATCAAGTTCTTTTGCACTCCCAATCGTCGTCCCTGTCAGCAAATCTTGAAAAACACAGTGAGTAGCAAAGAAGTTGACTTGACATCGTTTATCATTAGCTAATTTGCTCACAGATAGTAAATTACATTTCAAATTTGGAACATGTAATACGGAGTGAAGAGTGAGTGTAGCTGAGATTTCGATGGAACCAATTCCAGTTACAACAGACTCAGAGTCATCAGCAATTCGCACGGTCATTCCTTTGATAATAGGAGTATAGGATGAGAAAAGAGTCTTATTGTCAGTCATATGATCCGAAGCACCTGAGTCAACAATCCAACAATTCCCTGTACATAGTTCTTTTATCACAGCCAAGGCTTGAAAGAAATTACCTCTCTTGACTACTATGGCAGTAGGCTTTGTCGTAGTCTGTAGTGTGGCCAACATTTCTATAATTTTGTGCAGTTGGTCACTTTGTGATGATTTCTTGGAAGCTTCAGCCACATTACCTCTTCCTTTCCTATTTTTAGGCTTCCAGTCAGCAGGTTTACTACGAAGGTTCCAACAAATGTCCTTTGTGTGTCCATGTTTCTTACAATGGTCACAAAGTGGACATCCTTTAGAATTTCTTTGTTCAGTGAATCGAACAGTAGAGATGTCATGAGAACCATATCGAGGCATAAAGGAAGAGACATCTGAAATTATAGTCATAATGACCGAGTAGTTCTTAAAATTTCAGAAATACCAATTTAGTCCTTCGAATAATGGAAATGACAGATTGGTCCTCTGAATTTCCAAAATAACAGAATGGTCCTTCGAATAATGGAAATGACAGATTGGTCCTCTGAATTTCCAAAATGACAGAATGGTCCTTCTAATACTGAAAAAGACAGATTGGTACTCCGAATTTCAAAAATACCTGGTTGGTCTTTCAAATTTGGAGAATGACAGATTTATACTTGATCAATTAAATAATTTGGCGCAGTTCAGAAATGACGAGTCTGCGGCTTTCCTTGCGCACGAAATCACGCAGACCTTGGTGCGACGCGGAGGAGCTCTGGAACCGGAGATCCGTCTTGAAGTCCTGAGCGATCTCACGAACCAGACGCTGGAACCGGATACCAGAAGTTTCCGGATCAGAAGCTCGACGCGGCGGTGCTTCGAAGCTGATCCTGACAGCGCCGGATTGCTGCAGCTGAAGCACGGCGGTGCTGGGTTAGGTGGACGTCCGAAAGAGTGCGTCGATGAGACACAGCAAAACTGCCAATCGATGAAAAAGAACTCAGAGGGCGCCGATTTTTGGTTCAGACAGGAACGGAGAACCTCGGAAGTCGCCGATGCTGGTTGTGAGATTAACGTCACACGGAAACCGAACACAACGGTTAGTGTGTTTTATTCAATTTCGATGATTCTCTTCTCTATGCTCTGATACCATGAAGAGAATCATAAGATTGAATTGATTGTTATATTGCTTGATAGATTACATACGCATATATACACACATAGGATAGAATAAAATATTGGAATAAGCTAACACAACACTGTATATCAAGACTAATTCCTGCCTATAATTGCGGAGACTAATTCCTACCTATAATTGCGGATCTTGACTTTCTGTGCTTCTACACAGAATATATACTGTAAGGTGAATCAAATCTAGGCTACACAGAACTGGACAAATTATCTTGACAACACCACCAATAAGGGTGTGAAAGATGCAACATATATTCAAATAAATTGTAGCAGGAGCAATTGCCCAATAGAATGTAAAACAATATATTATTGCCCTCCTCTGCTTTTAATTAGTTAAAAGAATTCTTATCTGAAACCCAGTGAGCACCAAAATGTTAGTTTTCTTTCGTTATCAGGCATACGTGAAGGCATATTCTGTAACGTTTTATCTTTTCACCATATCTCTCTGATATATGAGCACATAGTTAGCAGCACAGCATGTATACAAGAAAAAATGTATAGAACCCAAGAGCTTTCCCAACTAATGCATTTTACCTTCAGAAAAAGATAAATAGAATACATAATTACTAAGATAAATCAGTTTAACCTTCAAAGTCCTCAAGTAGTTTCTGAGGTCACGCAAAAGGCCTTCCTTCTGATCTCTTCGGAAATTTGGTTCGGAATGGATAGCACGGTCATAGCTCAGAAGACGATCTTTTGTTATGCCATTGGCGTTCAATGTTTTCCAGTAAACACCAATGTCAAAGTCATTATTTACATAATCAATCAGTGCCTGGAGAATTTACTAGAAAGTCCAATGTGAGGCTAACGAGGAATACCATAAGGAAATCCGTAATTAAAGATTAAAGATTAAAACAGATATTACCTGACAGATTACAACATCATCAGGACTAGTATTATTGTGCAACTTCTGGTGCCATTCCTCCATCATTCCACCTTTGCATTCGTTATTTCTCTGCAAGTCACATAACATTTTTCCACGTGATTAAGGAAAATGATCAGACACCAAGGAAAATCAAATAAGAAATTAAACCACCTGGATAACAAGAATCTCATCCCGAATCCGCTGTCCTACAACCCCTTCACCTCCACGGCCAACTGTAGACAAGATCATTCTTACAAGTTCCCTATACTGTGGATAACTTGTATACACTTTCTGAAGTGAATCCGTAAGCCTATCCTGAGCTTTACTGATCTCACTGTTGCAACAGTTACATAGAATCAAAACTTGTGATCAGCAGATGGCTAGTTGTGGACAGAAAGACATTAACAAAGAACATAGCAAATGAATATCTTGTTCCTAGAGACAACGATAAAAAGCCAAAATTCCGAGAAGATTTAAATTATGTACTATTTGCAATTGCAATTATATTTGGGGAAAAACTAATTGTCTACCGTGGCTTCACATTGTAATTTTTGTTCCATATGAGCTGTCTTGTTGCCATGAACCTCATCCACACCAAAATACCTGCAAGACCCAATTGGCCAGCATCCTTTGCTTGATCTATAAGATCTGCTGCAATGTTGAATCTGCAATAAAGTTTGAGTGGTTTAATCGGATCCCACCAAACTGCTGTACCAAAAGAACCATATTGGCGAGCATATATGAGAGTATTGGTAAAGGGTTAATTTTCAACTTCCACATTACAGATTTTATTAGAGGTAAATAACAAGGCACTAAGAAATCCTCATGCATTTGATTCTTAGTTCAACCAAGCAGATTCAGGATGGTAATAAAGGCAAGCCATACAAAAAGGCACATTAAATGTAACAAAAAAAATAAATAAAGGCAACTGAACTAAGTCTTCTGATAGATGAATGCATGCAATACAAACACGTAACAAATGGAACCCTTCAATGTCCCTTACTCTATCATTAGAACTGAACCAAAAATCTAACTAGAGATGTTCAAGGCTGGACTAACCCAGCCACATTGAACTAACTTGAGTTGGGCAAAAGAGCATCTTTCGGGGTTGGGTCATCCCGTTTTTTAATTTCCGGGAGGGGGGAGGTTTGGCCCTGCCCTGCGCAATCATGCAATATTCAGAAAATACTGGAACTGAAGCAAAATATAACTACACATAAACTTTATACATAGAAGATAAGATTGCAATCACATTAGAGGACAAATTAAATTAGTGTAACGAAGTCAAAAGCTTGTAAGAGATTACTGACCTATGCATGAAGGACTTTTGTGCTTCATCTTCCATTTTTGCTATTTTATCCAGCAAAAATTTGGCAGTACCTTTGCCATCAACATTATCCTTTCAAAAAGAAAAAGCTCGTGATTAAATATAAAAAGGTGAAATAAATAAAGAAGACTGATGATCAAGGATTATAACCTTCTGTATTTGCTTCTTTCCACTACCAAATGCAATATAGAAGTTTGAACCGTTATTCTTTATCCATTTTCCACAGGACAGAATGACAAAAGGCATTCCCTTAAAAGTATTGTCTTCTACCTCTATATCTAATGACTGAACCTGAAATATTATTGATTAATACAGATCTGAATGACCTCAAATAATGAAAAATACAACTTCAGATATATTTTGTATGATACCTCATGAAAAGGGTCAGATGAACTACTTTTAAATTGTGTTTCAGCAGCCCCATTCACGGCAACTGAACCAGGAGGCAGACCACTTTGATTTGGTACCTGCCCATTATTGAACTGTACTAAGATGCCAGAGAAATTTGGAAAAATCATACAACCAGTGACATGAATTTTAACTTCCAAAATTTGCCATCTTCAGTATTAATTATAAACAAAACAGAAATATTCACAGAACCCACCTCAAGTTTAGGGCTTGATCGAGGGAATGGTTTGGGAGAATTATTAAATAGGGTGGAAAAACCCATCCCACATCCCAAAAACTCTCTCAATCAAGCCCTTCGAGTTCAGAGAAATAGACTTCTCAACTTTGCAGTCAGGCAATTAACCTCATAAAACTTTGGGGGGAAAATTCAACAACCATTTTCATCTATTTTTATTTGTAATGTTTTCTTTACTAACAGTCTCATGATTAAATATTTTGACTTCTCAGTTAATACGTTCATGCTTAGAGTCCAAAATATCCAAAAGTCAACCATTCCATGGAATGGAAATGATATAAAATTTGAAGGGATTTTGATGCAACTTTTCCTTAAACAAATGCACTCACCAACCACTCCCCCGGTGTTGTTCTAGATAAGGCCCAGTGAAGGGTAACAGGCGACTTAAAATTTGTAGCCAGGTGGACCTTTGTCTTGCCAGCGTCTTTAGTAACAAGGACCTTGAACATAAGAAACACCATCAATATGCAAATGTCTACATGAAAAATAAATACCAGCAGAAACAGATTAGAAGAAAACATGAATAAGATATTGCCCCACCAAAAGATCATTATCGCCAAGCTTGTAGATTTCCCTATTCAAAAGGAGACCCCTATTCTGTTCCTCCCTTGCCATGGAATATCGCTCAATCACTGTCAAGGCTTTTGGCACGTCTATATCTTGTTCAACAATGTTTTCAGCAACATGTCTGTTGATAAGTTGCATCAAATCTCTCTCCTTCCGTTGGATTCTTTCAGCACGAAAATATTTTTTGGTTTTCAATTGCTTGGCAACCTTTGTCTGTATCTCTCCTTTAAAAATCTTCTTCTTTATCTCATCTATAGAGATGCCTTTCTCAAGCTCAGCTAGCAATTCTTTTCTTGCTTCCTCAAATTCCCTCTGTTGTAAACATCGCAGGAGTTAATGAGCAATCACAGCTTAAAGGCATGAATAGAAAAAAAATGGTTAGATAAGCAATATAATATTTACAGTCTAAGTAAGACTTGACAGAAAATGTAAATCAGGAAGTATGTTCTATAATTACAAGCTGTTGATCTGGAGAGTAGTTAGGCTTCCCAGCTTTTTCCCACCGTATATAGGCTTGTACTTGTACAAGTTCATCAGGTATTATCTTTGTTTCAGAAACAGAAGGCTCCTTGGTTTCTGTGGCAGTAGTTTTGTCTTTTAATCTCACATAAAGGTCTTCTATTGAAGTACCCCTAGCCAGTTCCTCCAATAGTTCTGTTCTAGCTGCCTCGTATTCCTCCTATCAGAAAGGAGGGAAAATTATTTATCCATCACACAAAAGTAGACAATTGCAAAAAATCCCATGCCATGCAGCGAAACATATGAAGCCAACAGCAAACTGCAAAAAGACAACAGCTTTCTTTGGGTTTTCAGAAGGGTATTATAAAATGGGAATTTGTAAACTAGAAAATCAATGGAGTAGGATAAGAAATTCAAAAATAAAAAGAACAAGTAATTTCGTTAGCTGAAAGTAGATATGATTAAAACTATAACATTTGTTTTAGACATAATAGCCAAAGGACAGCAAAAACAGCACATTGCACACTGCCTAAGGATTTTAAGCACTTTATTTTTTTGGTTTTTTTTGGGGGGGGGGGGGGGAAGAAAATTGTCATATTTGTAATGATCAAATTTCGCAGGACAATGGGTATCATCTTCTCATTAAAAGAACAACTAATAATAAAGAACCTTTTTCTTTAACTTTTAAATTTTCAAATCCATGTCACTTAGAGGGACTTTTTAATATGCAAAATGGGATTGATAAAGACTAAACTGCTATACATGAACATGGCTTCATCACTGACCTTTTCTTGCTCTGGAGTGTATATCTGCTTGCCCTTTCTTTCCCACCTAAGATATGCTTGTATCTGTACAAGGTCTTCAGGAACTGAAAATTTTTTATCCGACTTAACTTTCAATGGTAGCTTAATGTGAAAATTCCTACCATTGTTTTTAAACCTGTAAATAGAAGTGCGATCTAATGATATAAATGTGAATTTAAAGAAAATAAACAAAATATACCAAGACTTGCCACTTATCCGAGCCTTGTTGGGTATAAGAAACTCATTAAACAACAACAACATATACAAACACTCACCATTTATTCTGAGCCTCATCAAGTATAAGGAACTCAATAGCTTGTGCCACTGGATCATCTATTTCTATTTTAAGGATGGATTCAGAGCCCCTCTAATAACAATTTCATAAAAATTAAAGTGAATATATCAATTTTTCTTGGAATTTTCTTAATTTTCAGTTATCATTGGAAACTTACTTTCACAAATGGAGTCCTGAGAGCCCTGTTTTTATATACTTTTGTTCCATCTGGGAGTAGTGAAGGAATTACCCACTGCCTATAAAACAAAAAACAAATGTAAGCGTACGGGACATTCGTAATTAATTCAAGCATTTGAAAATCTTGGGTTAAATATCAATAATTGAAAACAGTTTGTGATGGATATACCCTTTTTGATCACGAATAACTCCCCAGTGCAAAAGCAGAGAGTTGCTACTGCCAGAAACTTGTATATCTATTTGTGTAAGCCCTGGTGCTGAAGATGCAACACCAACCTGGTACATCAACAATATAGCATCCATTAATTCGTAGATTACTACTACATCATATAAATACCTTGAACCATTTAATAGTTAGGCCTGCTGTATACCTGCAATTCAATATTCCCATCAAGAAGGAAATTTCCTGAAATCTGTTCCGGGGACAAAAGCTGTTAATAGAGACATCAAGTTCAAGAGGATAGTTCAAAGATTCATGAAAGTGGAGACTTGGAACACTTATGGTCAGTTCTTATTTCCTTTTTGGGATGACTCAAAGATGTGTCGGTTAAATATTCATTATATAAAAGCAATTAATTGAACCATCACTACGTGGTAGCACATATCTAAAAAACCATCAAACAAACGTGCGTGTACATCTACAACATAAGACCATTGCTCTCTATTTCTCCTACTTTTTGGAGGAGGGGATGCCTGAGAATTTACTTTAAACTTAAAAATGAACATTTCTACTGTAATACCTCAGAACAAATTGGATCAGACAACTCGTCAACATGTTCATGACTATACTCAACATTTACTCATAGGATTGTAAATGAAATGAGCTACTCAGAACCTCATATCTAGGCTGCTCTCATCTTACTTTATTCATCAAACAAAAGAAACTTGAATATAACATTGATCTCATTTAGCTGCCTCAATCAAACTTAAAAGACTCGTTTAGTGCACAAGTGACTAATTGTTGTATTTAATTAAAGATATATAAAATGAAATTTCTAATTTTTCTTACTTAATTGAGCTCAATTTATTTTTCACATTTTGTAGAAGATACAAGCCAAGCCTGATCTCTTTCTCAGGCTTAATTCAATTGAACTCTGATCCGTGCAAAGTTCAACTAAGCTTCACCCCTGCTTACAGTATACAAATAGAATTCTTTCTTCTTTCTTTTGACAAATACTAACAGAACTTTCTAATCGGCATAAAGATTTTGATTAAACCATGTTCATAATATTTCACATTTGAAACTCACCTCAGAAGCTTGACCTGCGAGTGAAAACACAGCATGTGGAACAACTGCACCTTGTTGATGCCTTGCCATGGCTATTTTTCGTTTTCTTACACACAAATTGTTCCCACAAAATTTTGTAGCAAGTAGAAAATTCTGTGCTTGTGCTGGCGCTTTGTTCTCACTTACATCTTGGTATAAACTGTTCGCAGATATGAAGGAAGAATTAACATTACTTTGATATTTAGCAACCTCTGGACGAATCAAAGTCTGGTGCAAGATGCCATGCGTGACGAGATTACTCATACTGGGTAATCCACTCCTTGTTTTAAAGAAATCCAAGCGTCGGCATGAAGTAATTAATGGCAATTCCTACAAAAGGTGAGTAGAAAATTGAGGCATGTAATGCAACACGATGCTTTTACAATTTAGGACACGAAACAGAATTGCGCGCTCGGGGACCCAGGCAACTAATTAATTGTTAGTCATAACTTGCTCAAGTTCGCGATCGTCAACATCAATCTTAATCCGATCATTTCCTAGTAGCATGTTCCTTATTCAAGACATAGTAAAATTTGAAAAGTATTGCACCATTCTAAAACTTCAAGGGGAAAACTGAACACAGCATATCTTCTTCGACACTCAAACGGACTGCGACACGAAAACGGAATACAAAATTTGCATTCATTCTCAGAATCAATCCATGGTTCGACGAAAAACGAGGGAATCTCCAAAGTGAACGAATCAGCAATGTCCAACCAAAATACAGCGAAAAGCAAATCAACCTGGTCGGGGATTGATAAAGTTCGAGTGTTAGAAACTACCTCAAGGTGGAGCTCAAGAGGAGCGAGGATGCGAGCGAAGCTTCAGAGATAATTGAGAATGAATAGCGAATGAGAAAAACAACGAGAGAGTTCGGTGCTCAGAGTCAGGACTATGGAAAACTCTGCTTGCTCAATACTCAGTTCGGTGAACTAAGTAATCACGCAAGTGCTCCGACGTAGCTAAATTCGGCCATTTGGCTGGCGATGTCGTTGTATACGTGGCACTGGGTAATGACTCAGTATAATCCATATTAGATAATTCTTTGAATAAAATTGTGAATCGCGTTATTTACCCCTTCGGTTCATTTTATCATCAACAACTAACAAAATGGTTCAAAATATTAATTAAAAGTAATAATTGTGTAATGTATGTAATTTCTTTTTAATTATACCCTTACTTATAAAAAAAATATTGTTAATTCTTAGAAATTGATAATATTTCAGTATATTTTCTTCTCTTTTTAATAATTTTTGGATTCAAATTGTGCATATAAAGAATTTATAGAAAAAAATGTGCAAGTCAAGGTATCAAGTTGAAGTTCAAGAAAATCTTGTATATATTATATGATTTGTGTCTCATCAAAAGAAATAAAGGACTTATTAAGTCACTTTCTCTTAGAGGAAGATGTAGAGACAATACTGGAGCTAAGGAAAGGTCATTGAAGTTAAGAAGATAACAAAAAACCAATTAAATTGAAAAGAGAACAACTATGTCAAATGCCTCGACAACTAACATGGTTGTTGAAGCGAACAAAAAATCTAAAGGAAGTCAGAGTTTTTGTGGCACTTGTCTCAGCAACTAACATGATCACTGAGGCAAACAAATAATTTAAAGAAAGTCAGAGTTTTTGTAGCATTTGCCTTAACATCTAACATGGTCGCTAAGGCAATTGACGAAAGTCCAATGTTATGTAACACTTGCCTTAGCAACCAACATAGTTGCTAAGGTGAATGCAGAAAAAGCAAGATTGTGGGTTTTAAAAACTAATGCATCAAAAGATAATAAAATTTAGAGAAAGGCACCACAAGAGATCATTCTACACTTGGAGAAGTTGGAGTACAGAAGTTCTCACCTTGGGAGAGGGTTCTTGAAGGGTTTATTCAAAATAACCTTGTCCAACCTAATTAACAATATAATTGCATTAGTTAGTCTACTTTTACCCTGGTTCACGTGAGAACGACAACTTTTTATACTACTTACAACCTGTGTAAGTGTAGAAAAACGGTAGACAAATATTTTGAGAAATAATGAATAAAAATTTATCGTAGAGATAATGAGTGATATATATATAATAGGGGTTATTATGGGAAAAGTTGTTTAAATACCACCTCTGATATAAAACAAAAGTTTCTTATATTGAATACCACCTCCATAAAAAGAAACATTTTTCCTTATAAAAAGGAGGCAATGGAGTAATATGATTGTATTTTATCCATTGAAGGACAGTATTATTTTTTTACCTGAATATTATTCTTATTTGTTGAAATCATATGAAAAATATAATTATTTATCAGCTTTGTTAGCCATAAAAAAATAGAGGGTATGCAAGTTTTGAAGAATCTAGAAGAAGGTACATGTCAAAAAGAAAAAGATTCTAGATGAAGTTAGTAAAGAATGATAAAGGATGTTGTGGGGTCCGTGAGGAGCGAGGAGCGAGGAGCGAGGAGCGAGGAGCCGTCAATTCTGGATGAAGCTCATAAAGAACGATAAAAGATTCTAAAACGTATCCACTCTATCATCATCATGCAATATCGTTTCGTGATTTATCCTATATCCTGTTCATGATTGATTCAACAACGGCCAAAATACAAGAATTGGTATTAAAATATCTAATCCCTGATTAAATTATTTTTTGTTAATTTTCTAATCCGTTCCATTATTTATTTGAGATTTAATATGAAGAGTTTATTCTTGTTTGTTTAAATAAAATTGTGGATGAACTTAAAATTTTATACACATATTTTATTTTTGAGTAAAAGTGTAAAAATGCTCATAAACTTTTTTTAAAGAGCATCAAATACTATAAACTTTATTTGAATACAAAAATGGTCATAAATTTTTTTAAAATGGGGCTAGAATACACCCAAATAAAGGATAAAAATGCCTCTTTTTCAATATCTTTGTGAGTATTTTTACGCTCAAATAAAGTTTATGATATTTAACATTCTTTAGAAAAAGTTTATGAGTATTTTTATATTTTTATCCTTTATTTTTATTTAAATTAATAAATTCATAGAATGTTATATAATTTTAAAAACTATAAATAATGCTTTTTGACAAGGGATTCCTTGATTATTATTGGAGTAAAAGAGATGTCCTTTTATTTTTTTTCCTAGAATATTATCATCAATTTTTTATGTAGCGCCTGTTTCTAGAAGATAACTTTTTTTCATTCTTTCATAAAAAAAAAAGATGGAATTATGAGTTATCCTCGCACACGTTAAGTATTTTAAAACAGTATTACACTTTTATTGGTATTCTTTGCAAATGAATATAATACTCTTTTTTTTTTTTTTTGCCAGAGAATATAATACATATTTGTGCCTTGTTTTACAAACACCTCTCAAGTCTAAAACCAGTCCTTTTTTAATATTTTTGAATTGGACATGTAGGCACCAATAACCTTAAATTATAAGTCAAGCATAGCTCTAAAATGCTTGTTTGAGATAGTTTAATTTGGGTAACAAGTATTTATAAATTATGATATACGAAATAAATATATGAGATAAGTTTTATTTCGACTTACATAATAAATATTTATTCTTAAAAAATAAGCTAATTTAAAACTGCTAAAAAACCTATCATGCCACTGACTTATCGCTAGTTCAAAGCCAACCAGAACAATTCGTGGGTTGCTAGGTTTCTGACACATTGACGTCCTCCCATTGAGGAGCGGACCCAAACTTACAATGATTTTTCAAAAAAATGCAAATGTAAATAAATAAATATGGAATATTATTTATCATACAAGTTCATATAATTATGTATTCAATAATTCAATCCCTCGGTATTACCCCCTCATGTTCTTTTTATAAGTGTTTAAAATTTGAATTGTCTTGCTCCTTTTTATAAGAGTCTAATAAGAGTTGTCTGAACATTTAATGAGTTTTTTTTCATTTTTGCCCCTTATTAATTACATGTATTGCGTTAATTAAAATGTTGACAATATTTATATTTAATCTATTTCTCTCTTGTTTAACCCCTCATAAATAAGGGTATACTTAAGAAAAAAAATTATTTTAGATACACTTATTATTTTTAACTAATTTAAATCGTTTTTTTAAACTGTATAATTCAGTTAATGAATTCTTATAAATAGGATCGGAGGGAGTACTTATTTTCCAAGTGGAAATTAGATGAACCAATTTTGTGTGTAAAAGCTTGTATTGGTCACAAGACTAACCCAACGCGGAAGCAAAGAATGTGGCAGGTTGCATGTGATTTGAAATTGCATATTTACTTTTTTTTTTGCTTGGAATCATATCACTGAATAAGGTCAAAAGGGTAAAAAGAAAAAGAAAAAGAAAACATCACTCATGGTTTAAGTCTGAACAAATCAGTGTCGTGATATTGAAAAGAAAAAAAGGCCAAAAGAAAACTGCCCAGAAAGAGAATAAAAAATGCTGTAATAATTAAGACTCGTTGTAGCAAAAGATCAGGTGAAGTACTTTTATGACCAAGTGAAGGGCCCGAATAAAGTTAGCCCCAAGTAAATCTATTTTTTTAGTAGCCCACCTGATATTCAGAGTTTTATCAATGATTAATTCGGATCCGACCCACATCACGCATTTAGCATGATAGGTGAGTCTCCCATGGGATTTTTTGTATTCATCAGATCTCGAACCCGAAATCTTACTTAAATGAAACCAAACTGCTTACTACTCAGATCAACCCCCGTTGGTAGCCCTAAGTAAATCTAATATAACCCTCAGTCTACTTTTATGACATGTTGATTTGCATACAAGTCAATGGTAAGTTTTTTTTTTTATGAAAGAATTTTAGGAAATGGGTTAGGCTCACCCACGATCCAAGGACAGAGCTCCAAGTTGGGATACCTCCCCTAACGCCTCGACTGGATCAAAACTAAATGGATTTCCCTGGGATCGAACTCTCTCTCATTGGTGAGAGTATTCGACCCCTTCACCAACTGAACCCAAAGAAAAGGGGTAAGTCAATGATAAGTTCGAGAAACTGAATATTGTTGATCCAGTGCGAAAACCCGGTGATAAATAGAAAGGCCCATGGCAAATCATAGATCGAAAATAAAAAAGCCTTCTCTTTTCTGGGCCTTGAATTGTGGTTACATCGAGCCCACAAAACAGTGGAGTGGAGTGTTCTAATGAAGGGAACTTAGATGTGGATTTCATGGATAAGGGATTACTTATTGTTGAAAATTTTATGTTTCGTATTAATATAAGTGCATGTTTGGAAAACGCTCATATCATAGTTTCATAAATTCTTTTTTATAAATTAAGACAAAATTCATCTCAGATATATAAAAACCAAGGAACGAAAAATCGGACCGGTCATTGAACCGGTCACAGCACAGGTTCAAGGGTTAATGGGTCAACCGGGGTCTAACCGGTAGTTGAACCGGTCATAACCGGTCATATTAAAATATTATAATTTATTAGTGATAATATATATTAATATATTTTTAAACTTCTATAGATAAAAATAAAGATTTTTAGAAAAAAAATGTTTAAAATCTATTAGTATTAGTTATAATACATATACTTATGCAAAGATATCTCATTTCCTATAATTATTATATTTTTTTAAATAATTTTTTTCATTATTTTCTTCATTTTTTTTATATTTATTCTTTCTTTATCTATTTTTCTCTTCATTTTAGTCTTCAACTTTCCATTTTACCCTCAAAAAATACAAAATAAAAATTAGGAAAATTAAAAAAAAAAAAAAAAAAGGGGGAAGAAACCGGGTCAACCGGTTGGACCACCGGTTTTACCGGTTTTGACTGGTTTTGACCGGTCCAACCGGTTTACTATCAAACCAGACCGGACCAGTGACGGGTTCCCGGTCGAACCGGTCGGTCCGGTCCGATTTTTTGAACCATGATAAAAACAAGTTTAAAAAGCTAAAACAAACATACACTAAAAAAGAAAATTGTAGGCCTACATTTTTGCCGTTTGGACTCGGTCGCTGATAGCACCAGACATTGGTTGATAAATTCAAAAAACAGAGAGAAAATTGATGAGAAGCCTCCGATGGAATTTGAAGAATTTAAATTTTTATATCGACACTTGTCTTTTTAACCAATAAATGTCTAAATGGATGGTTTTTTGAGGAAAAATGTCATTTACGTCTCAATCAAGAGAAATAATATATTGATAAATCTCATAACTTATTAAGATAGCTCTTTAATTTGTTAATGAAAATTTTTCTAATATTATTTTTTATGATTAAATCCTCAATGATATTCCCTCTCTCTTTTTAAATATTGATGGAGCCAGCTCCGCGGTCATAAATGATTCGTAGCATATACTCCACTTTCAATATATTATTTAATTTCACTTCCCATTCCCATCTACCGCCATTACCATTATTATTTAATTTCACCAGACAACCACTTCCCATTCCCATTTACCACCATTACCATTATTATTTAATTTCACCATTCAATTTAAACCTTTCAAATCACAAAAGTATCGTCATGATGATTTTTCAGAAAAGCGAAAAAATTACTTCCTCATGTACTCATTATAAAATATATTTATTTGATTTAATTAAATTAAAAAAGTTAAATAAATTAACTAAGATTATATATATTTTTTAAAACACTTGATCATTTTTCTTATTTATTTTATTTTATATTTTCATTGATTATTGTTGAGGGAACATCAATAGAAATAAAATAAGAAGATATTGACAAATATATAAATCATGTCTTATATTTAAGATCAATATTAACTGATTAAATATATTTTATATTAAATATTAGAGTCACTAGAAGGAGGACACAGAAAAGTGGATCCCGCGTATAATTATTTTTCCCGTCCCGTGGGATTTGAAGATCCGCAACCCCTCCTGTATAGGAAGGAAGACAAGAATCCACGAATTTAATATTTTTTATGAAAAGAAATCATTATTACATTATGGGAAAAAGATAAGTTTCTAATCACCACATTATTCTCATTTTCGTGTATAGCTATAAACTGTCAGAAGCATGATCAGGGTTCTCACTGCACGATGGGTGTGGACGAAGTGCTGGCTCTTATCATGATATGGGTAGGACGATTAGCCACTATTGCCGAGTGCACAGTTGAGAGACTGATGTGAAAAACAGAAAAAAAAGCTCTAAAAAGCTCCCCTGGGGTATATGCAGGGTCTGCCGGAGTTGAATGCCTCTGGCCCCCACCCCACTTGATATCAAAACCCGTTTGATAAGAAAGCTATAAACTATTGGAATCATAATTAGAGGTTCTCACCGCATTATGGGTGTAGACTAAGTGATGGCTCTTACCCTAACATGATCAGAACATTTAGCCATCGTTGCTAGTTATACAGTCAAAAGGCAAATGTGTAAAACAAGAAAAGAGCTTTGGAAAGCTCCCTTTCAGGTATCTGTGGGGTGTGCCGGAACTGAATACCTTCGACCCCCACCCCACTTGGCTATAATCTGATATTCTTTATTCAATGAGATTTTTTATTATTCCGTTCCACCCTTTCTTCAAGGGGGAAAAACGGGTTTTTTCACTTTTTTGTTCCCACATGAGACTTCGTAGATAAATGTCTCATATGTTTTTGGTCAACTAATAGAGATCCATATGAACCCTTAATTATTTTTTTAAAAAAAATCATAAGAGCAAACAACACTATTTTTCTTTTATTTTTGGAAAAAAAAGGAGGCGCGTGGCAACTGGCAAGCAGTAATAACTAGTTTCGTTGGAATATTTTAATATCGCAAGTGAAAACAATGTAGGCATATTAGGTGTGTGTTTGTGTTTGGATTCAATTAAAAAAAATTATTTTGGGAGAAAACCTTGATTTTAAGAAAAATTATTTAAACACCTAACTTTTTGCTAAACCAAGATTTTGATCTCAAATCATGGTTTTGCAAAAATCATCCAAACATCCTAAATTTTGCCAAACCAAAGTTTTTAGCTAAAAACATGGTTTGGATCTCAAAACCATGATTTTGAGAAAATCTTTTTTTTTTTTCTTTTTTTCATATGTGGACCCCATTATTTCACTCTAATTGGTCTTTTTTATTAATGTGGGCCCCACACCACACACTCTCTTCTTCTTATTTTTTTTTTTTTTGAATTTCACCGATTTTTCTTTAATCCCTTTTTTTTAATAATTTTAAAATTTTAATACTCCATTTTATCTTATAAGATCTATTTATCTAATTTTATTATATTAAAAAAATTAGTTAAATTAATTAATATTAATATAGACAAATTTATTTCATTTTTGGTATTAATTATGAAATTTAATGTTAAATAATGAATTTTTGCACACGTATAAGAAAGATTTTTACACATAGGAAATATCATCTGCACACCAGGAAAAATATTCTGCACATGCGGAAAATAATCTACACACGAAGGTCCCATTTAGCAAGTAAGTTGGCAATGAGGGATTTTTTCACAATTTTTCCAAATCATTATTCTACTCATAATTTATTCTCCAGAAGCTATTTTGCTCAAAATTTATTCTTCAAAAATTATTCTCCACTTTTTCTCCATAATTTATTCTCCAAAATTTATTCTCCTCATAATCTATTCTCCAAAAATTAATCCAAACAGAGTGTAGATTCTGTTGAATATTCTACAAGTAGGTCCCATATTCATAGTGTGAGCTATGAGAACAATAGAAATGCCATTCATCACAGGGTAGACTATTGTCATTAATGGGCCAGCGATCTCTAAATTACAAACGTGCCCCTCCCATGTTTCCCTTGTTTATATCGCAAACGTATTAGTCACTCGCATTATTTTTTGTGTCCAGATATTTATTTTCTATCTTAACTCACACATCTATTATTATATTTATAGATGGTTTAAATTTAAAACCTTACACTTAAAAATGAATTAAAATAAATGACAAATTGTTCCAGTGTCAATGGTGCTGCTGCTGCCCATATATAATGGCAAACAAGTCAGAATTATAAAGGGGGCCTCTCGTAATTATAAGCATATATCACATCTTATTATATGCAATAAAACATCGATGAGAAAATGCTTATTTTAAATTATATCTTAGTTTTCGATTCATTTAATTTGTTTCGATCCTTTCAATCATGTTGGGCAAAGAAAAACAGAGCACCCACAATGTCAACGATTAGCTTATTTTTAAGCTCAGCCATGGAACGTGAAAATTTGACTACTATAGTATGAAGCTCTTCATAGTTTATTCCATGAGATACTTATTTCATTCCAATTTTCTCGTTGTCGGGAATTCTGTTCAACCTCAAATGTTCCATTCCATTCCATATGAACCTTTAATTATATATATAAAAAAAAGTATTACGCGATAACACATGACTTTTTTAAGGGAGGAAAAAAGAGGTAAGTGGCAAGTTAGCTGATAAATCATATAATTAAGGTTCATATTTAACAATGAAGTTTAAAGTAAGGGCAGGGGCGTCAAGCACAATTATATTTTAAATAAAACAGAAATACATATAAGAAATTAAAAATGGAACATTCACCACAAATCCGTTAATTTACTCAAAATGTCTGTTAGGTGTAATTACAAATTGTCTATGTGGCATTTAAGGAGATAAAACGTCCATTGCAGCGCCTCCAATCTGTAACAACAAATTCCTTTTCGGACCTTCATAGTCGTTCTCGCGACTGGATGGTCACAATAACACAACCCTCCGTCAGCATCTTCCCATCGACGGCGATGAAGATGCAGCCATCAACGTTGCTCTATAGCCTCGCTTCAGCTCCTTAATGTCTCTTGTCTTTATTCCTCTTCCAGGTCTACTTTGTCACTGCTTCTTAGAGTCAAACAAATCAAGTTGCAGAGACCTAGCTTTCCTCTTTAATAAATCTATTCAATCCTCTCACTGCCACGTTTTATCTCCTTAAATTTCACATAAACAATTTGCAATAATTACACCTAACGGGAGCTATGAGCAAGTTGACGAGTTTGTGGTGGATACTCTATTTTTAATTTCTTATGTTTATTTTTATCCTTTTTAAAACATAATTGTGCATGACGCCCCTTACTTAAAACTTCATTGGTAAATCTGCACCTTAACCCTAAATCATATGGAAAAAAAATCACATTTTATTTTATTTTTAAGAAAAAATAACATATTAATTTAGAAAAAAATAAAATAATCAGCTAATATTTTTCTTAAAAACAAAATAATTTTTTTTTGAACGAGTCATTAGATAATTAAGATTAAAATAATATAAATTGTTATATTTTAAATGGATAAAGTTTAAATGACATGACACCCTTAAAATACGTAAGTATTTCTCTTAGTAAATTTGTATATAATAGCGTTGGGAAAAAAATTGTATATAATATCGCTACAAGCTGTATCTTATATTAAAGGTACATGAGGAAGGATAATTTAATATTACAAGTGATTACAATGTCGACATGGAATATTCACTAGATTCCTTTGAATATTCAACTGCTTGCTTGCTTCCTTTGATAGTATCAGGCCAATAAAAATTCCAACCATTAATAGATTATTGTTAAAAAAGTATATGTGATAAGAGAGAAGATTGATAGGATTCAGAGAAAAGTGATAGAATTTCTAGAGAGAAGTTAGAGAGATGTTCTCATTCAGTTCAATTGAAACAATCGATTACAGCCCTTTATATAGAGGCAGAAATCTAACCCTGATTGTATTACCATGGTTATATTTAAATGACCATGGTTACTTCATATCGTCTTTATGTCCTTGTCTTCTTTTGCTTTATGTCCTTGTCTTCTTTTGCTTTTGCTTTGTATCAAATCATCTTTTCTTCTTTATGTCCAGTTGACTGGAAGAGTAATATGAGTCAATGGACATCCACATATTTAATATTCATAATACTCCCCCTTGGATGTCCATTATGAATGTGCCTCATTAAAAACTTTAACTAGGAAAAACCCAGTGGGATAAAAACCTAGCCAAAGAAAAGAGTACATCATTCATTGATACACTGTCGAGTGCTGCCTCATTAAAAACCTTTCTAGGAAAACCCAGTGGGACAAAACCTAGATAAGGGAAAAAGAGTACAGCGTGTATTGACTCCCCCTCTTGATAATATCAGTTGAAATCTTTGAATCTCCGAAGACCAATATCATGAACAAGTTTTTCAAAGATTGTACCTGGAAGTGACTTGATGAATAAATCTGCTAGATTTTCACTTGAACTGATTTTCTGGATATCTATTTCACCATCCTTTTGAAGGTCGCGAGTGAAGAAGAATTTTGGTGAAATATGCTTCGTTCTATCGCCCTTAATATAACCTTCTTTAAGTTGAGCGATACATGCAGCATTATCCTCATAGAGGATTGTTGGGATCATTTTGCCAGAAGATAAATGACAAGTTGTACGTATATGATGTATTACTGACCTCAACCACATACATTCTCGACTTCCTTCATGTATTGCTAGAATTTCTGCATGATTAGATGATGTGGCTGATATAGTCTGTTTCATAGATCGCCATGAAATAGCTGCACCTCCACATGTAAATAGATAGCCCGTTTGTGATTTACCATTATGTGGATCAGATAAAAATCCAGTATCTGAATAACCAACCAGTTCATACTTGGATACATTTGAGTAGTATAACCCCATGTCTGTTGTACCTCTGAGATAACGAAGAATGTGCTTTATTCCATTCCAATGCCTTCGTGTTGGTGAAGAACTATATCTTGCTAGTAAATTAACAGCAAATGATATATCAGGACGTGTGTGATTAGCAAGATACATCAGTGCTCCAATAGCACTAAGATATGGTACTTCTGGACCAAGTAGTTCTTCATCACCTTATTCACTAATTTCTCTAGGTCGGAATGGGTCTTTATCCACCTTCAAAGATCTTACAATCATTGGGGTACATAATGGATGAGATTTATCCATGTAAAATCGCTCTAGGACCTTCTTTGTATAAGTTTCTTGATATACAAAGATCCCTTTCTTGAAGTACTCGATCTATAATCCAAGACAAAATTTTGTTCTTCCCAAGTCCTTCATTTCAAATTCTTTCTTCAAACAATTAATTGCCTTTTGAAGCTCTTCAGGAGTTCCAATGATGTTGATATCATCAACATAAACAGCAATTATAGTAAAATCACTATTAGATCTCTTCATAAAAATGCATGGGCATATCGGATCATTTTTGTATCCTTCTTTCAACAAATATTCATTAAGGTGATTATACCACATGCGCCCTGATTGCTTCAGGCCATACAGGGACTTATTTAACTTAACTGAGTATTGTTCTCGAGAACTTGAATTGGATGCTTCTGGCATCTTAAGTCCTTCAGGAACTTTCATATAAATATCATTATCAAGTGATCCATATAAATAGGCAGTCACAACATCCATTAGATGTAAATCAAGTCATGCATCTACTGCTAGACTGATTAAATAACGAAAAGTAGTCGCATCCACTACTGGTGAATACGTTTCTTCAAAATCAATGCCAGGTCTTTGCGTAAAACCTTGGGCTACTAGACGTGCCTTATATCTAGTTATTTCGCCCTTTTCATTTCTTTTTCGTACAAAGACCCATTTGCATCCAACTGATTTTACATCTTCAGGTGTAAGGACTACAGGTCCAAATACTTTTCGTTTTTCCAATGATTTTAATTCTGCATTAATAGCATCTTTCCATAGGGGCCAGTCTTTTCTTTGTTGGCTCTCACTAATGGATTTTGGCTCATGATCCTCATTATCATTCATTACATCATATGTTATATGATAAGCAAAGATGTCATCAACGTTGACTTCATTTCTATCCCATCGGATTCCATTCATAACATAATTTATTGAGATCTCATTATTTTCACATATATCAGGTACATGGGTCTCTTCTGGGACTACAACATTCTCTTCTGGAGATAATATCTCTTCAGGAGATGGCTCTTCTGAAGCTACTAATTTTTCTTCATTATCCTCAACTTGACCATCTATATTCTTTGCTTCTTTTCTTTTTCGAGGATTTTTATCTTTGGAACCGATGGGTCTGCCACGCTTCAGGCGTGCTTTAGATTCATTCATAGCAGGTTGTCCTTCAGGGACATCAATTTTAATAGGAGCATTAGCAGCTGGGATATGTGACTTTGTCACTTTCTTTGGGTCAGTAAATGCTTCTGGCATTTGATTAGCTAAATTCTGTAAATGAATTATCTTTTGAACTTCAAGTTCACATTGTTTTGTACGAGGATCAAAATGAGCCAATGATAATTCATTCCAACTAATTTCTTTACCCAGCTGCTTGTTTTCTCCCCCTAATATTAGGAAAAATGATTCATCAAAATGACAATCGGCAAATCGTGTCGTAAATAAATCTCCTGTAGATGGTTCTAAATATTTTATAATTGATGGAGATTCATACCCAACATATATTCCCATCTTTCTTTGTGGGCCCATCTTAGTGCGTTGTGGTAGTGCTACAGGCACATATACCGCACACCCGAAAGTTCTTATGTGGAAAATATTAGGTTCCTGACCAAAAACCATTTGTAAGGGGGAAACCTTTAAATAACTTGTTGGTCTAATGCGAATTAACATTGCTGCATGCAAAATGGCATGGCCCCAAACAGAAATTGGTAGATTAGATTTCATAAGTAAAGGTCTTGTAATTAGTTGCAACCTTTTAACCAATAATTCTGCAAGTCCATTTTGCGTGTGAACATAAGCTACAGAATGTTCAACATCAATTCCAAGGGACATACAATATTCACTAAAAGCTTGTGATGTAAATTCACCAGCATTATCAAGACGTATTTTCTTGATAGGATAATCAGGGTAATGTGCTCTTAATCTAATCAATTGAGCAAGTAATCTCGCAAACGCCAGGTTGCGAGAAGATAATAAACAAACATGCGACCATTTATTTGATGCATCAATTAAAACCATATAGTACCTAAATGGTCCGCATGGTGGGTGTATTGGCCCACAAATATCTCCATGTATCCGTTCTAGAAATGTGAGAGACTCACTTTCTACTTTGCTTGGTGAGGGGCGAATAATCAACTTTCCCTTGGAACATGCAGCACATGAGAAATCATGGGATTGTGGTATTTGTTTACACTTCAGGGTATGTCCACATGAATTCCCAATTATTTGTTGCATCATGATTGAACCGGGATGGCCTAACCGGTCATGCCAAACATTAAATTCATTAGTAAACTTCTGGTTTACATTATCAAACTGCTGGTTTGTATTGGCAAACTTTTGGTCTGCATTATTGAACTTCTGGTTCACAATAGTATGTGTTTCAATTGTGCTTATACATGTGTAATACAAACCAGAAGAAAAAATAGGAAAACTTTCTAATATGCATTTTCTACCAGCAACTATATTTGTAATGACAAGATATTCCTTATTATCTTTAGTTGTTGTTTCTAAATGATATCCATTTCTGCGGATATCTTTGAAACTCAATAAGTTTCTTTTAGACTTGATAGAATAAAATGCATTATCAATGCATAATTTTGTTCCTTCAGGTAACAAAATATTAGCTCTTCCGGAGCCTTCAATTAAATTTATACTACCAGATATAGTCTGAACATTGGCTTCTCGTATTACCATGGAAGAAAAATATTTATCATGTCTGAGTATGGTGTGGGTTGTTGCACTATCAACGAGACATAAATCTTCAGGATTGATGCCAATAGAATTCATTCTTCATAAAAACATAAATAAAATTAATACATATGATAGAAACAACTTTAAATAAAATATAACAGTTCAAATTATATTAAGAAATCTGCAACATCCAAATAGTTATTATCTATATCGCCATACTCAGAATTCTCGCCCTGATCAACATGATTAACTTCAACATTTGATCTTTTACCAGTATTTTTAATTGATTCTTGGTAAAGATCAACTAGGTGCCTTGGTGTACGACATGTATGAGACCAATGGCCCTTGCCACCACATCGATAGCATGGATTATCAGCATATTTATTATGCCTACTGCTTTCCCCTTTTTGGTTCTTATCAGTCTTTTCCCACTTCTGATAGGAATTTGAACCTCCATGATATCGACCACGACCACGCCTGCGGCTATAGCCACGCCCACGTCCACGTCCATGTCCACGTCCACGTCCACGGCCACAATAAAATTCATTAGTTACTACATTCACTTCAGGGAATGGAGTTGAGCCTGTTGGACGGGATTCATGATTTTTCAATAAAAGCTCATTATTTTGTTCAGCCACAAGGAGACAAGAAATTAACTCAGAATATTTCTTGAAACCTTTTTCACGATATTGCTGCTGCAGGAGCAAATTGGATGCATGAAATGTGGAGAATGTCTTTTATAACATATCATCATCAGTAACATTTTCTCCACATAATTTCAATTTAGAAGTAATTCTGAACATAACTGAGTTATATTCGCTTATAGATTTAAAATCTTGCAAGCGTAAATGCATCCAATCAAAATGAGCTTTTGGAAGAATGACCATCTTCTGGTGATCATATCTTTCTTTCAAATTGTTCCAAAGAACAAGTGGGTCCATCACTGTCAAATATTTAGTTTTTAGATCCTCGTGTAAATGGTGGCGAAGAAAAATCATGGATCTGGCTTTATCTTTGTTGGATGCCTGATTCCCTTCTTTAATCGTGTCTTCCAGACTTTTGGCATTTAGGTGAATTTCAGCATCCAACTTCCAAGATAAATAATTTTTTCCAGTAATATCAAGAGCCACAATTTCAAGTTTCGCCAGGTTTGCCATTGTTCAAACTTCTTTTAGAGCTTCGTGCTGATAACGTGTTAAAAAAGTATATGTGATAAGAGAGAAGATTGATAGGATTCAGAGAAAAGCGATAGAATTTCTAGAGAGAAGTTAGAGAGATGTTCTCATTCAGTTCAATTGAAACAATCGATTACAACCCTTTATATAGAGGCAGAAATCTAACCCTGATTGTATTACCATGGTTATATTTAAATGACCATGGTTACTTCATATCGTCTTTATGTCCTTGTCTTCTTTTGCTTTATGTCCTTGTCTTCTTTTGCTTTTGCTTTGTATCAAATCATCTTTTCTTCTTTATGTCAAGTTGACTGGAAGAGTAATATGAGTCAATGGACATCCACATATTTAATATTCATAACAATTATTGATTATTCGCATTAATAGGTCAACGATTTCTAAATTACCAATGTACCCCTCCCAAGTTTAAGGCATCTTCTAACAAAATTTCTTCATTCACCTTACAAGTCTCTTGATGAGTTGTCCATAATTCCCCCCCCCCAAATATTATCTCTATTGCTTAAAGAAAACTTAAAGTTTAATATATCATGTATCTATACTTATCAATAAGTTCAAAAAATATTTAATTTTTAAACAAAATTAATGAGTTCACAATCTCTCATTTATTCTAGTGAGATAATAGAGGTGAACTATAACACACATGAGTAATTTTTTTCCCTCTCTACTGTACTGTCAATTTGTAGAATTTAAAAAGTTAGTTGAAATGAGTATTTGTAATAAAATGTAAAGAATTTGTAACTTTTTTCCCCCAAAAATACTCTTGCTGTTTCATACTTTCATTATTAGAATTTAGAAGAAAAAAATATAAGAAAATATTATTTGAATTTTAAAATCCCAAATCAATTATTTTCTATTAAAATGAGTTGTCAATTGATATATTTTTATAGGCAACAAAATTGATTTGAGATTTTAAATTTTAAGTGATATTTTCTTGTCTTTTTCCTAATTTAATGCATTGGTAAAAATGTTTCAATAAGCAGGAATATTTATGGAAAAAATAATTGATATAAGATATAAAAGAAAAATAAGCTTTGTATATAGGACCAAATCACGATGCTTATAATGAACCTGATATATGTTAGTATTTTACCCGCAAAATGGAACGTTTTATCTAAAAGTAATGGTTTTGCACTGTACATTCAATAATCTTTTAACGTATGCGTAGATATCCGATATTGCTTTCTTTGCACATGTGCAAGGATAACAATTGCTACTCTTGCCTATATGATAATGAGGCACCAATTAAATTTGCTCTACACAAAAACTGTAATTTTGTAAAGTATAATTAAGAGTTCATAGCATTTAATTTGATTTGGGTAATTTTAATTTATTACAAGTTTTGTTCAAATCCCTCTATTTCTCCAATTTGCTAATCTCTCTTCACAAGTCACAATAACAAAATCCTTTCGCGGTTTAGCCTTCACATGGCTAGCGATAAGAAAACGACGTGCACTAATAAAACAAACAAACACGTTAATCTCAGGATGTAAAAAAATCTAAGGTGTCATATATCATTATTAACTTATTATATCTACAAGATACTCTCAAGTGTTTGTTTGGTAACATTCCAAACCATGGTTTACACAATCCGAGATAAAACTCTTCTTACATACTTATCTCGTAAATTATAAAATTATTAAAAAAAACTAATCCAAACACATACTTAATTTTTTTCTTCAGAGAAATCCCACAAGTCACATATACTCACATCATTCAACTTTTCATATGCTCTTTTTTTTTTATCAAAAAAAAAATATGCACTTTTTTTTCCAGATTTTCATACACTTATACCCCTATAATTTTACTGTTCACTTATTATTATATAGATTTTGCACACATTATTAAACTTCACTCTTATTTAATATGAAATAATAAGTAAGTAATGAAAAGGTGGAGAAAAATAAATTAGAAAAAAAAAATATCCCAATACCAAATTAGTATGTTATATAAAACAAAGAGTACGATTTTGGAGTAGTATTTTTTTTTTTTTAATTTCTTTGAAAGGGGGCACCTACTCCTAGCTAGCAGCCAGCCAGCACGTGACAGATTCTTCGAATCTTCGAAATGATTTAAAAGCCACAAAATTCCCGTTCAATATTCCTCCGGCATCTCGTCCAAATTACCTATTTACCCTTCTGAAGTGCCACGCACATTTATTTTTCTCCCAGGCTACTAAAACTCTACCTAGCCTAACCAAATTTGATTCAGCCATTAAACATTTCATACAAATACATTTAAGCATTAATTTGGAATAAATTTGATAAATAAGAATTGATTATTCTGTAGGTGACTTATACTCATTCTGATTTTATTTATAAGCGCTTGATAACCGAATTATATGATTTAAGAAAATAGTTAAAATTAGTTAAAAATAATAAGTAAAATAAACTTTTTTACCAACTACTCTCATATTTATGAGGGGAAGTAAGAGAGAGAAATAGATTTTAACTTATGCAATACATATAATTAATGAGGAAAAAAAAGAAAAACAATCATTAATTGCTTTGACAACTCTTATAAAAAAGATTAAGACAATTTAAATTTTAGACACTTCTAAAAAGATCAGTGTAACATCCCAAATTTTATTCACCAAGAATATATTGTAATTATTATATATATTCAATGAAATGGTGAATATTTAAGGCCAAAAGAATTAAATATTGAAAATTGAAGGTGGAACAGTGTTTTCAGTGAAATCGCCTGCGAGGCAGTGAGATTGTCATATAGTTTTGGAAGACCAAATGATGACCAAAAATTATGAAATTTTATAGGGTGAAATTAGACATCCTAAGCTTTAATTTGATAGGTCATATGACTCAATTGAAGCTATAGACAGAAAGATATGAATTTTTGAAGTTGATCCAGAAAATCTGGAAAGTTTCTGGAGCAGAGATCAAAGATTGAAAATCTGGGAATAATATGATCATTTCCAGTAAAATTCCATATTTTTCCTTGAAACTAGACTCAATGAGGGTTCCATAGGCTTTGGAATCTCCTCGAAACGATGTCTACAAAATTAGTTATGATTTTTCAAAGTTAAGGCAGAAAATCTGCCAGAATTGGCATTATTCCGAAAATTGAAAATGAAATGTGTTAGAAATTGATTAATGAAATTAAAATGCCAAGTGTCATGAACATATAAGGAGATAAGACCCAAGTACACACATGATCACAAGGGATGGCATAAGTTTGAGTGAGTTGGTAGGTTAATGTTGAGTGTAAGAATGGAAAGAAAAGCTTGAGTGTAGGAGTGGAGTACTTGGGTGGTTGGAAGAGAACACATGATTGCATGAAGAGTGTGAACATAGGAAAAGAAGCATGGACTAATGGAGAAAAGAGAGGGAGAGGGACGGATTTCTTGGAGCAAGAAAGGGAAGACATTGACTCAACTTAATGGGAATAAAGTGTAGAAATTATGAAGAAGAGAAGAGTGTGACAAGTGTCACATTAGAAGCCCTTGATCAAATCAATGACCAAGATGAAAGATGACAAGATTAGTACATATTTTCCCTTCCTCTTTCATGCACCTCACGCACAAGCCATAGAGAAAAGAGGAAAAAGTGAGTTGGTGGGGTTCTTGAAGCTAAAGAGAGAGAGGAAGAAAAATCAAGGTAAGAGCTTATGTTCCAAGGTGATTTAAGCTTCTTATTTTGTGTAGTTCATTCTCTAACCTCTTATTTTTCATGGAAATCATGAATTATCAAGCTAATCTTCAAGGTTGGGAAGAGAGAGAGGACGTTCTAGAGAGAGGAACACCAAGGATCAAGAGGTAATCTCCAAAATCTCAACTTCTTTGTGTATTGAAGTTGTTGTTGGTGATTGTTGTTTGATTTATGTGATTTTTGGTCAAGTTGTAAAATGGGAAAAGCCATAACCCTAAGGGGTTATGCTGCCCAAAATCCTTTGAATCATGATTATGAAGTGTTTAAATGAGTTAATCAAGGATTAGAAGTGGAAAAGTACAAGTTTTGGAAGCTAAAACACAAAACTCCAATTTTCCAATTTTTGACCAATATTTCGGTCAGACCAGATCTGGTACAAGGAGTTGGATTTTCATGAAATAAATGGTTCCATTGGACTCATTGGACAAAAATAGGTGGGGTTACAGTTGGGCACTTTTTCGGTAGAGGCCGAAAAAGCATATTTACGAAAACGCCACTGAAATCACTAAATAGGGGCTGTCAGGGTATTTTCGTAATTTGACCATGAATTTGGCAATTTCGAGGCCGTAAATGGATTCCTTGGGCGAAAATAAGTCAGAATAGCCCTAGTCAAAATTTTGGGAAAACGTGCCATCAGGCCGGGTACGGTGGGGCCGGGCCGGGTTCCCGGGGACATTTTTGTAAATTGTCACCATAGGCTAATATAACCACAATAAACACTATGGAATAGTCTAAAATGATACTTGGATAGGTTATGATCTATTTCTGGTACATTTAATATTTTAGGACTGAGTCGGACGCCGGAACAGCACACTTTTCGAGACACCACTAAATAGGGAATATCACAGCTTTGAGGTAGGGACATTATCCTTCATACACTATGCCATGAGTTATATGATTGTGTGGATGCCATTGTTTTGTAAATGCACTTTATTAATAACATGATTTGCCTAGAGAGAGGCTGTTAGTGCCAGAGGTGCACTTACACTGGGAGTTGGCAGAAGACCAACCGGTGTAGATTGTGGGGCTGGGCCCTACTCATGTATACATGACGATGATGTGTTTATATTGTTCATTAATTTGTGCATACTTTGGCGCATGACATATTTACTTTTCGCATTTTCTATGAACGATATTATGTCTCTACGGAGATTCTTCGGAATCTCACCCTATTTTTAAACAAATACCTCAGTGGGTACCAGTGGGTCAAAGGACAAAGACGTTGACGCTGAAAAGTGAGTGGCACGTGTCTCGAGGCGAGGATATGAATGTGGTTATGCTTTAGTCTATGCATTAGTATTTTGGATAATTTGTAAATATTAATACTTCCGCTGTATTTTCTGTTTCCGCCGACGAACAATATCGGATTTGTAAACGAACGACGTTGGGATTGTAAACGAATATTTTTATCAGTATAATTGTACTTTTATGTATGCCCATTGAATTCCGTCTTTATTACTCTTTGATTATCGAAATGGAAACGGGGGTTGACAATCAGAGAGAGTATTGTGAAGCACAATTTTTTGAAGGTGACCTAATCCTTCTAATCCACAATATAGTAGTACACTTCTAAAAGAATGACATAGTCCAAAATACTCTTATGACTTATCAGTCATTTTTAAAATAATTGATGCTCATTCTTTAGTTTTACTCCCTCCGGTCCTAATTATAAGATAAAGTTGACTTTTTTGTAGAAATTAAGGAAGCTAATTAAATTACTTTAGAGCATTCATATTTTTATTTTTTTCTCCAAACTAATTAATTTGACTAATAAACTAACTTATAATCTAATGATACTAAAAATATAAACACTCTAAAGTAATTTAATTGGCTTCCTTAATTTCTCCAAAAAAGTCAATTTTATCTTATAATTAGGACCGGAGGGAATATCATATAATTAATGCTCATTTTCAGTTTTACTCATTCAAAAAATTTTCAAATACATTTTTTAACAAGGGTGAAAGTAAAAAAAAAAAAACATTCAATTTAATACATATTTAATGAGTAAACCGTGTCTTCTGATTTCGAATGAATTAGTTAAAGCTATATAGTTTTTTTTTTCATGTAAAGGCTGTATAATTATATTGTGCATTGGAAAGAGTAATAAATAAGCTCTCTGGTTTAAAATCTGTTACAAATACCATATGACAAATAAAACTAAAAAAAAATGAAATAAATAAAATCGAAGAGATTATAGAAGTCACCGTGTGTAAACAACATTCTATCCTCCTCGGGCTGTCTCTTTCATCATTGTCATGAAATGAAGTTCTTTCGTTTGGTCTCTTTCTACCGCCAAATGTGAACATGGTGTGTCTGGGAAGAAGACGAGATTATGTAATTGGTTTTGATTTAAAAGATTCTTAGGTCTCTGACCTTCTGAGAGCAAATACTTCTTCGTCCAATTCACGTGACTTTTAGAAGCATTTTTTAATTCACAATATAATATGAGTCATTTACAGGTTAATTACTGCGTACATGCCAATTTTAATTATATATGAAATTTAATGTTTAAATGTGACTCGTATTTTTCTCCTCTTCAAAATTTCATTTAATATGAATAGAGTTAAAAAAATTTTATATTTAGAACAAATTGGCTAAAGTATGTTTTTAGTCATTCAAATTTATATAAGGTTTCATGTTGGTCCCTTATGTTTATAAAATATGCCCTTTGCCCTAAACTTTTAACATAATTAATGTTGTTAAAGGAAAATGCTGATCGGGCAAAAGTAAGTGATGATTGTGTAACTGATAAAACAAACTTAAATTTTAATTTTTAATATAATATTGTTCATTTTAATTTTAAAACCTTTGTGAAATGAATTTCATGATCAAACGAAGATATTGATCTCAATTTGTTTGGTACATTTGAAATCTGCATATCCCCATTTTAGCCTTTGATTTTCCCTCTCCTTTTTCAATTTCTCCATGTTGTGGCAGCGCGAGAGGTTCACCACGAAGGCTCTGGATTTGACGAATATTTTAGGGTGTGTATTAACTTGCCTTTACAAGTAAGAAGTTTTTAAGGGCATATTTGATTCGATCCCATCCCTATAGTGTAGTATAATGCGATGTAATAATAATGCAATGTAATATTAATTACTGGGTTAGTGTTTGGTTTGCTTTTTAAGTCAAAGTGCGATGAGTTATTTTTTTAATAATTATTTAAAATTAATATATCACACAAAATCTATTTTACTTTTAATATAATCTTTGTAGAAAAAGTTAAGAGCCATTATGTTGCCTTATAATAAACGTTACGCTATCTCGCTAATGATTATCCGATGTCGATGGTTGTGATGGTGGAGGCGACAATAATAATAATGTGGCGGTGGCAGGTGGCAAGTAATGGCAGCTACAGTAGTGGAGGTGGCTACAATGTGGGGTGGCAATGACGGTGGTGGAGGAGGAGGAGGTCGTGGTGGCGACAGCAGGGGGTGACGGCGACGACGGTGGAAGTGGTGGCGACGATGGAAACAATGGAGGTGGTGGAGGCGGAGGCGATAGGGTGGGCGAGGAGGTGGTAGTGGCGGTGGCGGCTACAATGGTAGAGATGACAACGGTGGCGTGGGGTGGCAACAAAGTTAGTGGAGGAGGAGGTAATGGCGACGGCAGTTGTGTTATGGGTGTGACAAGTGAAATGAGACAAGTAAAATAAATACAAATGAAACTGAAGGGTAAATTGGACCTTTTCAACCGTGCAATATGGTGGTAATGAGTATTCATAGGAGGAAAGGTATGAATGAGAATTACCAATATTTTGATAATCATCATTACTATAGTAAACCCTGTTATCATATTAAAAAACAACCAAACACTCTTATCTTAATAATGCAATCATAATCCTCATTGCAGGCATGTAATACAATTGAACCAAATGGACTTTAGTGTGAAATGTGAGATATATATATATATATATATATATATAGAGAGAGAGAGAGAGAGAGAGAGAGAGATGAAGGTGATGGATGAGATTGAGTGGAAAATGGAGATAGTTATATAGATTATATAGAGAGAGACAGAGTCCTGTAGGAGGGATGAATCAAGAGGGAATCTGTGTGGTGGGCGGAGTGCGAAAATGAAGGAACTTCTCACGCCATAAAGTTTGACTAGGAAATTAATCTCACAAAAGATTCGGGAATTAAAATTAATAATATTATATTAAAAAATTTAAGCTTACTTTGTCAATTGCACTCTCATCACTTAGAGCCCGTTTGGTTCAACTACATTACATGCCTGCAATGGTAATCATGATTGCATTACCAAGAGAAGAGTGTTTGGTTGCACTTTAGCATGGTAATAGGGTTTACCATGGTAATGATGATTACCAAAAAAATTGGTAATCCTCATTCATACCTTCTCCTCTATGAATCCTCATTACCATCCCATTGTATGGTCTAAAAAGTCCAATTTACCCTTTAATTTTCCTTGTATTTGTTTTACTTATTTCATTTCACTTACAGCATTACGTCACAATTGCCACCGCCACAACATCTTCCTCTTCCACTACCGTCACCTCCACTCTCGTAAACATAAAGTCTAATATACTCCCTTATGTTCTTAATATAAAATTCACTTTATAGTTTTTTTCCCTAGACTTTGTAGTTTAATTTATACATTTTAAAAAAAATATTAGTGACCTGACATATAAATATGACAAAAAAAATCTTCTCTCTATCTTATAATATAAATAGGATGAGAGAAGTATAAAAAATATTAATTAGTGCTAATAAAGAAGGTCTAAGTCTTCGAGAGGATTTTATTAATATGTAATCTATAAGTGTTCTTTAAATTTGGAGATATATTTAACCCGGGTGAGCCCGGCCCACCTAAATTCTTTCTTAGAAAAAAGAAAAAGAAGGTCTAAGTCTCTGAGATCGAGAGCAAAGGGAAAAAATACTTGGCGATTTTTAATATAAAATTTAGTTTATAATATAATTTATTATTTATACTACAGTCTACATACTTATATAATGTTAAAGGATGAAAACTAGTAAATGCCCGTGCTCCCCCTATGGCATGGGTAAAATAGCCATTTAAATGAGGGTAGAGCGGTATATGACAGCTATACCGACAGAGAAATAATGGTCCTCCAAATCAAGTAATGTGCAATCTTTTTTTGATTCTCTTGTTAAAGCTCTCCAAACTCCAAAGTCAATGTCACTCCCCAACTTGCCTTCTTCCAATATTCTCTCTCTAGTTTTTAGTATGTTTAGATAATAATAAAAAACAGCTATAGAAGTGAAAATCATGATTTAGTAAAAAATTGACCAAATGTTTGATAGAAATAGTTTATTTTTTATTTATAAATATTTATAAATAATGATTTATGATATACGATGTAACATCCCAAATTTTATTCACCAAGAATATATTATAATTATTATATATATTCAATGAAATGGTGAATATTTAAGGCTAAAAGAAATAAATATTGAAAATTTAAGGTTGAATAGTGTTTTCAGTGAAATCGCCTGCAAGGCAGGGAGATTGTCATATAGTTTTGGATGACCAAATGATGACCAAAAATTATGAATTTTTATAGGGTGAAATTAGACATCCTAAGCTTTAATTTGATAGGTCATATGACTTAATTGAAGCTATGTACAAAAAGATATGAATTGTTGAAGTTTGCCCAGCGAAATTGACTAATTTCTGGAGCAGCGGTCAAAGATTTAAAATCTGGGAATAATGTGATCATTTCCAGTAAAATTCCATATTTTTCCTTGAAACTAGACTCAATGAGGGTTCCATAGGCTTTGGAATCGACTCGAAACGATGTCTACAAAATTAGTTATGATTTTTCAAAGTTAAGGCAGAAAATCTGCCAGAATTGGCATTATTCCGAAAATTGAAAATGAAAAGTGTTAGAAATTGAATAATGAAATTAAAATGCCAAGTGTCATGAATATGAAGAGATAAGACCCAAGTACACTCATGATCACAAAGTATGGCATAATGCAAGGTGTCATGAGGGCAATTAAAGTGTACATGAGAGGTGGAAAAATCTTGACCATTGGCTAGATCAAGGGTTGAGATTAAAGATGAGAGAAGACAAGTAGTACATAAAATTTCTCCTCCTCCTTTCATGCTCATTCACGCACAAGAAGAGAAAAGAGAGAGAGAGAGAGAGAGAGAGAGAGAGTGATTTTTGGGAGCTCTTGGAGATTTAGAGAGCAAAAAGAAGTAAGATCCAAGGTAAGCTAAGATTTCTTAAAGGTTTCTTCTTCTAATCTTCCATAAATCTCTTCTCTAATCTCTTCCTTTCCATAAATTCCATGGATTAGCAAGCAAATCTTGAGCCAAAGAGAAGGAGAGTGGAGAACTCTAGAGAAAGGAAAGGAACTCAAGAAGGTAATTTCACAAATCCTAAGATCTTGCTAGTATGTGGTTGTTGTTGATGATTATGGTTGGATTTGGTTATTTTGTTGAGTTTGTAAATTTGGAAAGTGCTAATCCTAAGGGGTTATGCTGCCCAAATTTCTTTAAATCATGGTTAAAAAGTGTTTAAGTGAGTTGATCAAGGATTAGAAGTGGAAAAGTACAAGTTTTGGAAACTAGAACACAAAACCCCATTTTTTCCAATTTTCCTTAAACATTTCGGCCAGAACCAGATCTGGTACAAGGAGTTGGATTTTCATGAAATAAATGGTTCCATTGGACTCAGTGGGTTAAAATAGGTGGGGTTACAGTTGGACACTTTTTCGGTAGAGGCCGAAAAAGCATAATTACGAAAACGCCACTGAATCACTAAATAGGGGCTGTCAAGGGTATTTTCGTAATTTGACAGTGAATTTGGTAATTTCGAGCCCGGAAATGGATTCCTTGGGCGAAAATAAGTCAGAATAGCCCTAGTCAAAATTTTGGGAAAACGTGCCATCGGGCCGAATACGGCAGGGCCAGGCCGGGTTCCCGGGGACATTTTTGTAAATTTTCACCATAGGCTAATATAACCACAATAAACACTATGGAATAGTCTAAAATGATACTTGGATAGGTTATGACCTATTTCTGGTACATTTAATATTTTAGGACCGAGTCGGACGCTGGGACAGCACACTTTTCGAGACACCACTAAATAGGGAATATCACAGCTTTGAGGTAGGGACATTATCCTTCATACACTATGCCATAAGTTATGTGATTGTGTGGATGCCATTGTTTTGTAAATGCACTTTATTAATAACATGATTTGCCTAGAGAGAGGCTGTTAGTGCCAGAGGTGCACTTACACTGGGAGTTGGCAGAAGTCCAACCGGTGTAGATTGTGGGGCTGGGCCCTACTCATGTATACATGACGATGATGTGTTTATGTTGTTTATTAATTTGTGCATACCTTGGCGCATGACATATTTACTTTTCGCATTTTCTATGAACGATATTATGTCTCTACGGAGATTCTTCGGAATCTCACCCTATTTTTAAATAAACACCTCAGCGAGTACCAGTGGGAAAAAGGGCAAAGAAGTTGTCGCCGAGAAGTGAGTGGCACGCGTCCCGAGGCGAGGATATGAACGTGGTTATGCATTAGTCTATGCCTCAACATTTTGGTTAATTTGTAAATATTAAAACTTCCGCTGTATTTTGTTTCCGTCGACGAACAATATTGGAATTATAAACAAACGACGTTGGGATTGTAAATGAATATTTTTATCAGTATAATTGTACTTTTCTGTATGCCCATTGAATTCCGTCGTTATTACTCTTTGATTATCGAAATGGAAACGGGTGTTGACATTTTTGGTATCAGAGCTAATAAGCGGTTCTGGCATTATCAGAATTGTATACTGATAAGGTTTTGTTTGCACGGCGAGAGGACATCATGGATAGTCCGAGTGCGCCTATATTCATGGATGGTTCGAGTGAACCGATGATCGTGATCGTGGATAATTTTAGCGAGACGACGGTGAACCAGCTTATTTCGTACAGAGGACTGACGATCGAATACTTCAGAAACGACGGTATGTTGGTATACAGTACACAACACAGAAGATCATGTTGAGACTGTAAGTACATGGTCCAAAGCTGAGGCCGGCGTCCCCAGGAATGACAAAGGTCGGAGAGATCGGAGATGCACTGGAGGCGTATGATTTTGACTACGATCCAGAGGAGATGTCAGAGGACGAGCTGAGCAACAGCGAGTCTCAGGCAGAGGCCGATACTTAGTATTCATTGAGATGTCAAGACAAGGATACCAGGGGAGCAGTTTCATGACGGAGCAGTATCGAGACGGTAACTGCGATATCACAGAATGGGGTATCAGGGTACTCAGAGGTGATGACAGTACCCAGATTGTAGTATTTGTGGTACTGGTGCACCTGGAGATGATGTCAGTATGGTATCAATGGTATCAGGATGGTGTCAGTGGTATCAGGATGGTATCAGTGGTATCAGGATGAAATCAGTGGTATAAGGAAGTAGCATTATCAGTGCATGTAGAGGCAGTACCAGAACCCAATTGATGGTATCGATGGTTCTGGTGCATATAATAATGATAGCCGCTATTGTGATAGTGGTATCAGGAGAGTACTAGCAGTATCAGAAGATAATGGAATTAGCACAGGCGAAGGAGGTATCAGTGCCCAGTCAACGGTATCAGTGAGACTAGTGCACTGGATAAAAGAATCGATAAATGTAATGACGTTATCAGAATGTCAGTAGTAACAACTCTGATAATGGTATCAGAATTGATATTATGATGAACAGTATGTTGTAAGTTGAGTAATGTCTTTAGTTTCCCCATAACTAGTATAAATATTTAATGTATTCGTGTACTCGAATTATTATGAAATGACAAGAATTTCCTTGTGTCGATATGAAAATTTATTTTTCCTTATTTTATTCAGTGAGGTATCAAAATGACAAGTACAAGGGAAGGAGATTATGACCCAAACGGCGAGATTAGCCCTGACTCTACGCACCAAATACGGAACGAGATGGCACGACAACAACTTGTGATAAATGATCTGAGAGATGAGCTGTGTGAGTTACGACGGAGACAGGGAAAATTAGAACATCTTGAAAGGAAAGTGGGTGAATATAGTTCATCTGCGCAACTTCATCAGGAGCTGCCAATCGCATTTGTTTACGAAATGAATGTTTTTCAAACCTGGGTGAAACGATTTGAGAAACAACAACCTCCTACCTTCCGAGGGAGATTCGATCCGTTACAAGCAGAAGAATGGTTATCCGCATTGGAGCAAATTTTCACAAGGCTGATGTGCACCAATGATATTAAAGTTCAGCCAGCCGCTCGCAAACTCGAAGGAGAGGCGAATATATGGTGGAGGAATACAACGTTGGCTCTACAGGCATGGAATATTCCAGCAACATGGGAAATGTTCCAGGGGAAAGTTAATGAAAGATATTTCTCTCAACCAAACAAGTTAGCAAAAGAAAAGGAATTCCTCAACATACGACAGGATAATGAAGAGAGCTTCGATGAGTACCTGGCACGTTATGTTCGATTGTCTCGGTATTCTTCGTACCTAAGACATCGGGACGACGAGGAGTGGAGCTCTGATATTCTAATACGAGGGTTGAAGCTAGAACTGAGAAAGAAATTGATTTCTAAACACTTTATAGTGTTCGCCAAGGCAGTTGAAGAGAGTCGACTCACTGAGAATGACTTGCTGAGCTTGCACCCCAACAGAAGTGGCAACTACAAGGATGTGTTTAGTAATGGGAGTCCTTCCCAGAAATGTAAGAATCCGGAAGTTCCCTCTGGAAGCAATAACAAAAAGCGATATCGTGATGATAGCGGTAGCAAGCAGAGATCCTCTGGAAATAAGACGTGTGGGCGTTGCATCCAGCCACATGGTGATGAACCATGCCTAATCAGGTTACGAATTTGCTACAACTGTGGAAAGACGGGTCATTTGGCTAGAGATTGCCCACAACAGCAACAAACTAAGGAGCTTAGCTCAAAAGCTCGAGGCAAAGAAGTGATTACTCATAAGAAAATACGGGAGTCGCCTGAGATTACCCTCGAAGCAATCTAAAGTAAGGGATATGTTCTACGAGTAGATTGGGATTAGGACTTACCATATATATTGTATTTGACTGTGTAAAACATTCTGGGTTGAATGTATATGAATAGTTGATTTTGATCACATCTATGGGTGTGAAAACTTACCCTAATATCTTGATTCGAGATATAATTGGAGTATTTGAATAGAGCTGTTAACTAAAATTAGATTGGCTATGGGAAGAAAAGAAAGGTATGAATAGAAGGTGATGGTGAATCGTGTATTAACAGCCTGGTAGGCTGACGAATTCTCTGGAATTTATTTCGGAGTATATGAATGGGCTACCCTAGAAAGGTAGTAGAATTAGTAAGTATACGTAGATTCTCATACGAATAGAATGTGCCTACACTCACGGGTGTCAGGATGGTCACAGTCAATGTATGTATGAATGGCATAATGAATGTCAAGGGACCTGAATCATTAGTGGACTTGATTGTCTACTGTTGCATGACTGTATAGCTTAGCGATAATCCACGAAATCTGGTTGGTTGTTGACCTATTGGTAAATTCACGAAGTAAAATGACACATGAGTAATAATTATGAATAGAATTGAACATGATAAAGTGGAAGTAGTACTGAACCGATAAGGCAGGAAACTGTGATTGTGATACGCAGTGTTCTGAGTCATGTTGATTATTATGAGTAACTCAACGGTAGTAGCCTTAGTCAAGACAACGATCTTATGCCCTCAAGGTCGTGTGTTCGAGGCTGCAGGAGCCAAAAGAAATGCGGTTGAATTGGAGGGGCCACAAATTCCTGATGAGTCCACGCTCGTAGTCTGCTCGTAGTCCCTAGGATTGGGGAAGTGTGGGGGAAGTGCGGGGTGTGACAATAAAAAGGATGAGATGTTTATATCAAAATTTCTCAGAACTCAACATTATGCATGGGATAATGATTGTGAGAGGAGCTTCAGAGAGCTGACGATGAAAATTTATTAAAGTACCAACGTTGATAATCCCAGATCCATAGTGGGCCTTTGTTGTCTTCACTAATGCTAGATGGCATGGATTGGGAAGGGAATTGAGTCCCAGATGCAAGCAGGCATAGATTGAGATGAGAATTGATGCAAGCCGAGTGAGGGCGTATGCATCATGTCAGCTGAAGCTTCAGGAATTGAATTATTCCATCCATAATCTTGAGTAAATGATGATAATAATGTTTGCTTTGAATCTGAAAACGTTGCCTTTATGGCGTAATTATGAGAGTTGTACTGCTACCACAAAGATGGAAATGTGTGTATGATCAAAAAGAGTAAAATATGACGCGAGATAAGTGGATAGAGTTGTTGAAAGATTAAGACCTGGAATGTAAATGTTGTCCAGGGTGAGCTAATGTTGTCATTGACGCATTGATCCGTAAGATAGTATTGATAGCGGATTTATGTGCCACCGTGACGACGAACCCTAGAGTGCAGTCACCGTGACATTGAATTGTAGAATAGAGCTATAGGAGTGTTGGCTCTCAACAATGGTGTGTTGTAATAAGTTCCATATTAAAGGGGTTTTGATAAGAGTTTCTATGACTCTGAATGATTCAAGTGGAATAGGGCCAAGGCGTAGCATAGAGAAACACCAATTTTGAGTGCAGTCAGGTATTATGGAGATTCATGTGGGACTCCTATTTAATCAGCCTGACATTGTGGAGGCACAAAGGAGGAGTAAAACCTCAAAGTGCGTACCGTATTGCTTTGCCACCGAGTTTGAGTAGGATGCACGACGTTTTCCATGTTTCTCAAATGAAAAGGTATCAACCTGATCCAGAGCACGTAATAGAGTACGAGGATGTGGAAATGCGTGAAGATGTGACTTATGAAGTCGTACCTGATCGAATCATAGATTGGCAGGAAAAGCAGCTCAAAAATAAGAGCGTTCTGTTTGTCAAGGTCGTCTGGAGAGGGTTATCACCCAGAGAGGCTACATGGGAAACAGAAGAAAGTATGAAGAAGCGTTACACGGAGTTTATAGCTATGTAAGCGTAGAAAATTTCGGGGACGAAATTTAATTAAGTGGGGGAGAACTGTAACATCCCAAATTTTATTCACCAAGAATATATTATAATTATTATATATATTCAATGAAATGGTGAATATTTAAGGCTAAAAGAAATAAATATTGAAAATTTAAGGTTGAATAGTGTTTTCAGTGAAATCGCCTGCAAGGCAGGGAGATTGTCATATAGTTTTGGATGACCAAATGATGACCAAAAATTATGAATTTTTATAGGGTGAAATTAGACATCCTAAGCTTTAATTTGATAGGTCATATGACTTAATTGAAGCTATGTACAAAAAGATATGAATTGTTGAAGTTTGCCCAGCGAAATTGACTAATTTCTGGAGCAGCGGTCAAAGATTTAAAATCTGGGAATAATGTGATCATTTCCAGTAAAATTCCATATTTTTCCTTGAAACTAGACTCAATGAGGGTTCCATAGGCTTTGGAATCGACTCGAAACGATGTCTACAAAATTAGTTATGATTTTTCAAAGTTAAGGCAGAAAATCTGCCAGAATTGGCATTATTCCGAAAATTGAAAATGAAAAGTGTTAGAAATTGAATAATGAAATTAAAATGCCAAGTGTCATGAATATGAAGAGATAAGACCCAAGTACACTCATGATCACAAAGTATGGCATAATGCAAGGTGTCATGAGGGCAATTAAAGTGTACATGAGAGGTGGAAAAATCTTGACCATTGGCTAGATCAAGGGTTGAGATTAAAGATGAGAGAAGACAAGTAGTACATAAAATTTCTCCTCCTCCTTTCATGCTCATTCACGCACAAGAAGAGAAAAGAGAGAGAGAGAGAGAGAGAGAGAGAGAGAGTGATTTTTGGGAGCTCTTGGAGATTTAGAGAGCAAAAAGAAGTAAGATCCAAGGTAAGCTAAGATTTCTTAAAGGTTTCTTCTTCTAATCTTCCATAAATCTCTTCTCTAATCTCTTCCTTTCCATAAATTCCATGGATTAGCAAGCAAATCTTGAGCCAAAGAGAAGGAGAGTGGAGAACTCTAGAGAAAGGAAAGGAACTCAAGAAGGTAATTTCACAAATCCTAAGATCTTGCTAGTATGTGGTTGTTGTTGATGATTATGGTTGGATTTGGTTATTTTGTTGAGTTTGTAAATTTGGAAAGTGCTAATCCTAAGGGGTTATGCTGCCCAAATTTCTTTAAATCATGGTTAAGAAGTGTTTAAGTGAGTTGATCAAGGATTAGAAGTGGAAAAGTACAAGTTTTGGAAACTAGAACACAAAACCCCATTTTTTCCAATTTTCCTTAAACATTTCGGCCAGAACCAGATCTGGTACAAGGAGTTGGATTTTCATGAAATAAATGGTTCCATTGGACTCAGTGGGTGAAAATAGGTGGGGTTACAGTTGGACACTTTTTCGGTAGAGGCCGAAAAAGCATAATTACGAAAACGCCACTGAAATCACTAAATAGGGGCTGTCAAGGGTATTTTCGTAATTTGGTAATTTCGAGCCCGGAAATGGATTCCTTGGGCGAAAATAAGTCAGAATAGCCCTAGTCAAAATTTTGGGAAAACGTGCCATCGGGCCGGATACGGCAGGGCCGAGCCAGGTTCCCGGGGACATTTTTGTAAATTTTCACCATAGGCTAATATAACCACAATAAACACTATGGAATAGTCTAAAATGATACTTGGATAGGTTATGACCTATTTCTGGTACATTTAATATTTTAGGACCGAGTCGGACGCTGGGACAGCACACTTTTCGAGACACCACTAAATAGGGAATATCACAGCTTTGAGGTAGGGACATTATTCTTCATACACTATGCCATAAGTTATGTGATTGTGTGGATGCCATTGTTTTGTTAATGCACTTTATTAATAACATGATTTGCCTAGAGAGAGGCTGTTAGTGCCAGAGGTGCACTTACACTGGGAGTTGGCAGAAGTCCAACCGGTGTAGATTGTGGGGCTGGGCCCTACTCATGTATACATGACAATGATGTGTTTATGTTGTTTATTAATTTGTGCATACCTTGGCGCATGACATATTTACTTTTCGCATTTTCTATGAACGATATTATGTCTCTACGGAGATTCTTCGGAATCTCACCCTATTTTTAAATAAACACCTCAGCGAGTACCAGTGGGAAAAAGGGCAAAGAAGTTGTCGCCGAGAAGTGAGTGGCACGCGTCCCGAGGCGAGGATATGAACGTGGTTATGCATTAGTCTATGCCTCAATATTTTGGTTAATTTGTAAATATTAAAACTTCCGCTGTATTTTGTTTCCGTCGACGAACAATATTGGAATTATAAACAAACGACGTTGGGATTGTAAATGAATATTTTTATCAGTATAATTGTACTTTTCTGTATGCCCATTGAATTCCGTCGTTATTACTCTTTGATTATCGAAATGGAAACGGGTGTTGACATACGAGGTAAGTATGTGAGAAAAATTTTATATTGATTTATGTAATAAACACTTATTTTTTTAAAAAAAACTATTCCAAACATAACTTAAAACACTTGAAAAATAACCAGAAGTATCCCTTTCTCTAAAATCATGGTTTGATACATGATTTCCTCTAAACTCTAAAAGTTCTTTTTTATTGTTATTCAAACACACAATCAATAAAAAGAACACTTGCTGCATGCTTCAGGCTAGATTAGGATTTTCTCTTTTACCCTTCCTATCTTCTCCCATCATTTGCCCCAAAACTATGTAATTTGGGGGTAAAAAGTGCCAGAAAAGGATTTTTATTTTTTTTTGAAAAAAAGTCATTTATCACTATGAAAATATTTTTTCAATAGTGTTCAGTATCCCAAATTAATTTTTAATATATCCAACATCCTGAAATATGTTTTTTTGATAGCATCCAATATTTAGCACCCATTTCCAAAAACATTTTTTTAGTAACAACTAGTATTCTTGTTGTTAAAAAATTGCATTAAAAATTCTTTTAGAATAAAAGTTTTTCTTAAAAAGACTTCCCTTGTTGTTATCCCAAAACTACGGAGTTTTAGAATAATAGGGAGGAAAAAGGAGGGAATCTTAATACCTTCACGCCACCCCCTCAACGTTCTCTTTCGCCTCACAATTTTCAATCTAATCGATTGTCTTTTAAATTTTAATTGCTCATGAAAAGTCATCCTTCCGTCAGTTTCAACTATTCATAGTCTGACATCCACAAAACGACAACATCATCATCTGACTTTACATGCATATACATATTTATTTGTATCTACCATTAGAGTCTCATCACGTTCTCCTTGGAGTAATCAAACAATGGATATTCCAGATTCTGGAGTTGATGAATCTCATCAGGAGCGAATCTTCGCTTTTCCTGTGGATTCTGAACACAAAGCCACGGTGTTCAAACTATTCTCAGTGGCCAAACCCCACATGCGAGCCTTCCATCTTTCATGGATTTCCTTCTTCTCATGCTTTGTCTCTAGCTTCGCAGCTCCACCTCTTCTTCCCATAATTCGCGACAACCTAAACCTCACAGCCACAGACATCGGAAACGCAGGAATCGCTTCAGTTTCTGGTGCTGTTTTCGCTCGAATCGCCATGGGAACTGTTTGTGACTTGTTTGGCCCTCGTCTTGCTTCTTCTTCTCTCATTCTCCTCACAGTACCAGCAGTTTATTGCTCCTCCATTATCTCTTCTCCTACCTCCTTCCTTCTTGTTCGGTTTTTTACAGGCTTCTCTTTAGCCACCTTCGTGTCAACTCAGTTCTGGATGAGTTCTATGTTCTCTACTCGGGTCGTTGCTTCAGCCAACGGACTTGCAGGTGTGTTGGAATAAATAATGAGAGATATGGGTCTGGAGGAGGAATTTTATCGTTATGATTTAAAATTCAAATCAACGTAGATATTGGTGATATTGGTGCTTTCAAATTCACAGCTTGTTATGGACTTGCAGGTGGATGGGGAAACCTAGGAGGAGGAGCCACACAGCTTATTATGCCTCTTGTTTTTGCAGTCATTCGTGATATTGGTATTGTTAAATTCACAGCATGGCGAATTGCTTTCTTTGTTCCTGCCATGTTTCAGATGTTAACAGCTTTTGCAGTGTTCATATTTGGCCAGGATTTGCCAGATGGGAACTTTAATAGCTTGAAGAAATCTGGGGAAAAGCCAACAGATGACTTCAAAAAAGTCCTTTTCTTTGGGGTTTCAAATTACCGAGGGTGGATCCTGGCTTTGACTTATGGGTATTGCTTTGGAGTTGAGCTAGCAATAGATAATATCATAGCTGAGTATTTTTATGACAGGTTTAATCTGAAACTTCACACGGCAGGGATTATTGCTGCAAGTTTTGGATTGGCTAATTTATTTTCTAGACCTGGAGGAGGATATATATCAGATATAGTGGGAAAGAGGTTTGGAATGAGAGGTAGGCTTTGGGCTTTATGGTTGTGTCAAACCATTGGAGGTGTGTTCTGTGTAATTCTTGGAAGGGTGGCTTCTTTAACAGTGTCTATTATTGTGATGATCATATTCTCTATATTTATTCAAGCTGCTTGTGGAATGACATTTGGGGTGGTTCCTTTTGTCTCAAGAAGGTACCTTTTTCTCTTTTTCCTATATAGTTTCTTATATCAGTTCAAAGATTTATTTATTATTATGTCAAAAAAAAAACTTCCCTTTTTCTTCTTCAACTTTAATTATGTGGTGTTGTGGGAACTTGTAATTTAGCAGTGAGTTTAACTTGTTAGTTGTTAGGAAGAAGGGACCCCCATCAGATACAGAGGTATATATTGACTGAACCAAAGTGGAAGATATTTAGTATACTAGGAAAAGTCATCCTACCTTTGTTGAAATGTATAAATGTTTGAATAAATGAATGTTTTTTTCTGACATTTGTCCATTACTCCATGCCTGCTTTCTGTACCTTATTTTTGACAATAGTTAAGATAATTGATTATTGGCCATCAATTGGCAAGATATTTCTATAATAGGACATCAAAATTCTTTAAAATCATTTCATTTCAATTAAAGTGAAGGCAGAAAGTCCAAAAATAAAATCATTCAAAGTAAGAGTAATCCCAATAGAATTTCTCTTTTAACTTTTTTTTCTCTATGCTCACTTCCACTAAATTGCACTTTTGAGGCCAACATGTGTGGGTCTTAGTGGAAAGGATTCTAATTATTTAAGCATGAAATCTTGAGTTTAAGTATACGTGAATGCCCAAAAAAAAACAAGAAGAAGCTCTCTTGGGATCATTTATCTCCCAATTGGACTTAATAACAATACTCGAATGTGACTCTATCATGTAGCCATATAAAAATAGTGGACTTTTGAGAATCTAGATTCCTTACAGGTCCCCCACATTCGGATTCCAACTTTTCTTTCTCTCTATTCACTTCACTTGTAGTGCACTTAATACAGACCAAAAGGCATACACACAACAAAGTCTGGTCTATAGTCCCATGATATAAACAGAGCTATATTGACAAAGATCTCAAGAATTTACAGTAGATCGATTCTAATAACTTGCTTTAATGATATGTAAATTTCAGATCATTGGGAGTGATATCTGGAATGACAGGAGGAGGAGGAAATGTGGGGGCAGTTATAACACAGTTAATATTCTTCACAGGATCAAAATACTCGAAAGAAACAGGTATTACCTTGATGGGTTTGATGGTCATATGTTGTACTCTCCCAGTATGTCTCATATATTTCCCACAATGGGGTGGCATGTTTTGTGGGCCATCGTCCAAGAAGCAAGTTTCAAAACAAGATTACTACTTGTCTGAGTGGAACTCAGAGGAACAAGAGAAAGGGTCCCACCATTCAAGCTTGAAGTTTGCAGATAATAGCAGAAGTGAGCGAGGCATAACAAATGGTGCTCTTTCTACTACTGCAACTAGGCCTTCTGATGATGCCACGCCACCACATGTTTGAACACAGTCACATATATATACCAAGAATCAATTGCATTAGGTTAATTTGCAGCAAAAGAGCGACAACATGTTTGAACACAGCACAGTCAAGAGTCAATTGTTGTATCAATGACAAATATTATGGTTAATTTGCAGCAACTGGCTCACAAATCATTTATTATATTGTTCGGACTTTGAAAGACACTTTTACTTTCCATGGACCATTGAAATATACTACTCCCTCTGGTTCTTATTATAAGGCATCAACTAACAAATATTCTTGATCCTTTTCATAAGGAACGTGCAAGTTTCCAATAAACATTAAATTTATTTTTTCATGTATGTCCATATTTAATAAGGGTAATAGAAGAGTAATAATTAATGTGCTATTTGAGTTTAATATAGTTGGTAAAGGTAATATAATATTGTAAATAACTTGAATTTAGGACAACTTTAATGCGTGTAACTGTTTTATTAGTTTGTGAGAATTGGTAGTTGGTATCTTATTTATAATAAGGACTAGATAGAGTATATATCTATTGCTAGTTATATCTATATTAGTCCCACGAGTATATAAATTCTGCAGAAAACTAAATGATGTGGCTTAGCTTGTAAATATAATTCTGGCCGGTTACATCTTTCTTTTCCAAATACGGATAAACCTGACTCATTTTGCATAATAAATTACTTAGATAAACTACAGTTAGCTACATTTTTTAATAAATTTTACACTTTCCAATCACTTAAACATTTTCTATCCTCCCTTTTATAAGGCATTTAATAGTTCTAAGGAGCGTTTCATATTTTTCTTCCAGTGACATATGCATATTAAATAGAGGTAGCTAGAGAAAATAACATTTAATATAAATTTTTGGAATTTAATGTAGTTAATAAATGTAATACTAAAAATTATTTGGATTTTACAAGGAATGAAAAACCGGTGGGTAATGAACCGGTCACAGCACAAGTTCAAGGGTTAATATGTCAATCAGGGTTTAACCGGTAGTTGAACCGGTTATATTAAAATATTATAATTTATTAGTGGCAATATATATTAATATATTTTTAAACTTCTATAGATAAAATTGAAGATTTTTAGAAAAAAATCTATTTGTATTAGTTATAATGTCTATACTTATGCAATGATATCTCATTTCCTATAATTATTATAGGGTTAAGGTGCAAAAATACACATGAGCTTTTATCAAAAGTGCACCTAACACCAAATATTTTTTTTAGGGGAAAAAGTGCCCATGAGATTCCAAAATGGGTGCAAAAGTCACATATTCTGTTATCTTAAGGATGTTGACCGTGAGTTTTAACTTTATTGACTAAAAATGCTGACTAGGAGCATAATGTGGCTAAAACGGGAAGAGTGGGGGTCCTGTTTTTTGCAAGTGGTCAAAATGTTCTTTTTTTTTAAGAATCAATATTCGGTAATTGAAATGGTTTCTTCATCACTGTGAGGGGTGATTGAAGATCAATGCGAAAATCCCCATTCTTTATGTCTGCATCAGGAGTTATAGGCACTAGAGAACCGTTGCTTTCAGTAGCATCTGGCAGCTCAGAGACATCTTTATTGGCTCCTATTATAATGATGCCCTCGTTCTATTTTTGTGAAGATCTTAGACAAGATTCTTTGGCTTCGCCGCACATATTCTTGCAAGCTCCATAATCCATAAGCCCGAAAGAAGTGATGGCAAATGCAGCTTTCTTCATAGTCTGAGAAGAGAATACCGCAATGAAGGATTCATTGTCGGCATCAGCAGCGCAATGCGGCAGATCAGAGGAAGGAGGAGCCGGCTAGGATGGGATTGACTTCAATACATATTCAGTCCCAACTTGTTGCGACCACCTTGTTCATAACTCCGCTTGGATGGGATCGACCACCCTCTTCATAACTCCCCCATTCCGGTAAAGCTCTTAAATTTCCAGTGACCTCTTTCTTTATTTTCATTCCACCATTATTGCTCCTCCATCCCTCATTGTCACACCGTCAAATTCTTTGTGATTTTTAGCAAGTATTTTGTGAGTTCCAGTTGTGTTTGCAATTCTCCGGAGGAGTTGTGCATTTTCTGGCGAGTTTCTTGATTTTTCTGACCCCCATTTCCGGCGAACCTCACTTCCGGCGGTCTCTACTCCTTGTTTCTCATTGCTACCATTGTGAGCCTTCCAAGCACCATCAACTCAGTCGTGTAAGCACCTTCTGTGTCAATTTAGCAAGTTTGTAACTTTCCAATGAATTCTTGAGCTTTTCCGACGACATCATCATTTCCGGCCCCAACTCTGGCGAGACCCAGTGCCATTCTTCCTCCACTGTGTTTCACTATCAACTTCCAAGTCTACCAAGAGCTCCAAACCAGTAAGAACAAGTGTGATTTGAAGCATTTGACGATGCCGTGATTTACGCTTCAAATCACACATGAGATTTCCGACCCCAACTCCGGCGAGACCCAGTGCCACGTTTGCTCAGTCAAATGCTTCAAATCACACTTGTTCTCCACCTGGCAGCAAAATGTTTAAGCTAACAGACATCAATTTAAGATAACGGGCGATGTGACTTTTGCACATATTTTGAAAGTTAATGGGCACTTTTGCTCCTAAAAAAAGCATTTGGTGTTGGATGCATTTTTGATAAAAACTCATGTGTATTTTTACACCTTAACCCATTATTATATCTTTTTAAATAATTTTTTTCATTATCTTCTTTATTTTTTTTAGATTTGTTCTTTCTTTACCTACTTTTCTTTTCATTTTGGTTTTCAACCTTTCATTTTCCCCTCAAAAATCACAAAATAAAAATTTGACAAATAAAAAAAAATGAAACCAGTTCAACCGGTCCAATTGATTTTAGACCGGTTCAACCGGTTTCACAAGCTAACCATCAAACCAGACCGGACCATTGACCGATTCCCAATTTAATTGGTCGAACTGGCTGATCCAGTCCAATTTTTTGTTCTATGGGATTTTATGATAAATTTAATATTTTTAACTCTAATGTACAGGCATAATGTATGTAAAAGAATCAAAAGTTAAAAATAACTTATATTTAGAACAAATAGAGTTATATCATCATCAATATATATTATCAATATAGTACAAGCTTCATATTAATTGGTCCAAGTGTACTATCCAGTACTAGCTTCATATTAATTGGTCCAGGTGTACCATCCGCATCATGACTTTATTCATTTATGATTGGTTTTTTTTTTTTTGTGGACTAGTGATTGGTTTTTTTTTTCCTTTACCTCAAATAATTCATTTCATTTAATCCTTATCAAACTTTGAATTTGAATTTGTTGGATTTTCTTTCCTTGCATGCAATGCTACCTTAACGGTGATTGGCCCAATTTCCCTTCTTCAAAACCAACTTCTTTTGTTGTTATTTTTTTTGAAAAAATTTCAGAAAAATACCATTTGAACTTCAAAATCCTAAATTATTGATTTAACAAGAACTTGCATTGTCAATCTCATTACTCTTTTTATTAATCTCATTACACTTCTTGTCAACGGGATTTTGAAGTTCAAATGGTATTTTTTTAGAATTCTTCCTTTTTTTTAGAAAATATTGATCGATAATGTTTCTTAAATTATTGCGCTAATTTCTTGTTGTTTTATAGTAATACTCCCTTCGGTCCTTTTTATAACATATTTTCTCTCTCTTGAGTCAGTTCTTTTTATAAGCAACATTCTCCTTGTATCTAAAAATTTAAATTAGTTTTTTCCTTTTTTACCCCTATTAAATACACATTTTTATATTAACTATCCCCACTCACCACTAAGGGTGTGTTTGGTTTGAGGGGAGGGGAGGGGATGGGGGTAAATTACCTTTTTGGGTTGAAGGCATTTAAATTTTGGAAGGGAATCCAAAATTTAAAAGGAATGAGGGGGTAAATTTTGGGCGGGAACCCAAAATTTAAAAGAATGAGAGGGTAAATTTTAGGTTTCTCCTGTCCAATATTGTAATTTACGCCCCCTCCTCCCTCCCCTCAAACCAAACACATCCTAATTCTTTTTCATTTACTCATTTATTATACATTCTCTCTCATATTTGTTACTCATTCTCTCTTTTATGCTCTTTTCATAAATAAAGGCATACTTGAAAGAAACATGATATTTTTGTCACATTTATTATTTTTAATTAATTTTAACCGTCAGTTTGTTTTGCACAAGAATGACAAAAAATGCTTATAAAAAGAACTAGAGGGAGTATCTTCTATTAATATAAAACCGCAAGAAATAGTGCAATAATTTAAGAAACATCATCAATCAATATTTTCTCAAAAAGAAAAATAACAAAAGGAGTTGGTGTTGGACTTTGGGTCCAAGTCCGCCCTTGATGGGCTGGACTATTTGATTAGGAAATAAGTAGCCTAATCAAATAAGAATAAAATCAGCATGAGATGCAGATTTGGGAATATTTCAGCAATAATTATGGATTTGTTAAAAGAGGAACAAATCACCATAATTAGGGAATTAATTGAGAGACAATTAATTGTTGTCTTGGAGGGCAAGTAGGAGTGCACACGTTTCCTAATAAGTGGCCTCCATAAACCACTATAAATAGGGTATGCCTCCTCAATTGCAACTCACACCGCCATTGAGTTTTCTGGCAATTCCCTTCTCTCCTACCATCTTTCTGGTTTTGGTGATCTGCTGTGCAAATCACAATTAGGCTCTAGTAGTCTAATAATTGTGTGGGCACGAGTATGGAGTTTTGGAGCCTTGACCCGGATCCGAACATGGATTCGTCCAGGTACGCCTAATCTCTTTTTAGTTAATATTTATTTCCTACATTGGCATCAGAGCCATTTGATCCTTGAGGCTGTGATTTATTCTTTATGAATAATTAATTGATATAATTTGTTTATATCTCCATCATAATTTTTATTTCCGCTGTGCAATCATATATATGAGATTATATGATGATAAAAATATATGTTGCTTCAATTTTTCCAACGAATGCGTACAACAATATATTTTTTTTTGGGTGCCAATATGAAATTATTTTCGCTGCACAAAATGATACTCTCAATTCGTTCTTTTGAAAGATTCAGGCATGATATATATTTATTGCTGGCTGTTATTAATATATACGTGCACTAGTAGAATGTTGCTTGCTCCTCTGATTAGTTTACATATATATAATAACTGTATATATATATATACTACGTGATGCATGTTTCCCTCTTCTCTGTCTCATGTTTCATTTCGTATATGTATATATATACTTTGTTGTTTCGTTTTTTTCTCATATATATACATATTCTTTCTCTTCTCTTCTCCTCATCTCTTCGATTTTATTAAAGGTGAGTCTTTTGGAACCTATGTGGATTCAAAAACGAAAAGCCTTAACTCCTCAAAGGTTAGAAGAGCCTTTGAAACCCAGAGGACACACATCCACGTCGGTTTACGTAGTGCTATCAATGTTGAGAAAAATGGGGTGTTCGAAACTCGGTGTTTTGCCCAAAGTAAGGACATAGATGTGTAGAGCTCGAAGAGATGATTCCAATGATGCTTAGAATGCGTCAAATGGAGTCCGGATGAGGGAGAAACAAAGGAAAGAAGTTTGCGTGTCGTTAGTCGCCGCCGCAACTTCACTCGCGATTTGATCAATGAAACAAAGGTTTTAAGATCAAATAAATGCCATGGATTTGTAGTTCGCTGAACTACGATTCCAACGACACCAAAAACACAAAAAACGGAGCAAAAACTAGGGAGATATGGCCTCCCGAAGTTGGCGGGTCGCGATGACCCGTCGGAGCTCCAACAGGGTCGGGTTGACCCGGCTGGAGGTTGAAGACGATGACGTGGCAGTCAACGCCACGTCATCGGTCAACCAATGACACGTGGCACCAATGAGGGGTCGCCACGTCAGAGACAAATGCCACGTCAGTGCTGACGGGTCACGGTTGACTGGTCAACAGTCATCCGTTGACTGTTGACCCCAAAAAAAAAGGTGACACATGGCTCGTGGGGCCCACTGGGGTCTCCGTTTGACACGTGGCAAGCACCGTCGGAGAGAGGACGGCGCATGGAGTCTTGGGAGCCAGCGGGTGTTGCCGGCGGACTGTCGCAAGGCTGCGCGTGTACGTCACGCTCCACCGCCAAGAGTGGCTAACGCTGGAATTTTCCAATTTTTCAGGAATTTTCCCTCCAGACACCTTTTAGGGGCGCGTGAGAGCGCGTGGGATCTCCAATTGAGACGTGGTTAGTTCCTAAAAATCCCTAAATTCGAGAGCTTCAATTTGATATATAATTTGCATATATTTGAAGCACGTTTGGATATGATTTGAGTCAAAAAGGTGCTTTTGTGCACTTAGAGGGTCCCAAAAAACGTTGGAATTCAATCAATATTGGTTCTATTATTATTTTTGGGATATGTTGGCTTATTTTTAAGAGTTTTTTCCGGTTTCAACATGAGGTTAAATACTGAAAGATTCTTTAAAAGTAAGGGATTATTCAAATGAGTTTTTGAATATAAAATCTTATCCAACCTTGATTCAAACTCTTAGAAATAAAACCTGAAAAATTGCAGCAACTTAAAATTATTCAATAATTATTGAATAATAATAAGTCTTCCTAAATGTTGAAGCAATGACTTCTAAAAGTCAACCTTTTATCACATATGTTGTGATAAAGGACAAGACAGATAGAGATGTGAGAATCATCTCATCTAGTGGGAAGTATGCTGCAAATACATCCAAATGAGTGGATGTAGACATGGCAAAGAGGAGATAGACATTGTAGCTAGACGCTACATAAGTTAATATGGTCAGAAGGGCCTATGAGAAGGAGAACCTAGTTAAGAGACAATGATACGAGGCTTAAACTTTTGAATGTTCTTGTTTTTCCATTGAATTTAAAATTAAATTCTCTGTTTGTTTTTAGAATTGAATTCGGTATATTCTCTTCTTGTTTTCTTGAACATTCATGCTAGTTAGATGATATTGTGTTATTATCTTGTTAATATAACTGCTCTTTGATTGAGTGGGAGTATTCTGGAATGCGTCTAGAAATCCAAAGGGGAAAGTGTTCAAATGAAGACTGTGGTTAAAAGGGTGATGAGCTAACTAATATGATTGGGATGGGAGTCAACATAGTTGTCTCCTAAACATGAAACTAGTGAACTTATTATCTAATTATCCTTTATCTTATTTGAACAACTAAGATTTGTATACCATAATCGTCTGAGTGACCAATTATGACCAAGTCTATTTAACCGAGCTTATGAAGACAAGCTCAATAGAGATATCTGTGGAGTTAGAAACTCTCAAATCTCTTTCATCCAAGAAGAATGAGATGTCAGGGACATCCTACCAACTAGTCTTCAGCATTAGGAGGCTGAAGCAATTGAAGGATACAAAAGGTTTATGCTATCAAGCATAGAAAGAACAACATTGCTCAAACTTATGATGGTATGAGCAATGTAACCTTATCCAAGCCGTGTGGATACTGTTGGAAGATAGTGAAATTTGTGATCTTCTTCCATAAAGTTAAAACTAAGTTAAGTTTTAACATAGTGTACTAAGTCCTAACATGTTGTTTAGGCAACACTTGAGGCAGATGTCAAACTAAGAAGTTGAGACAAACTAAATGCCAAGTTCTTTCTAACAAACAACAAGTGTATGTTGTTATAAGACATCTCCCAGTGAGTGGGACGAAGCTATGTCTCCCAGTGAGTGGGAGTGAGCCATGTCTTCCATTGAGTGGGCGTATACGAAAGTAAAAATTGCCCCTGATATGCATATTGTAACCTTCAGTAATGTGATTCACCACATTGAACTTGAATGTCAAAGACTAAAGGATTCAAGATCCATCAGTCAGACGAACTTAGCTAAAGAGTGGGAGGATTCATCCTCCATGCCTAAGGGCAAGGAACCTATAAAATAAACTTGATCTAGAAGAGGTCAATGGTTTCTGCAAAGATAGAATGCTACATTGATAAACCTTTAAGGGTTAAAAAAGTAGCAATCCACATGAGTTGTGGATGTTTCACAGAAGCATATGGCTTCATGTCAAATGCAAAGCAACAAAGAGCTAGAGTCAAGGGATTGGAACTTGCACGTTAATTCTGCATAGATAAACCACCCTGATTCACTCCATGTAATTGCAATTGACAGAATCACATCTTTGTTATCCCTTTAGCTAAGGATCGATGGGACTATGATTCTCAAAATCCTTTATTGGATTTTGATGTTTCTTTTCTAGGGATAAAAGATTCCATTTCTTGCTACATGTACACCTTGATCAAAGGGAATGATCAAACTAGCAAAAGAGTATTTGCTAAACAACGTGTGCTAAAGGGTTAATACCCTTATGAATAAGTTGAAAACTTATTCTACCTGGCAAGAAAGACAAAGAAACACTTTTTTTTTAGAATATCCACTGCAATTGACAAATTATGGTGTTAGTGAACCAATTAACGTGAGGGCAAAACGCAAACAGCTTGGTGTTTCGTTAACGTTGTGAACGTTTACTCGAAATACATTAATGTTTACTTGATTTTTGGCAAGTGTGAAGCTGTTAGATAATAGCTGAACTAGTCAGGAATCAGTAAACTGAAGAATGAGACCTTTCAAACTAATAAGGGTTTAGGACACCCAAGTGATTAGTTCAAGCAGTTTTGTATATAAGAAAGGCATTGTTAGGCAACTATCAATACCTAGAACCCTTCAACATAATAGAGTTGTTAAAATGGAGAGATAGACCTCTCCTTGATTTGGTTATGAACATAATGGCACAATTGAGGCTATCAGCCATATGTTGGTAGGTGGACTCATAGCTATTATATTCACACTTAACCAAATACCCTCTATGTCAGCCACGACCTTACCCTATGAATCGTGGATGGGCCTTAAATCAGGGCCAAGTTCGTTAAGACCATAAGGGTCATCAACTTTATATTCACACTTCTTCCTATGAGTAAGGAAGATTAGGGCTAAGGTATACAAAGTATCTATTTGTGAGATGATATGAGAATTAGACATGACACGTCTTCATTAGTGAAAATGATGGCGGTTCAGTGACTGAGAGAAAACCGTGGGACACAAAGTTCATAAAAACCAAGATTTCTTAGCAGGAAATGAGCATTAATCATAATAAATCTCTTCAAGAGGTTCACAAGTGACAAGGAATAACCAAGTGTTCCTAAGTTCACTGATCCGAGTGGGAGGATTGAGATCATTTTCATAATGAAAGAGGTAAGAGGTAAGTTACGAGAGAATTACCTCACTCATACATAGGAAAAGAATCCTATGAAATCCACCTTGGAGCAAATTGTCATCTAGCGAATGACTATAAGGGATAGATTCCCTAATAGATTGAATGCTCTCTTCATCATTTAGAAGGTGATGATAACTACCTATAAGTGTCTGAAAGACACTAGAAGGACCTGCTAAGATGAATTGCAAAGTGTCATATAGGAGGATTTGGATTCTTTTTAAGCCAAATACGTGTTTGGGTAATTTGTCACCTAGCCAAGAGGCGATTGGGAACAAGTAGGTTCTCAAATCTGTTGGGGGCATGTAGAACCTAAAACATTTAGTGGCTAAGGGGTAATACAATGGAATGTTGTCCATTGTGTGTCTTAACTCTGAACTTTGACTATGACAACAAGCTTAGTCTTGAAAAGTGCATCAAGATGCTGTAAAGACCACCTTCCAATTTGGAATGAAATAGGATGATGAACTCTACATGAAGCAGCTTAAGGGCTTCATAGAAACAATCACCTAAATAGTAGTATATGAGGTTTTTACAAGGTGAAAGCCTTACCAACTTCGAAATAATAGAAGAATGCTACACAAGTCTCAAATGGTCTAGTAAGGATTCTTTGTGAAGTCATCCTTTGTCAAATGACACATGAAACAAGTGTCAAGGGAGTCAAAGGAATAAAGGATAAGAGAATCCTTAAATTCTGAGTTGAGAAAGTTATGGGTTGAACAAATATCTTGATTGACAAGATAAACGGAGTTGCACAAGAAAGATACAGTCTTTTCAACCTAAGACATGTACAAGTGTAATCCTTAGACATCTTAGGATGTCAAAGTGCAAACCCATGGACACTCCTGAAGTCAAGGGCATAAACCTAAAGAGTTTACATGTCCTATGAGGAATCCAACATAAGAAAGGTGGATAGAGTCCCATGTGAGACTATAGTTGGTAATATGAATATGCACATTGGTGTACATAAGACCAAATATTTTTTGGTCAGACTTGGAAGTTGTTTTTGGTTCTGCTGTGAAATGGGTTATGAGATTAACCATGGATTAAGTTGTCAAGACAACAACTTTCCTTTTTGAAAGGATACTCCAATACAAGACCTAGGCAAATGGTGATGGAGTAAGGAAATATACATAGTATTTTTCCTGTTATCCATGGAAATAGAACGCAAGGCGTGTTTTGCCATCATTCAAAGTGCCATATGGCTAAAGTAATTCCTATGAGAAATTGGGAATGAATAGTGGATAGAAGGATCCAAACGATAACATCTTATGATGAGGATCTTAAGTATCACAGCAAGGCGAAACATACCTTTTTGATACATCTCTATGAGAGATATGTTTTCAAAGAAGGAAAGCAATAGTTCAATGACCTTCTACTGACAGAATGTTGGTAGATCCCCTTATTGAGCTCATAGCTTGATTTTCATTGAGTTAGTGAAAATCTAGGGGTGCAAATAAAATATAAGGTCGTGAACTTCTTTTATATGAAGATAAAAGAAATGGTATGTATGTTATGAGTAAATACATAAAGGTATACAGTTTTGTATATCGTACAGGTCAAAAGAGGTTGGTTCACTCACACGAACAACCTTCTTCCCATGTTTTTGCGGGGGCATGGGAAGGTAAGACGAGCAAATGATCACCATGAGATGGTTGAGAAGAATTTTTGCGTTTGAGTCGCCTCAGTTAGACTGAGATGAGATCCACATATGTGCATATACACAGAAAATGGATCGAAGCATGAATATAGACCTGTAGCCAGGCAAAGAACTCTCTTTCATAAACGAGATTGTAAAAGAGATATTGTGAAAAAGAAAGTTCTGGTTCAAATGTTGAGTACATTTTAGAACTAATGTCTGTACGGTGAAAGATAAAGAAATCGACGTACACCTCAAACCATTCACCGTAGCATGCAATTCATACTGCATGAGCTTGAGAGTTAAACTGCAACACGAGATGTGGGTGAAATATCCCTAGTTCACCACAGTGTGAGTCCCAGGAAGGAAGAATACTTCCACAATGCCCTTAAGACTTAGGCGACATCATGAAAGCTTGGTTTGGTGACAGCTACTTTAGCTGAAGCTCCATGATCACACTCGATTCGGTCAGACGAGTGAAAACTAGGAAAGCGACCAAGTCAAGATGGATTGATGTTTAGTCAAAAAGGAAGATTTACTCCTAGATACATAAGATGTATTAGTATCTGTAGTCGACCCCTTACTAGCTCTGTGTGTAGCTAGTAAGTGCGGATACTATGTGCGTGGAAGGCAATCTGAGTTAATCAACATATTAACTCAAGAGGGATTAGATATGCCATGAGTAATATGTATGGGAGAATCTGGGGCATATGAGGCGATGAACATATAGCTTACGGTTATATATAAAGGGTGTCCTTGGATGCTGGTCCGATATAAAGGATTTCTAGTATCACAAGCACCAAACCTGAAAAACGTTTTTGCCCACGCAGTCACGGCAAATGCCAAGTATGAAACAAGAAAGAGTAATGCACGCACGATGGGAAGCCCATCAAGTGCGAGTGGGAGATGTTGGACTTTGGGTCCAAGTCCGCCCTTGATGGGCTGGACTATTTGATTAGGAAATAAGTAGCCTAATCAAATAAGAATAAAATCAGTATGAGATGCAGATTTGGGAATATTTCAGCAATAATTATGGATTTTTTAAAAGAGGAACAAATCACCATAATTAGGGAATTAATTGAGAGACAATTAATTGCTGTCTTGGAGGGCAAGTAGGAGTGCACACGTTTCCTAATAAGTGGCCTCCATAAACCACTATAAATAGGGTGTGCCTCCTCAATTGCAACTCACCCCGCCATTGAGTTTTCTGGCAATTCCCTTCTCTCCTACCATCTTTCTAGTTCTGGTGATCTGCTGTGCAAATCACAATTAGGCTCTAGTAGTCTAATAATTGTGTGGGCACGAGTATGGAGTTTTGGAGCCTTGACCCGGATCCGAACATGGATTCGTCCAGGTACGCCTAATCTCTTTTTAGTTAATATTTATTTCCTACAGTTGGTTTTGAGGAAGGGAAATTGGGCCAATCACAATTAAGGTAGCTTTGCATGAAAGGAAAGAAAGTCCAACAAATTCAAATTCAAAGTTTGATAGAGCATGGAATGAAATGAATTATTTGAGGCAAAGGAAAAATAAAACCAATCGGACCAATCATAAATGAAGAAAGTGATGATGTGGATGGTACACTTGGACCAAATTAGGATGAAGCTAGTACTATTGATAATATAATTAGATGATTATTCATTTATTACATATTCTCTCTCATATTTACTACTCATTCTCTATCCTATGTTTTTTTCATAAATAAAGGCATATTTAGAAGAAACATGATATTTTTGACACATTTATTGTTTTTAATTATTCTTAACCGCCAGTTCGTTTTGCACAATAAGGATAAAAAATGCTTATAAAAAGGACCGGAGGGAGTATATTCTACTCCCTCAGGTTTTTTTTATAAACATCTTTTATCCTTATTGCAAAAAATGAACTAGTGTTTAATATTAGTTAAAAACAATAAATGTGTCAAGTGTCATGTTTCTTCCAAATATGCCTCTATTTATGAAAATAGTATAAAATAGAGAATGCGTATAAAATATGAAAGAGAATATGTAATAAATGAGTAAATGAAAGATAATTAGTTGTGAGTGTGAGATAATTTATAAGGTTAAGAGAAAAAAATGCCCCGAAAGTATTCACCCAAAAGCATTGAGTGCCTGAAAGTTTTCGAGGGGACAAAAATACCCCGGAAGTTTAAAAAAGGAGGCAATGTTGCCCCCACCATTCAAAATGTTAATTTTGACTTGTTAAAATTGATTGATATGTACACTTGGCAGTCAGTAAATGCCACCTCATCATCCTATGTCCCCAGTGCCACGCCAACTCCCTCGTCCCCCTTTACCCTTCCTTTCCCCTCGCTGTATTCCTTTTTCGATGTGCATGTGAGTGCTTAGCAGTGATGATTTCTGGCAAGAAAACACAAATAATTTGTCTCTTCAACTGGAGCGATGGGTACGATTTGCTTGGGTTTTTCACCTTTCCTTGTTTTGTCACGGAAAACCTAGCCTCTGTTAAGTGTAAACCACTCGAGAAAGCTAAGATTTTTTAAACACAATTTTATGGGGCAAACCAGGCACAACCAATGATTCCGATTTGGACACGTTTTTATACATTTTAGAATTATACAAATTGTAATTACATACGGTAGAACAGTTAAATGTTATTCTCCAAACTCGGAGCTTCTTGGCAGTATCAATTACAAATGAAAGGGTGAGTAAAATGGGCTTGCTGGAAATAATGAGAGGGAACCACAACGACTCGGATAATGCCGATGAATAAGAATATAGAGGCGAAACACAGGATGGAAATGAACAAAAACACAGGATGAACAACAAAATTTGAGTAATTAAAAGAGACAAGAGGATTTAAGCAGGTGAAGAAAATAGAATGAGAAAAATCAAAAGCTTCCAGATCTTCAATCAAGCAAGGAAGCACCGACAGCAAGGGTGGCAGGGACATGCTCGACGTCGTGAGCAGCAACGATGGCGTTATCGCATTGGGTGAAAAATCAATGCCTGTAATGGAGGGATCAAGGGCATGTTTGGTATTTCTTAATTTTGATTTTATTTTTGTAATGTCGCATAATATGTGGAATAACAAGTGGCGTAATATCTTACGTGGCAGCGCCATATCAGCATAGTTTGGTCAAATAACGTTTAACCGTTAAGATCTTTAAAGGGAGGGTGAAAATGCTATGTTTTCAACACTTTCGGGGTATTTTTGCTTCCTCAAAAACTTCCAGACACCTATCACTCTTCGGGGAAAACTTCCGGAGCATTTTTGCCCTTTAACCCTAATTAATATAAAGACGTGTATTTAATAAAGGTAGAAAAGTAAAACGAAGTTTATATTTTGAGATACAAGGAAAAAATTGCTTATAAAAAGGACCAACCTCAAGAGAGAGAAAATTGCTTATAAAAAGGATTAGAGGGAGTAAATCTTAGATACATGTATCTTAGATTATCATTATTCTAAAAATATCACTTAATTATAATTCAAGAGTTAAAGAAGGAAGACACACATATAATGGGGTAAAATATTAAACATATTGTAATCTTATAACAAATTTGTGGTGCATGTTTACATAAATTATGTATATGTTTTAAAGACATTAAATGTTCACTTAACCACGTACATAATGTTATAATAATAATAATAATAAACTTTTCATGTATATTTTTAAAAATGTCCAGACATCTTTTTTTTATAATGTGACATGTCTTTTAGAATAGGGTCGGCCTACGATCCATTTATAATACCTAATACTTTCATGCGTCCAGTTCATTTATTTTCATCTCTAATATAAATTAATATACATGGCTTCGATTAACTTGTACCACGTTTCCTTTTTTTTCTTCATATTTTCAATTATTTGTAATCATTGGCTAAAATTATTTTTCAAGTTTATAAATCATTCACGTTCTGCTTTCTAATGAAAGGGCCCATGCATCTCATACGAGGTAATCCATCTAGTTATATAGATATAGTTACACAATGAAGGAAAACTTTCAACCAAAACAAAATATTGAAGGGAAAAAAGATACAGTTGTTATGAAAATAAAAGAAATCTAAGATAAGAGGGCAAAAGGTAAGAGAAGAGAAAATTTGAGAGATAAAATGGAGGAGCAATTCTCATTCAATTTCTTATCCATTCCTTGTTTGTAAAATGCCTCTATTTATAACCACAAGGGTACTACTAAGAAACAATAAATGTATATTGAATTACCTTTTAGTTTTCCAATTGATATTCATGAAACGGTCACTGTAATATGAAAGGTTAATAGTTAATGGATATCCACGTAATTATATTCATAACGATAGTTAAATGTTGTCCAGATTAATAGTAGAAGAGTATATGCTCCTTCTGATTCTATTTATAAGTAATTTTCTTTCTTATAGGGACTGTTTCATTTTATAAACAACTTTCACTTTTTCTCTAAAAATGTAATATTCTTTTTTCTATTTTACCCTTATTAAATACTCATTCTCTCTCATACCTTATACTAATTATCTCTCATACTTTTTATCTATTCTCTCTTCTATACTCTTTTCATAAATAGAAACATATATAAAAAAAATATTATATTTTTGACACACTTATTTCTTTTAATTATCAGTTCATTTTACGCAATAAAAAAAATATTTATAAGTAAGATCCAGAGAGTATAAAACAATCACTCTTTCGAAGATTCTCAATAAATGATGCTACTTCGTTATCAACCAATCGAAAAGAATCACCCGTCATCCACCTCCATTGATCATGACCAGGTTAATCCTGGTCTTCACATTGCTCCAACATTGCGATTACTTTTCATTTTTTAATTTCACATCATATATGTGGCAGTTCAAACGAAACCCCAAGTGTGAAAAATAAACTCTTTTTTTTTTTTTTTGCCATCGTGAAAAATGAAGTTTACCACTGTAGTATTTATTCAAATAGCAAATAATTAAAGTTAACATAAGTGGGATTTAATTAAATTCTCACATGCATTTGTTGACCAAAAAATTTATCTGTAATTTTTTATATGTTGGGGAAAAAACCAATACGTAAGTACAGGAAATTGTAACTTCTTTATAACACCTTCTTGGCGAATGTGATAATCAATTAAATTTTTTTTTTTTAGCTTTAGAACAAAATTCCTCACAAACATTTATAATGTATAATGCAAAATCACTTAAAATAAGTTAATCGTGGCACTTATGTCTTTAGTGCCTAATGATAACACATTCAAATGGTTTTCCACTAAAACGGAGTCAACACAATCAAATGGTCTTTAGTATAAGATATATTTGGAGAATTGATCTTAATCTTACATATAAGACATAATTTTAATATCTGTCAATTTTTTTTTTAATTTACTCCTCATTGAAACTCTGTCAACAATAATTAAGGAGAAGAGAGAATTAAGGAAGATAGTTAAAATATTTTAGAAAATATATATATCATATTAACTAATTTAACTAATTTCCTTATACTTGCAATAGATGTTTTTGATTTTGAGTTCAATCCTCTAATGGCAGGGCCAAGTATGGATGACTCAGGTTCTACAATGGAATATGTGCCATCAAAATTGGCTCTTCCTGTGGATTCTGATCACAAACGAAAAGGCTCTCAGGAAATTTTGTGATATGAGCACAAGTGAGAGGCAAAAGAGTTCACTCCTCAACCAGCTTTTGTTGAAGCCACAGAGCCCAATTCTTAATTATTGTTCCTCAGTGCCCACAAAATGCACTAGCATGATGAAATCCTTTATTGAAGAATCAAGTTTTTTTTTTTTTTTCCCACAATTAGTTTTCCACTTATTTTGGTGAAAATCCATACCAAAGACATCGAAACGGTATGGAAAGTCTTTGTTTTTTTGCCAAATATACCGTTTCGATGTCGTATACTGATCTTATTGTCGTATTGGGCCTCATTGGGATTACATTGGCCTTCTTTGTAGAATTACGCTCCATGAGATTATTGGGCTGAGTGATAAAGCTCAATATTTATATATTTTTATTAATTAATTTTAAATTTTTGTGGGACTTAATTGAATATTTTGGGCATAATTAAGTGTTAATGTGATATTTTAGTGAAAGAATAATTTGGGAATTAAAGTGGTTAAGTTGTTATATTTAATTAATATTTGTCATTTCCATTTTTCTTTAATTGTGAGCAGAAGATATTACCTTTGTGAATATAATTTTGTAGGTGATGATGTGGCATAACTTGAGTGGTCAAGATAAAAGATGTTATTTTGGAGCTTAATGAAGGACAAAAGTGGAACATCACAAGTACAGAATTTATTTTCACTTTTTTTCTAAGAGGAGGTTAAATGAGTAAGGGCCTTGTTTGGTGATTGTAATTTTATACCTATCATAAAACATATTTTCATCACCTTATCCAAGGCACAACTCATATTTTAACCTAAAGACAATTGAAAAAGCAAAGGAAGTGGAGACCATTATCTTGTGTGTGAGAGTGGCGGCTGAATAAAAACAAATGAGAGTGAACCAAATTGAAGAATTAGAGAAAGCTGGACCGAATGAGATTTATTGAAGGAAAAGAAGAGAAAAGGCTGAACCAAAAGAGAGAGACCGAATGTGAAGGAAATAGATGCTGAACCGAAAGAAAGTTATCAATTGAAGAAAAGAGGAGCAGCTGAACCGAGAACAAAGGGAAATGAAGAAAAAGGAGAAGGAGCCGCTTTTGTTGACCGATTTGGAGCTAGCTTGAACCAAATGTGAAAAGGGACATAAGAGAGGAAAGGATGGAATTGATCTAAGGAAGAAAGAACCGCTATTTTGGACCGAAAGGAGAGAATGGAAGAATAGAAACAAAAAAAAGGTTGGTCCACAAAAGCTGCTGGACTGAAGTAATATGGAGGGGCTGACGCGAGGAGCTGACCGAACCAATTGAAAGCTGGACCGAAGGGGTTGAATAAAAAAGAAAAGGGCTGTGCGTGAGAGGCAACACGGAATGAGAGAAGAGAAGGAGAAAAGTCCATTTAGGCGGCTGGGTGAAGAGGAGCAGCGAATGAGGAGGGAGAGATCCAAAATGAAGGAAAAAGCATGAGGGTTGCGGCTGTGAAAGAAGAGGAGGCGTGAGTGCACTTGGAGGGAGCTGTTCGGTTATGCATTATCAATGGCTTATTCCTTCTTCTTTCATCAATCATTCTCTTCTTCTATGAGCAGCTAAAGTGTTGGTGATTTCTTTGAGTTGGGTAATGGTTTGAGCTTCTAAATTTTAATAGAATTCCTTTAAACTCTCTTTTTAGTTCATGATTATGTAGCTTGGTTAAGTATGTAATTGTGATCTAGATTGTTAAGCCAAGTGAATAAACTTAGTTGTTGAGCTAGGAGTTGATTAATTAAGCTTTGTATGATTCATATTATGAGTAGGTTGAATTGTTTACTCCAACTTGGTTAAGTGGATTTAAATGATTAAACTGAATGTTTTAAATTGTTGTAATGGTAATTACAAGCTAGAATTGGAAGTTGATTATTCATCTCCTTGAGTTTGAATTATTTGGTGGTATTCATTTAATTGCTTCGGTAGAATGAATTAAATGATTATTGCAAGTATGGAGCTAGTGGTAACTTAGTTCCATCCTCTTGACTCATATTGTGGAATTCATATCATTAGCAAGCAAGGAAGACTAAAACCCCAACTCAAGGGAATCTCATTTCATCATTATTCTAGTTTATTGAATTTATCTTGTTGTTAGTGTTAATTTCGATTTCGTTTGCTTCTTTGTTTTAGAAACCAAAAAAATTACAAAATATTGTTTTAGCTTAGATTACTTCATTAGTTTAAAAAGCAATTTCTCCAAATGATTTCTCACAACTTTAAGGTTTTTTTTTGTCACTTTACTACTTAGAAACTTAGAAATTAATCTCCTCACAAGAACAACCTAAGTTAAGCTACTATGTTACATTCTTAAACCTAATTTTATTTTGTGAACTCACACTACAGGGTGCCTCACCTAGTAAACCCAGAATGAGGGAAAGTATTATTAAAGTCATAGGTCTAGGGTACCGAAAAGAGTCATAGGTCTAATTTGAAACTTGATTAATTTTCTACGATTGATTAATATTCTAAAAGTATACCAATAAAAATCCCAAATAAATAATGGAAAACAAAACTGATTAATTTTATCTAGTTTTCAATAGCAAAATTATTTTTACACAATTCATGTTTTTTTATTTAAAACTTAATGATTCTTTTTAAACTAAAATGTTAGTTCACCGTCCCCAAAGCATTAATTCAATAAATTCTCAAAAATTGTACACATAAACATGTTTTCTTACCAAGGGTCTGTTTGCCAAAGTGTTTGGCAGTGTTGAATGCATGTTTTCAGTAAAAAAAAGCTCATTGGATGATTTTCAACCGTTTGGCAAAGCTTCTTCCTCTGTGCTTTTATCCCAACCGTAGCTTATTTATGAAGCTAATTTACATTGCTTTTCCCTCCACTGCACTTTTCTCTCTTCCATCACGGTGGATAATTAACTCCTACAGAGGACTGTTGCACGCATGGAAGGACATGCAACTCTTGACTGTTGCCGGAAACAGAGGAAGAAACCATGGGGACGCCATGGTTGATGACCTTGAAGAAGCCAAAGTCCTCGCTTCCATTGGATAGGAATGTGGGTGTTGGTTTTGAGTTTCGTAAGTAGTTGTATTTCTCGGTGTTTGGTTTCGATAGGACCACCATTTTTTTTTCTTGTGTCGTCTCAGGTTTTTTTGCTCTGTGGCGAAATATATGAACAGGGAAAGAGAGAGAGAGATGTTCAAAGAGAAAGAACTGGGAAGGTAAAAGAGAAGAGAGAGTTTATAACTAGGAAGGAGGTGCTCTGTTTTCGTTTCCGGGCTCTCTGTTTTGATGAAGAAGATGAGCTTTGGTCAAATTAGGCTTTGACCAGGGACTTCTTGGTAAAGTTCAAAAGTTCTCAAAGAATGATTAAAGTGAAAATTTTTGAAATATTTGTAGGATTACTGTAATTTATGAAATATTTGGGTTATTTTTTGTGATTTTTTCGGTCCCTTTTCTTCATTCACTTATAATTTTCATAAATTTTGGGGTCTTTTTCTATAATTTTCTCTAATCCTCAAAATATTAATTGTATCCATTTTTAATTAAGTATTTTCCTGTATTTTTATTTTTTCCAATAATAATTTTTTTTATTTTATTTTATCAAATTTTATTTATATGTTTTAACTTTAATTATAATAATATATATAAATAATATGTGTGTGTGTGTAGTATTCAATAAGATTCATGCTCTTTTCAGTCATTTTTTATCTAAACGGGTTTTTTAAACTCTAATCCAAACAGGTTTAAAGTTAGAAAAAAAAGTCACTTCTGTCACCGCTAATCCAAACACAAATCATATTTACATTTTTACTTTTAATCCTACCTTATTTTTATAAAAGTTAGATGAAAAAAAAAATCATTTTTTCACCGTTAATCCAAACAGACACCAAGAAGAAGAACATTGCCGGCAGCGCGGATGCGTGTTTTGATTTGGTGGGGAATTAAGAGTTATACAAGATCATGATATGACAATTAAATAATTAAATAGATAAAAAAAATCACATGGCGGTATTATATAGAAAATAATATGATCAAAGAAAATGTCATATAATGTACTGGTCGGGAAAAAAAAGTACAAAATGTCAAATAATGCCGTCATGAATGAATTAGTGCCTGTTTGGATGAGTATAGAAGTGATTTTTTTATAATATGATTTTTATAAAAGTAAGATAAGAAAAAAATCAAATTATAAATGTGGTTTGTGTTTGGATTAGCAGTGGTGGAAGTGACTTTTTTTCTAACCTTAGATCTGTTTGGATTATTATTTAAAAAGCAAATTGAGATGGAAAATGATTAGAAATGCTATAAGTTAAATTATAAATGTGGTTTGTGTTTGGATTAGCAGTGGTGGAAGTGACTTTTTTTCTAACCTTAAATTTGTTTGAATTTTTATTTAAAAGGCAAGTTGAGATGGAAAATGATTAGAAATGCTATAAGTTTTATTGAATACTACATATACAATTTTTTCCCTAATTAATATCATTTGTATTTTCTCTATTATTCTTCAAACAAATGGCCAAATATGAATTTTGTTTAGAGATTAATTAAATATAACTATTGAATATTATTTTATTTTATTTATTAAAAGCAAAAGGAATAAAAAGAACAATACCCCTCTCTTTTTTTGATGTTTCTCTTCTCTCTCCGCAGCATGGACGTGGCTTTTTTATGAAAAGTAAGCTCAAGCAACTTTAGCAATATTACGTGATAAAACTCAAAGTCAGATTATTTTAACGCTTTCCCAAACATTCATATTAACCCTCACTGTGCTTTTTTCTGCTCACCGTATGTTTGAGCCTCCTTACCGCTTTGACAAACACACCCTTGAGCTATTACACGCTCACTTAAATATCAATCATGTCTTTAAAGTGTTCTTACTACTTTAATTTTTTTTACCAGGGATGGTCACTGTAACATCGATCAATTGACTAGTTTACTGGTTTAACTTTAACAAGAGTCATTACAATTGTCAAAAGAAAAAGTATTGTTTTGCCGTAATCGGACGAGAACGATTCTTCCTTCGTGTTCAACGCGTTCCCACCGTCTCCGTCACTTTCGTCGCACGGGGTTCTCTGCACAGATACTGACATCTTTGGCATTAACATGGAACATTTATCTCTAACAAACCTCAACCTTCCTTATACCCCACAAATCATCTCCAGACCACATTTGCATCAACCTCTGTGTCACCGACCAATATTTCCCATCTGAGGGGTTCTTCGTAATCGTATTACTCTGATTAACGTTAAAGTTAATGGACTCTCGGTTGGTGACCTAACAGATATTAGGGAAAAGAGCAGTATGAACCCCAGAAACAGAAAAAATATCAACAAGGTCTCAATGGAGGATTCCTTATTTAAAAATTCTTAAGAATCTCTGTGATATATTTATTCCTGTTGATAAGCCATAGTGTTATTATTAACAAATTCATCTATTATCAAGTGTATGTGTCATATTGATAAAATATAATGTTACAGTTGATAAGTATATATGTCATATTAATAAATTATAGTATTACTATTTAAAGTGTATTATAAACTATGAATTTCACGGTTCGAATCTATTATCCCTGAAGTCCTTGTGAGTTTTTGGATGCATGTATTGAGAATTTTTTAATATTTTTTTCTTTTCTTTGGACCTTATTTTGCCTATATATTAATATTATTACTCGGTTTCTTGTTTGTTTGAATTTGTGGCACCTCACTGGCATGAACCTAAAACCAATGGGAATGTCGGATCTGGTTGTGGTCCGCTGTCAGTCCTTTTCTCCCCAACTATACTGTTTTGGTGTAATTTGGAGGTAAAGGGGTTGGGTATTTTTTTTTAAAAAAATAGAATATAGTATTTTAAAATATTTTTTTGGAAGTATCTAATATCTTAAAATATTTTTTAAGTAACATGTAGTATCCTAAATAATTTTTAGTACTTTAACTTTTTAAAATATGTTTTCAATTGTATCCAGTGTGTTAACAGACTGATTCCAATTTAGCTCTTAATGTATTTTAAAGGGTTAAAAGCACCAAAAAATATTTTAAAAGGTTAAAAACACCAAAAAAATATTTTAAAGGGAATTTTGGAACTGAAAAAATACATTAAGGGTTAAATTACAATCAGTCTGCTAACACAGTAGGTACAAATGAAAAAATATTTTTAAGGATTAAAATATTAAAAATTATTTTAGAATATTACATGTTACTTAAAAAAATTTTTAAGATACTAGATACTTCTAAAAAAAATATTTTAAAATATTATATTTTATTTTTTAAAAAAAAATCAATCTATTTACCTCTAAATTACACCAAAACAGTATAGCTTGGGAGACTGCGAAATCCACCTTGGAGCAAATTGTCATCTAGCGAATGACTATAAGGGATAGATTCCCTAATAGATTGAATGCTCTCTTCATCATTTAGAAGGTGATGATAACTACCTATAAGTGTCTGAAAGACACTAGAAGGACCTGCTAAGATGAATTGCAAAGTGTCATATAGGAGGATTTGGATTCTTTTTAAGCCAAATACGTGTTTGGGTAATTTGTCACCTAGCCAAGAGGCGATTGGGAACAAGTAGGTTCTCAAATCTGTTGGGGGCATGTAGAACCTAAAACATTTAGTGGCTAAGGGGTAATACAATGGAATGTTGTCCATTGTGTGTCTTAACTCTGAACTTTGACTATGACAACAAGCTTAGTCTTGAAAAGTGCATCAAGATGCTGTAAAGACCACCTTCCAATTTGGAATGAAATAGGATGATGAACTCTACATGAAGCAGCTTAAGGGCTTCATAGAAACAATCACCTAAATAGTAGTATATGAGGTTTTTACAAGGTGAAAGCCTTACCAACTTCGAAATAATAGAAGAATGCTACACAAGTCTCAAATGGTCTAGTAAGGATTCTTTGTGAAGTCATCCTTTGTCAAATGACACATGAAACAAGTGTCAAGGGAGTCAAAGGAATAAAGGATAAGAGAATCCTTAAATTCTGAGTTGAGAAAGTTATGGGTTGAACAAATATCTTGATTGACAAGATAAACGGAGTTGCACAAGAAAGATACAGTCTTTTCAACCTAAGACATGTACAAGTGTAATCCTTAGACATCTTAGGATGTCAAAGTGCAAACCCATGGACACTCCTGAAGTCAAGGGCATAAACCTAAAGAGTTTACATGTCCTATGAGGAATCCAACATAAGAAAGGTGGATAGAGTCCCATGTGAGACTATAGTTGGTAATATGAATATGCACATTGGTGTACATAAGACCAAATATTTTTTGGTCAGACTTGGAAGTTGTTTTTGGTTCTGCTGTGAAATGGGTTATGAGATTAACCATGGATTAAGTTGTCAAGACAACAACTTTCCTTTTTGAAAGGATACTCCAATACAAGACCTAGGCAAATGGTGATGGAGTAAGGAAATATACATAGTATTTTTCCTGTTATCCATGGAAATAGAACGCAAGGCGTGTTTTGCCATCATTCAAAGTGCCATATGGCTAAAGTAATTCCTATGAGAAATTGGGAATGAATAGTGGATAGAAGGATCCAAACGATAACATCTTATGATGAGGATCTTAAGTATCACAGCAAGGCGAAACATACCTTTTTGATACATCTCTATGAGAGATATGTTTTCAAAGAAGGAAAGCAATAGTTCAATGACCTTCTACTGACAGAATGTTGGTAGATCCCCTTATTGAGCTCATAGCTTGATTTTCATTGAGTTAGTGAAAATCTAGGGGTGCAAATAAAATATAAGGTCGTGAACTTCTTTTATATGAAGATAAAAGAAATGGTATGTATGTTATGAGTAAATACATAAAGGTATACAGTTTTGTATATCGTACAGGTCAAAAGAGGTTGGTTCACTCACACGAACAACCTTCTTCCCATGTTTTTGCGGGGGCATGGGAAGGTAAGACGAGCAAATGATCACCATGAGATGGTTGAGAAGAATTTTTGCGTTTGAGTCGCCTCAGTTAGACTGAGATGAGATCCACATATGTGCATATACACAGAAAATGGATCGAAGCATGAATATAGACCTGTAGCCAGGCAAAGAACTCTCTTTCATAAACGAGATTGTAAAAGAGATATTGTGAAAAAGAAAGTTCTGGTTCAAATGTTGAGTACATTTTAGAACTAATGTCTGTACGGTGAAAGATAAAGAAATCGACGTACACCTCAAACCATTCACCGTAGCATGCAATTCATACTGCATGAGCTTGAGAGTTAAACTGCAACACGAGATGTGGGTGAAATATCCCTAGTTCACCACAGTGTGAGTCCCAGGAAGGAAGAATACTTCCACAATGCCCTTAAGACTTAGGCGACATCATGAAAGCTTGGTTTGGTGACAGCTACTTTAGCTGAAGCTCCATGATCACACTCGATTCGGTCAGACGAGTGAAAACTAGGAAAGCGACCAAGTCAAGATGGATTGATGTTTAGTCAAAAAGGAAGATTTACTCCTAGATACATAAGATGTATTAGTATCTGTAGTCGACCCCTTACTAGCTCTGTGTGTAGCTAGTAAGTGCGGATACTATGTGCGTGGAAGGCAATCTGAGTTAATCAACATATTAACTCAAGAGGGATTAGATATGCCATGAGTAATATGTATGGGAGAATCTGGGGCATATGAGGCGATGAACATATAGCTTACGGTTATATATAAAGGGTGTCCTTGGATGCTGGTCCGATATAAAGGATTTCTAGTATCACAAGCACCAAACCTGAAAAACGTTTTTGCCCACGCAGTCACGGCAAATGCCAAGTATGAAACAAGAAAGAGTAATGCACGCACGATGGGAAGCCCATCAAGTGCGAGTGGGAGATGTTGGACTTTGGGTCCAAGTCCGCCCTTGATGGGCTGGACTATTTGATTAGGAAATAAGTAGCCTAATCAAATAAGAATAAAATCAGTATGAGATGCAGATTTGGGAATATTTCAGCAATAATTATGGATTTTTTAAAAGAGGAACAAATCACCATAATTAGGGAATTAATTGAGAGACAATTAATTGCTGTCTTGGAGGGCAAGTAGGAGTGCACACGTTTCCTAATAAGTGGCCTCCATAAACCACTATAAATAGGGTGTGCCTCCTCAATTGCAACTCACCCCGCCATTGAGTTTTCTGGCAATTCCCTTCTCTCCTACCATCTTTCTAGTTCTGGTGATCTGCTGTGCAAATCACAATTAGGCTCTAGTAGTCTAATAATTGTGTGGGCACGAGTATGGAGTTTTGGAGCCTTGACCCGGATCCGAACATGGATTCGTCCAGGTACGCCTAATCTCTTTTTAGTTAATATTTATTTCCTACAGTTGGTTTTGAGGAAGGGAAATTGGGCCAATCACAATTAAGGTAGCTTTGCATGAAAGGAAAGAAAGTCCAACAAATTCAAATTCAAAGTTTGATAGAGCATGGAATGAAATGAATTATTTGAGGCAAAGGAAAAATAAAACCAATCGGACCAATCATAAATGAAGAAAGTGATGATGTGGATGGTACACTTGGACCAAATTAGGATGAAGCTAGTACTATTGATAATATAATTAGATGATTATTCATTTATTACATATTCTCTCTCATATTTACTACTCATTCTCTATCCTATGTTTTTTTCATAAATAAAGGCATATTTAGAAGAAACATGATATTTTTGACACATTTATTGTTTTTAATTATTCTTAACCGCCAGTTCGTTTTGCACAATAAGGATAAAAAATGCTTATAAAAAGGACCGGAGGGAGTATATTCTACTCCCTCAGGTTTTTTTTATAAACATCTTTTATCCTTATTGCAAAAAATGAACTAGTGTTTAATATTAGTTAAAAACAATAAATGTGTCAAGTGTCATGTTTCTTCCAAATATGCCTCTATTTATGAAAATAGTATAAAATAGAGAATGCGTATAAAATATGAAAGAGAATATGTAATAAATGAGTAAATGAAAGATAATTAGTTGTGAGTGTGAGATAATTTATAAGGTTAAGAGAAAAAAATGCCCCGAAAGTATTCACCCAAAAGCATTGAGTGCCTGAAAGTTTTCGAGGGGACAAAAATACCCCGGAAGTTTAAAAAAGGAGGCAATGTTGCCCCCACCATTCAAAATGTTAATTTTGACTTGTTAAAATTGATTGATATGTACACTTGGCAGTCAGTAAATGCCACCTCATCATCCTATGTCCCCAGTGCCACGCCAACTCCCTCGTCCCCCTTTACCCTTCCTTTCCCCTCGCTGTATTCCTTTTTCGATGTGCATGTGAGTGCTTAGCAGTGATGATTTCTGGCAAGAAAACACAAATAATTTGTCTCTTCAACTGGAGCGATGGGTACGATTTGCTTGGGTTTTTCACCTTTCCTTGTTTTGTCACGGAAAACCTAGCCTCTGTTAAGTGTAAACCACTCGAGAAAGCTAAGATTTTTTAAACACAATTTTATGGGGCAAACCAGGCACAACCAATGATTCCGATTTGGACACGTTTTTATACATTTTAGAATTATACAAATTGTAATTACATACGGTAGAACAGTTAAATGTTATTCTCCAAACTCGGAGCTTCTTGGCAGTATCAATTACAAATGAAAGGGTGAGTAAAATGGGCTTGCTGGAAATAATGAGAGGGAACCACAACGACTCGGATAATGCCGATGAATAAGAATATAGAGGCGAAACACAGGATGGAAATGAACAAAAACACAGGATGAACAACAAAATTTGAGTAATTAAAAGAGACAAGAGGATTTAAGCAGGTGAAGAAAATAGAATGAGAAAAATCAAAAGCTTCCAGATCTTCAATCAAGCAAGGAAGCACCGACAGCAAGGGTGGCAGGGACATGCTCGACGTCGTGAGCAGCAACGATGGCGTTATCGCATTGGGTGAAAAATCAATGCCTGTAATGGAGGGATCAAGGGCATGTTTGGTATTTCTTAATTTTGATTTTATTTTTGTAATGTCGCATAATATGTGGAATAACAAGTGGCGTAATATCTTACGTGGCAGCGCCATATCAGCATAGTTTGGTCAAATAACGTTTAACCGTTAAGATCTTTAAAGGGAGGGTGAAAATGCTATGTTTTCAACACTTTCGGGGTATTTTTGCTTCCTCAAAAACTTCCAGACACCTATCACTCTTCGGGGAAAACTTCCGGAGCATTTTTGCCCTTTAACCCTAATTAATATAAAGACGTGTATTTAATAAAGGTAGAAAAGTAAAACGAAGTTTATATTTTGAGATACAAGGAAAAAATTGCTTATAAAAAGGACCAACCTCAAGAGAGAGAAAATTGCTTATAAAAAGGATTAGAGGGAGTAAATCTTAGATACATGTATCTTAGATTATCATTATTCTAAAAATATCACTTAATTATAATTCAAGAGTTAAAGAAGGAAGACACACATATAATGGGGTAAAATATTAAACATATTGTAATCTTATAACAAATTTGTGGTGCATGTTTACATAAATTATGTATATGTTTTAAAGACATTAAATGTTCACTTAACCACGTACATAATGTTATAATAATAATAATAATAAACTTTTCATGTATATTTTTAAAAATGTCCAGACATCTTTTTTTTATAATGTGACATGTCTTTTAGAATAGGGTCGGCCTACGATCCATTTATAATACCTAATACTTTCATGCGTCCAGTTCATTTATTTTCATCTCTAATATAAATTAATATACATGGCTTCGATTAACTTGTACCACGTTTCCTTTTTTTTCTTCATATTTTCAATTATTTGTAATCATTGGCTAAAATTATTTTTCAAGTTTATAAATCATTCACGTTCTGCTTTCTAATGAAAGGGCCCATGCATCTCATACGAGGTAATCCATCTAGTTATATAGATATAGTTACACAATGAAGGAAAACTTTCAACCAAAACAAAATATTGAAGGGAAAAAAGATACAGTTGTTATGAAAATAAAAGAAATCTAAGATAAGAGGGCAAAAGGTAAGAGAAGAGAAAATTTGAGAGATAAAATGGAGGAGCAATTCTCATTCAATTTCTTATCCATTCCTTGTTTGTAAAATGCCTCTATTTATAACCACAAGGGTACTACTAAGAAACAATAAATGTATATTGAATTACCTTTTAGTTTTCCAATTGATATTCATGAAACGGTCACTGTAATATGAAAGGTTAATAGTTAATGGATATCCACGTAATTATATTCATAACGATAGTTAAATGTTGTCCAGATTAATAGTAGAAGAGTATATGCTCCTTCTGATTCTATTTATAAGTAATTTTCTTTCTTATAGGGACTGTTTCATTTTATAAACAACTTTCACTTTTTCTCTAAAAATGTAATATTCTTTTTTCTATTTTACCCTTATTAAATACTCATTCTCTCTCATACCTTATACTAATTATCTCTCATACTTTTTATCTATTCTCTCTTCTATACTCTTTTCATAAATAGAAACATATATAAAAAAAATATTATATTTTTGACACACTTATTTCTTTTAATTATCAGTTCATTTTACGCAATAAAAAAAATATTTATAAGTAAGATCCAGAGAGTATAAAACAATCACTCTTTCGAAGATTCTCAATAAATGATGCTACTTCGTTATCAACCAATCGAAAAGAATCACCCGTCATCCACCTCCATTGATCATGACCAGGTTAATCCTGGTCTTCACATTGCTCCAACATTGCGATTACTTTTCATTTTTTAATTTCACATCATATATGTGGCAGTTCAAACGAAACCCCAAGTGTGAAAAATAAACTCTTTTTTTTTTTTTTTGCCATCGTGAAAAATGAAGTTTACCACTGTAGTATTTATTCAAATAGCAAATAATTAAAGTTAACATAAGTGGGATTTAATTAAATTCTCACATGCATTTGTTGACCAAAAAATTTATCTGTAATTTTTTATATGTTGGGGAAAAAACCAATACGTAAGTACAGGAAATTGTAACTTCTTTATAACACCTTCTTGGCGAATGTGATAATCAATTAAATTTTTTTTTTTTAGCTTTAGAACAAAATTCCTCACAAACATTTATAATGTATAATGCAAAATCACTTAAAATAAGTTAATCGTGGCACTTATGTCTTTAGTGCCTAATGATAACACATTCAAATGGTTTTCCACTAAAACGGAGTCAACACAATCAAATGGTCTTTAGTATAAGATATATTTGGAGAATTGATCTTAATCTTACATATAAGACATAATTTTAATATCTGTCAATTTTTTTTTAATTTACTCCTCATTGAAACTCTGTCAACAATAATTAAGGAGAAGAGAGAATTAAGGAAGATAGTTAAAATATTTTAGAAAATATATATATCATATTAACTAATTTAACTAATTTCCTTATACTTGCAATAGATGTTTTTGATTTTGAGTTCAATCCTCTAATGGCAGGGCCAAGTATGGATGACTCAGGTTCTACAATGGAATATGTGCCATCAAAATTGGCTCTTCCTGTGGATTCTGATCACAAACGAAAAGGCTCTCAGGAAATTTTGTGATATGAGCACAAGTGAGAGGCAAAAGAGTTCACTCCTCAACCAGCTTTTGTTGAAGCCACAGAGCCCAATTCTTAATTATTGTTCCTCAGTGCCCACAAAATGCACTAGCATGATGAAATCCTTTATTGAAGAATCAAGTTTTTTTTTTTTTTTCCCACAATTAGTTTTCCACTTATTTTGGTGAAAATCCATACCAAAGACATCGAAACGGTATGGAAAGTCTTTGTTTTTTTGCCAAATATACCGTTTCGATGTCGTATACTGATCTTATTGTCGTATTGGGCCTCATTGGGATTACATTGGCCTTCTTTGTAGAATTACGCTCCATGAGATTATTGGGCTGAGTGATAAAGCTCAATATTTATATATTTTTATTAATTAATTTTAAATTTTTGTGGGACTTAATTGAATATTTTGGGCATAATTAAGTGTTAATGTGATATTTTAGTGAAAGAATAATTTGGGAATTAAAGTGGTTAAGTTGTTATATTTAATTAATATTTGTCATTTCCATTTTTCTTTAATTGTGAGCAGAAGATATTACCTTTGTGAATATAATTTTGTAGGTGATGATGTGGCATAACTTGAGTGGTCAAGATAAAAGATGTTATTTTGGAGCTTAATGAAGGACAAAAGTGGAACATCACAAGTACAGAATTTATTTTCACTTTTTTTCTAAGAGGAGGTTAAATGAGTAAGGGCCTTGTTTGGTGATTGTAATTTTATACCTATCATAAAACATATTTTCATCACCTTATCCAAGGCACAACTCATATTTTAACCTAAAGACAATTGAAAAAGCAAAGGAAGTGGAGACCATTATCTTGTGTGTGAGAGTGGCGGCTGAATAAAAACAAATGAGAGTGAACCAAATTGAAGAATTAGAGAAAGCTGGACCGAATGAGATTTATTGAAGGAAAAGAAGAGAAAAGGCTGAACCAAAAGAGAGAGACCGAATGTGAAGGAAATAGATGCTGAACCGAAAGAAAGTTATCAATTGAAGAAAAGAGGAGCAGCTGAACCGAGAACAAAGGGAAATGAAGAAAAAGGAGAAGGAGCCGCTTTTGTTGACCGATTTGGAGCTAGCTTGAACCAAATGTGAAAAGGGACATAAGAGAGGAAAGGATGGAATTGATCTAAGGAAGAAAGAACCGCTATTTTGGACCGAAAGGAGAGAATGGAAGAATAGAAACAAAAAAAAGGTTGGTCCACAAAAGCTGCTGGACTGAAGTAATATGGAGGGGCTGACGCGAGGAGCTGACCGAACCAATTGAAAGCTGGACCGAAGGGGTTGAATAAAAAAGAAAAGGGCTGTGCGTGAGAGGCAACACGGAATGAGAGAAGAGAAGGAGAAAAGTCCATTTAGGCGGCTGGGTGAAGAGGAGCAGCGAATGAGGAGGGAGAGATCCAAAATGAAGGAAAAAGCATGAGGGTTGCGGCTGTGAAAGAAGAGGAGGCGTGAGTGCACTTGGAGGGAGCTGTTCGGTTATGCATTATCAATGGCTTATTCCTTCTTCTTTCATCAATCATTCTCTTCTTCTATGAGCAGCTAAAGTGTTGGTGATTTCTTTGAGTTGGGTAATGGTTTGAGCTTCTAAATTTTAATAGAATTCCTTTAAACTCTCTTTTTAGTTCATGATTATGTAGCTTGGTTAAGTATGTAATTGTGATCTAGATTGTTAAGCCAAGTGAATAAACTTAGTTGTTGAGCTAGGAGTTGATTAATTAAGCTTTGTATGATTCATATTATGAGTAGGTTGAATTGTTTACTCCAACTTGGTTAAGTGGATTTAAATGATTAAACTGAATGTTTTAAATTGTTGTAATGGTAATTACAAGCTAGAATTGGAAGTTGATTATTCATCTCCTTGAGTTTGAATTATTTGGTGGTATTCATTTAATTGCTTCGGTAGAATGAATTAAATGATTATTGCAAGTATGGAGCTAGTGGTAACTTAGTTCCATCCTCTTGACTCATATTGTGGAATTCATATCATTAGCAAGCAAGGAAGACTAAAACCCCAACTCAAGGGAATCTCATTTCATCATTATTCTAGTTTATTGAATTTATCTTGTTGTTAGTGTTAATTTCGATTTCGTTTGCTTCTTTGTTTTAGAAACCAAAAAAATTACAAAATATTGTTTTAGCTTAGATTACTTCATTAGTTTAAAAAGCAATTTCTCCAAATGATTTCTCACAACTTTAAGGTTTTTTTTTGTCACTTTACTACTTAGAAACTTAGAAATTAATCTCCTCACAAGAACAACCTAAGTTAAGCTACTATGTTACATTCTTAAACCTAATTTTATTTTGTGAACTCACACTACAGGGTGCCTCACCTAGTAAACCCAGAATGAGGGAAAGTATTATTAAAGTCATAGGTCTAGGGTACCGAAAAGAGTCATAGGTCTAATTTGAAACTTGATTAATTTTCTACGATTGATTAATATTCTAAAAGTATACCAATAAAAATCCCAAATAAATAATGGAAAACAAAACTGATTAATTTTATCTAGTTTTCAATAGCAAAATTATTTTTACACAATTCATGTTTTTTTATTTAAAACTTAATGATTCTTTTTAAACTAAAATGTTAGTTCACCGTCCCCAAAGCATTAATTCAATAAATTCTCAAAAATTGTACACATAAACATGTTTTCTTACCAAGGGTCTGTTTGCCAAAGTGTTTGGCAGTGTTGAATGCATGTTTTCAGTAAAAAAAAGCTCATTGGATGATTTTCAACCGTTTGGCAAAGCTTCTTCCTCTGTGCTTTTATCCCAACCGTAGCTTATTTATGAAGCTAATTTACATTGCTTTTCCCTCCACTGCACTTTTCTCTCTTCCATCACGGTGGATAATTAACTCCTACAGAGGACTGTTGCACGCATGGAAGGACATGCAACTCTTGACTGTTGCCGGAAACAGAGGAAGAAACCATGGGGACGCCATGGTTGATGACCTTGAAGAAGCCAAAGTCCTCGCTTCCATTGGATAGGAATGTGGGTGTTGGTTTTGAGTTTCGTAAGTAGTTGTATTTCTCGGTGTTTGGTTTCGATAGGACCACCATTTTTTTTTCTTGTGTCGTCTCAGGTTTTTTTGCTCTGTGGCGAAATATATGAACAGGGAAAGAGAGAGAGAGATGTTCAAAGAGAAAGAACTGGGAAGGTAAAAGAGAAGAGAGAGTTTATAACTAGGAAGGAGGTGCTCTGTTTTCGTTTCCGGGCTCTCTGTTTTGATGAAGAAGATGAGCTTTGGTCAAATTAGGCTTTGACCAGGGACTTCTTGGTAAAGTTCAAAAGTTCTCAAAGAATGATTAAAGTGAAAATTTTTGAAATATTTGTAGGATTACTGTAATTTATGAAATATTTGGGTTATTTTTTGTGATTTTTTCGGTCCCTTTTCTTCATTCACTTATAATTTTCATAAATTTTGGGGTCTTTTTCTATAATTTTCTCTAATCCTCAAAATATTAATTGTATCCATTTTTAATTAAGTATTTTCCTGTATTTTTATTTTTTCCAATAATAATTTTTTTTATTTTATTTTATCAAATTTTATTTATATGTTTTAACTTTAATTATAATAATATATATAAATAATATGTGTGTGTGTGTAGTATTCAATAAGATTCATGCTCTTTTCAGTCATTTTTTATCTAAACGGGTTTTTTAAACTCTAATCCAAACAGGTTTAAAGTTAGAAAAAAAAGTCACTTCTGTCACCGCTAATCCAAACACAAATCATATTTACATTTTTACTTTTAATCCTACCTTATTTTTATAAAAGTTAGATGAAAAAAAAAATCATTTTTTCACCGTTAATCCAAACAGACACCAAGAAGAAGAACATTGCCGGCAGCGCGGATGCGTGTTTTGATTTGGTGGGGAATTAAGAGTTATACAAGATCATGATATGACAATTAAATAATTAAATAGATAAAAAAAATCACATGGCGGTATTATATAGAAAATAATATGATCAAAGAAAATGTCATATAATGTACTGGTCGGGAAAAAAAAGTACAAAATGTCAAATAATGCCGTCATGAATGAATTAGTGCCTGTTTGGATGAGTATAGAAGTGATTTTTTTATAATATGATTTTTATAAAAGTAAGATAAGAAAAAAATCAAATTATAAATGTGGTTTGTGTTTGGATTAGCAGTGGTGGAAGTGACTTTTTTTCTAACCTTAGATCTGTTTGGATTATTATTTAAAAAGCAAATTGAGATGGAAAATGATTAGAAATGCTATAAGTTAAATTATAAATGTGGTTTGTGTTTGGATTAGCAGTGGTGGAAGTGACTTTTTTTCTAACCTTAAATTTGTTTGAATTTTTATTTAAAAGGCAAGTTGAGATGGAAAATGATTAGAAATGCTATAAGTTTTATTGAATACTACATATACAATTTTTTCCCTAATTAATATCATTTGTATTTTCTCTATTATTCTTCAAACAAATGGCCAAATATGAATTTTGTTTAGAGATTAATTAAATATAACTATTGAATATTATTTTATTTTATTTATTAAAAGCAAAAGGAATAAAAAGAACAATACCCCTCTCTTTTTTTGATGTTTCTCTTCTCTCTCCGCAGCATGGACGTGGCTTTTTTATGAAAAGTAAGCTCAAGCAACTTTAGCAATATTACGTGATAAAACTCAAAGTCAGATTATTTTAACGCTTTCCCAAACATTCATATTAACCCTCACTGTGCTTTTTTCTGCTCACCGTATGTTTGAGCCTCCTTACCGCTTTGACAAACACACCCTTGAGCTATTACACGCTCACTTAAATATCAATCATGTCTTTAAAGTGTTCTTACTACTTTAATTTTTTTTACCAGGGATGGTCACTGTAACATCGATCAATTGACTAGTTTACTGGTTTAACTTTAACAAGAGTCATTACAATTGTCAAAAGAAAAAGTATTGTTTTGCCGTAATCGGACGAGAACGATTCTTCCTTCGTGTTCAACGCGTTCCCACCGTCTCCGTCACTTTCGTCGCACGGGGTTCTCTGCACAGATACTGACATCTTTGGCATTAACATGGAACATTTATCTCTAACAAACCTCAACCTTCCTTATACCCCACAAATCATCTCCAGACCACATTTGCATCAACCTCTGTGTCACCGACCAATATTTCCCATCTGAGGGGTTCTTCGTAATCGTATTACTCTGATTAACGTTAAAGTTAATGGACTCTCGGTTGGTGACCTAACAGATATTAGGGAAAAGAGCAGTATGAACCCCAGAAACAGAAAAAATATCAACAAGGTCTCAATGGAGGATTCCTTATTTAAAAATTCTTAAGAATCTCTGTGATATATTTATTCCTGTTGATAAGCCATAGTGTTATTATTAACAAATTCATCTATTATCAAGTGTATGTGTCATATTGATAAAATATAATGTTACAGTTGATAAGTATATATGTCATATTAATAAATTATAGTATTACTATTTAAAGTGTATTATAAACTATGAATTTCACGGTTCGAATCTATTATCCCTGAAGTCCTTGTGAGTTTTTGGATGCATGTATTGAGAATTTTTTAATATTTTTTTCTTTTCTTTGGACCTTATTTTGCCTATATATTAATATTATTACTCGGTTTCTTGTTTGTTTGAATTTGTGGCACCTCACTGGCATGAACCTAAAACCAATGGGAATGTCGGATCTGGTTGTGGTCCGCTGTCAGTCCTTTTCTCCCCAACTATACTGTTTTGGTGTAATTTGGAGGTAAAGGGGTTGGGTATTTTTTTTTAAAAAAATAGAATATAGTATTTTAAAATATTTTTTTGGAAGTATCTAATATCTTAAAATATTTTTTAAGTAACATGTAGTATCCTAAATAATTTTTAGTACTTTAACTTTTTAAAATATGTTTTCAATTGTATCCAGTGTGTTAACAGACTGATTCCAATTTAGCTCTTAATGTATTTTAAAGGGTTAAAAGCACCAAAAAATATTTTAAAAGGTTAAAAACACCAAAAAAATATTTTAAAGGGAATTTTGGAACTGAAAAAATACATTAAGGGTTAAATTACAATCAGTCTGCTAACACAGTAGGTACAAATGAAAAAATATTTTTAAGGATTAAAATATTAAAAATTATTTTAGAATATTACATGTTACTTAAAAAAAATTTTAAGATACTAGATACTTCTAAAAAAAATATTTTAAAATATTATATTTTATTTTTTAAAAAAAAATCAATCTATTTACCTCTAAATTACACCAAAACAGTATAGCTTGGGAGACTGCGGACCGCAGCCATCCAAGAATGTCCCTAAAAAACTGTGATCTTTTCACTTTCCTTCTCTTTCTTGTCGACTCCGTTTTCTTCTTCTCGGCTGTTTTCTCGCATTCCAGAAAAAAAAAACAGAACTTTTTTTCCATCTGCAATGTCTGTAGCAACCCTTCTGCTTCTTCTCCTTTTTCGCTTCGCAATTCCTTCTCTTTCTGATCCAAGAGCTTCAGAAGTAGCTCTGATGTGTAAAAACAAAACCACACCATTTTCCGAACGCAATATCTTCACAGACAATTTCTTAGCTGCTTTAGACACCTTAACCCCTTCAATCGCTTGGCAAAGATACGCCTATGTTATTATTAACAGAACTGGAAATTCCATTGTTTATGCTTTTGCACAGTGCATGGACGATCTCACTGAATGGGATTGCAATATCTGCTTCGCTCAGATCAAGACTCAAATGCCAAGATGTTTACCATTTCAGAGAGGGACTCATGGAGGAAGGGTATTTTTTGATGGGTGTTATCTCAGGTACGATGATTACAATTTCTTCAATGAAAGTCTCAGTGATCAAGACAGAACTGTGTGTGGAAGCAAAGATTTTGGTGGGAATCAGAGTGTTTATGAGGCTAATACAATGGAGTTAGTGAGGAATCTGAGTGTGGAAGCACCAAAGAATGATAGGTTCTTTGTGGGTTTTGTCAGAAGAAGTAATGTGACTGTTTATGGTTTGGCTCAGTGCTGGGAATTTGTTAATGGCAGTGCTTGTGAGAGATGTTTAGCAAAAGCTGTTCATAATATTAGTTCTTGTACTCCAAAAGAAGAAGGACGAGTTTTGAATGCTGGTTGTTATTTGAGGTATTCAACCCAAAAGTTCTATGACAACATAACCAGTCCCCTTAATAGAAATGAAGGTAAGGATCAATATTTCCGTAGAATAATTTTCTTTCTTTGCTTTGGCAAATTCAGCTTCTCTGCTTTAGTTCTTGATCCTGTATTCCCTTGGAACAGCAATATAGTGGAAAAATCCTTTCAAACTTTGTCATATAATGTGAGATTATAGCAATAAATCCAGAGAAAATCCCTTTAAAATATAGTTGAATTACTAAATTATAAATTGAGTCATTAAATTTAAAACCAGACATATGTCCTAAAATGGTTTTTACACCGTCAATGTTGATGTTGCAGTGATTTACTGTATTGTCAGGGGGGAGAGAGGTAGTGGTCAGGGGAGAAAATTAAATGAGTGGTAGTAAGATAAAATTATTAAATTCTGAAATCCCATTTTAGGATACCTTATCTAATCTAGGATTTGTTAAATTTTATGACCCAATTTAGAATTTGGTTAATTCAGCTATCTTTTAGAGGGATTTTTCCATAAATCTATGTGTTATCATTTCTTAGGGAACAGCAGCAGTTCAACTATAATGCTGGCCACTGCATCAAGTGCTGGATCAGCTCTTGTACTGGTTGTTGCAGTAATTACTTTCTTTGCAAGGAAGAGGATGCTGAGAAAGAAGAGAGGTATTATCAATGTTTGATTACTTGAGAGACTTCTGATAGATTGTTTTACTTTTGAACTTGAAGCATAATGAATCTTTTTTTTTTGTGTGGATTTCTGACTTGTTTCTCAGAAAGAAGACAGTTTGGTGCACTTTTGGACAGAGTTTACAAGTCCAAGCTCAATATGACATATGAAGTCCTTGAAAGGGCCACAAATTACTTCAATGCCGCCAATAAGCTTGGACAAGGAGGTTCAGGTTCTGTTTATAAAGTAACTACTGGTCTTTCCTATAATTTCTCTATTCGTGTCAGCCAAATTTTAACACTCAGATTGGTTCACTATATTTTTTTCCCTCTATAACATATATGTATGTAGAGTTTTGCCTGACGGGAATATTGTGGCTATAAAAAGGCTTAGCTTTCACACAACACAATGGGCAGATCATTTCTTCAATGAGGTCAATCTGATAAGTGGCATTCATCATAAAAATCTTGTAAGGCTTCTGGGTTGCAGCATTACAGGACCTGAAAGCCTTCTTGTTTACGAATACGTGCCAAACCAAAGCCTCCATGATCACTTTTCTGGTTGACATCTATCTTAAAAGTCTTTTGGGGACATTTCCTCATAACTTTTTTTCATGTTACTTATAGTACACTTGCACCATTTTTTAATATGCTATCAGTGAAGCAAAAATCTCAGCCCTTGACTTGGGAAGCGAGGCGTAAAATCATATTGGGAACTGCTGAGGGATTGGCCTATCTCCTTGGGGAATCACCAGTGAGAATCATTCATAGAGATATTAAACTAAGTAACATTCTGCTTGAAAAGGATTTCACACCCAAGATAGCTGATTTTGGACTTGCTAGATTATTTCCAGGAGATGGGACTCACATTAGTACTACTGTTGCTGGCACACTGTTAAGTTTTTTTATACGACTCCTCTTCAGTTATCTGAAGTTTTTTTTGTTTTGAATCTTCCATTCCAGGAAACATCCTGAGTTTTGGTATTGTTAATGTACATATGTAGTGGTTATATGGCTCCTGAATACGTCATTCAAGGAAAATTATCAGATAAAGCAGATATTTACAGTTTTGGGGTTGTTATTATCGAAATCATATCTGGAAAGAGGAGTAGTTCTTTTGTTCTAAATGCGTCCTCACTCCTACAAATGGTAACACTTCATTTTCTTCAAAGCCAAGTTTTTTATTTTTCCAAAAAAAGAACCCTTTGATTAAGTTTGCTGATCCAATATTTTTACAGGCTTGGAATCTTCATAGGTCAGGCAGGCTATGTGACATGGTAGATCCAAGACTTGAAGGCAATTATCCGGCGAAGGAAGCATGCCGGCTACTTGAGATAGGGCTGCTTTGCGCACAAGCATCGGCGAATCTACGACCATCGATGTCTGAAGTTGTGAGAATGATAAATAGCAATGAGGAAATTCCTGAGCCAACACAACCACCATTTATGGTAGCAAGCGGTGTAGAATGCAGCAAATCTGAATATAATTTTCAGACTTCATCCAGAACACATTCTTCAGAGGACACTATGACTGAAAGCCTTATTCCTCCAACAAGTGTCTATTAATATTACTCTCAGCTTGTCAGTTTGAGGGTATAAGCTTGATCTTTTTTCACATGGTTCTGTTCTTTGTATCATGACTCCAGAACCAAAATGCCTTGTATATATATTAAAGCTTCTTAGCATAGAGTAGTAGTATCATATATTGAGTTTGCACTGGAGATTTATATATTGTGAATAGAGAGCTTAATTCATGTAAAATAATAGTATGTGGAATGCTTCTTCCTCTTCTAAAAATACATAACACTATTACTGTGGAAGGTCAACTCCACCTCCAAAAGTCAAAAGATGCAGATTCTGACAAAACATCCATGTTGTGTTATTTTTTGGTATATGTAAACACGGCTAAGTTGTCCACATGCTTGGCATATTTTGTTGTGTTGGCGTCTTGTTTATGTTGTATATGGTATTCAAATTTAAAAAAAATGAAAAATTGCTGGAAAACTCAATTTATTACTCTGAAATTTGTTTAAGACCGAGGTGCAACCAATTTTCAATTGATGTAATTCTTTTTCAATTGCATACAATTTATTTTTAGTTATGTGCAAAACTGATAAAGAAGACATTTGTATATAGTTGAAGATATGTTACATACAACTAAAAGAGAGTTGTGCTCTCTTAGGGGCTCAAGTCATTAAGCATCTTTTGGGTAATAAATTTTTTTTGGTGATAGTCTGGGTAGTAAATTTTGTAACGATGGATTTTTCAATTGGTGTAATTCTTTTTCAGTTGTATGTCATTTATTTTTAGTTATGTGCAAAACGGAAGAAGAAGCTATTTATATATAATTAAAGATATATTACAAACAACTGAAAAAGAGTTACGCTTGCATAAGGACTCAGGTCATTAAACATCTTTTGGGTGATAAATTTTTTTTGGGTGATATTTTGGATAATAAATTTTGTAATGGTGGATTTTTCAGCAACTTTCCCAATTTAATTTATAGGAACCAAGTATTCAAGGTAAATTATGAACCCATACTTCAGTTTTATTGAAAATATATGGTATGACATTTTTCTTTTCATTTTTTATTTCCTCTCAGCTAGCTTCGAACATAGTATGTCATGCTAACGTCAATTATGACTTATCATGTGGAATTGTGGACCAACCAGCCGGCTGTAGGAAAAACTTGTAAAAAAGGCAAAACGGTGGTTTCAGATGAAATGACATAAAAAATGCAATTAAAGACCTAAACTTAAGTACTCCCTCCGATCTTAATTATAAGATAAAGTTGATTTTTTTAGAGAAATTAAGGAAGCCAATTAAATCACTTTAGAATATTTATATTTATATTTTTTTCTTCAAACTAAGTAATTTGATTAATAAACTAATATATAATCCAAAGATACTAAAAATATAAATACTCTAAAGTGATTTAATTGACTTCCTTAATTTCTCTAAAAAAGTCAACTTTATCTTATAATTAGGACCGGAGGGAGTAAATTTTATCTTAGAGGATATGCAAAATTATAATTATTTTGTAAGAAGCATTACTAGAAATTGCAGAGGATCTACGAATTTTCAAAAAAGTTACTATTAAGTTATTTAAGATAAAATCTCGCCATTGTAGCCTATCTTTACTAATGCTCTACATTAATAAGTTCCTTAAACGCTCATTAGTTTGGATATACTATCCAGATTAAATATAGAAAATTTAAATTTTATAATTTCGATACTTTTTTTTAAAAAAAAAATAGAACATAAAATAAAAATAAACAAATTTTTAACTTAAAACATTAAAATAAAAATCTAAACCGCCTAATCAAAATTCCAAATGATCAAAGGAGGGCGATGAAAACGAGGAATCATACACCCTAATTTTGAAAAGAAGTACAACTCATACTAGGCTAAAATCAAAATATTACAAACTTTGGGTCATTTTGTGCACTATTACCCTTTCAGACAAACCGCGTAAATTTCCCAGTAATATGAACGCGTGTTGAACTGTTTCTCACAGCGAAGCGAAACACTATCTGTCTGTCAAGGCTGCATTAAAGCCTTCTCCTTCACTTCCCACAAAATCAATTTCTCAACTTTATTGCCTCATTTAGAATTCACAATTCTCTCAAACAGAAACTTCAACTCAGTTCGGGGGCTTAATACAAAGCACAGGTAAGAACCTTCTAAACGCAAATCATTCTTGCTCTAATAATAGTCGCAGCCTTATCTACTTCTCTTTCTCATTCACTTCACAGTTCACACTTCATTCCTCACTCTGAAATGCTTGCTTCTTCCATATGATTAACTTCTTACCATACTATCATTGTACGTACAGAACTAGAACTATTCATGGCTGACAAATTACACTCTCGCATTATATATATGTTGTAGAGAAAACACAGACCTTTAAACTGACTTTTTTGGCTGCCTGTTTCAGCTTGCTAAGCAGGCATGGTCTTGGTTCTTCTTGTCTCTGTTTTTTTGTTGCTCTCTGATCTTTTCTTGGAGAAGATTACTTTCATTGATGGCGGGGCTTTGTGGGGCCTCATCTCTTTAAAATATAATAAATTGGGACAGGTTTTCTTGTAGCCTGAAACCTGTAATTTATCACCGACAATTTGTCCAGAAGCTTTTTTAAATTTTTTTTTTTTAACTTTTTAATATCCCAACAAGAATAGCAAGTCATTTGGACTTTGGCACCTTCTGCATGTTAACGAATATTCAGCCAAGCCTTCCTATTTCTGAAAATTTATTTTATATAATTGAGATTATTTTGTCTTAGATTACTTTTTTTTTTTTTGGACAATTACAATGAAGTCCCACACAAGAAAAAAAAATAAAAAAATGGTCCCTGACAAGTGACAAGTCGAGGAGTGTCAATTAACAAATTGAGGAACTTACACTGACAACTTCAAGGATCATTTATTCATTTTTTCTCATATATGGGATTTCATTGTAATTACTTTTTTTTTTAAGATTTAAAAATACATTTTACTCCGTCAACTAAATACATTAGAAACTTTTTGACGTGTTTTTTAAGTTAAACTTAACTTCTCTTGATCATATTTATTCTTATCAACCCAACAACCTTCCTTCTTTATCCAGCTCCAATAACTTTTGAGGAGTCATTACTTTTCCCTAGGCCCTAAGGTTTTGTCCAAAAAATCAACCCTCCAATAGTCATCACAATCGTGTCTAACGGTGATGGATTATGCTTAAGTGGGGTCATGTTTCATGACAGCTCATCAACCCTACTCTGTCTAGAATGGAAATGTGAAACTAAATTTGATGGTAGGATTGAAACACGAGCCTACAAAAGAAACAAGATTTACCTTTTAAGTACTGCTGGAGAAATCAGCACCCTCTGGCTTGGCAAACCTCAAATAGATCTCCTACCAAAAAGTCTGTGCCTAAACCGGGTCTTGTACTCCTTTCACACACACACTCTAACTGTGCTGTCTGCGGCTACTTTTGTCCGTGCATAGCCTTTGAATGATGCACTTCATGGATCCAACAATATGTCAAAAAAGTTTCGGAGTAAAAGTTGTAATCCTATAAGACACAAGTTCTGAACTCTCCTTTCACTGCAGTTTCTTGTTCAGCAGCCCATAAATCTGTATCAGAGAACATGAAGAAATCAGTCCAATCAGTCTCTTGTCAATCTCTTATTCTCCTCCTAATCAGAGGATTACTACCACTGCTTGTGTTACCAGAAACAGTAATGGCAGATCCAAGAATCAAGACAGTGAAAATAATGTGTGGGAGTCAATCAGAGCACAACATCACCAACTTTGTCACAAATTTTGTTACAACCATGGAAGATATCAGTGATCAGATGCGCAATAATGGGTATGGCACAGCAGTTTCAGGGACAGGTCCTGATACTAACTATGGCCTTGCTCAGTGCTATGGAGATCTTTCTCTACTTGACTGTGTTCTATGTTATGCTGAGGCAAGAACAGTTCTTCCTAAGTGTTTACTTTTCCCAGCAATAGTGGTCGCATATACCTTGATGGTTGCTTTATGAGGGCTGAGAATTACAGCTTCTTTGATGAGTACAAAGGAGCAGAAGACAGGGCTGTTTGTGGAAACACAACCGGAAAAAGCTCGAGTTTTCAGGCGACAGTGAGGCAGGCGGTTCTGAGTGCAGTTGAAGCTGCACCAAATAATAAAGGGTATGCCAGGGAGATTGTTGCTGTATCAGGAACAACAAATGAATCAGCTCATGTTTTGGCTAATTGTTGGAGAAGTTTGAACACAAGCTCTTGTAAAGCATGCCTTGAAGATGCATCTTCGTCTATATTAGGATGCTTGCCCTCCTCAGAAGGAAGAGCTCTCAACACTGGCTGCTTCATGAGGTATTCAGACAAAGATTTTCTGAACGATGAACTGGAAAGTGGAAGTTCATCAGGTAATTGTGTGATGATCCAGCTTCAAAGCATTAAGAGAAGTTTACATATAATTGTGATAAATCAATCATAGATCCTGAGAATTACAACACATTACTGAATTTTGCAGGTAATCTGATAGTTCTATTGGTTGCAATTGTCAGTTCAGTTATTGTTTTTGTGTTGCAATAGCCATTGGGGTTTATGTCTGGAAGCAGAGATACATTCAAATGAAACGAAGAGGTATGAGACTTGCTCAATAACGTGTCTTTCATAAAACTTCTAATTTTAAAGTTTGGATGATTTTAATATCCTTTTCACGCTCCAATCTCACACTTTTATGCCTCACAATATGAAAAACTATCCAACACATATAACTCAAGCATGTCACATAAAATTATGTAATTCCCAGTCCAAGAAAAATTAAAGATGTTTACTGATCCCAATAGTTATTCTTCATAGAAGGTTCAAATGATGTGGAGAAGTTAGCAAAGACCCTTCACCACAATAGCTTGAACTTCAAGTACTCTACCCTGGAGAGGGCAACCGACTCTTTCGATGTTGCAAACAAGCTTGGACAAGGAGGGTTTGGGACAGTTTACAAAGTATTTCCCTTCTTCTGCAGACTTGTATGTCCAGCATTTATCAAATTAAAGCCACTCTTACCATTTGCTATTGCAGGGAATTTTGCCTGATGGAAGAGAGATTGCAGTGAAGAGGTTATATTTTAACAACAGACATAGAGCAGAAGATTTCTATAATGAAGTCAACATAATCAGCAGTGTGGAACATAAAAATCTAGTCAGATTGTTAGGATGCAGTTGTTCAGGACCTGAAAGCCTTCTTGTATATGAGTATCTACCCAACAAGAGTCTTGATCGTTTCATTTTTGGTAATTTTACTCAACTCATTATTGCAACTCATTGGCTTTCACAATGTGAGTTTAATATGATATTTCTTAATTATTTCAACGCATGACAGATAAAAACAGAGGCAAGGACCTAAACTGGGATAGGAGATATGAAATTATCCTTGGGACCGCAGAAGCATTAGTCTACCTGCATGAGAAGTCCAAGACTAAGATAATTCACAGAGATATAAAAGCCAGCAATATCTTATTGGACACAAGGCTTCGAGCTAAAATTGCAGATTTTGGTTTGGCTAGGTCTTTCCAAGAAGACAAAAGCCACATCAGTACAGCTATTGCAGGAACTTTGTAAGTATCTCTAGCAGACTTTTGAGCAAGACTACTACTGAATAACTTAATTGTCATTGTAAAACTACTTCTCCCTCCGGTCCTTAATATAGGACTTAATTGGAGAGTTGATTTTGGTCTTAAATGTAAAATCTATTTTCTATATTTGTCAATCTTTTCCTAATTTACCCCTATTGATACTCCCTCAACAATAATCAAATACGAGAGAGATGAAAGGATTTTTAATGAAGATGATTAGGGTGTTTTAAAAAAAACATGTCATATTAACTAACTTAGCTAACTTCCTTAATCTAATTAAATTAGGTAAAAACTTGCATTAAGGACCGGAAGGAGTATGTTGTATCTGAAATAGTCTTTTCTTTACTATTTTTACTGTACCTGCAGAGGGTATATGGCCCCAGAGTACCTAGCTCATGGTCAGTTAACAGAGAAAGCAGATATTTATAGTTTTGGAGTGTTACTACTGGAAATAGTTACCGGGAGACAGAACAACAGAAGCAAAGCATTAGAATATTCAGACAGCCTAATCACAGTGGTCAGTTGCATATTATTCCATTAGTTAATGAATTCTAATTGTTTCCAAACCATACATTTCTCATATTATGACTTAGATTGAGAACTGAACTAACTTAGCTTTGTCTTTCTTTTGACTTCTGTCTTCTGGTAAGATCAGACATGGAAGCATTTCCAGGCAGGGACAACAGAACAACTATTCGATCCGAATCTAACATCACAGGAAAACTACAATAACAACGTCAAATATGAAATTTTAAGAGTGGTGCACATAGGACTTCTATGCACTCAAGAGATCCCTTCATTACGACCAACAATGGCAAAAGCATTGGATATGCTAACTAAGAAGGAGGAGCAACTACCTGCTCCCTCTAATCCACCCTTCATCGATGAAAGCACAATGGAACTCCAAGACATGTATGACGATCCACTCTGCCCTCTCAATGCAGCTGATTCAATCGCTACTATGTCTTGCAGCGAATTTTATCCCAGGTGACAGTGAGCATGGAGAGAAGACTCACTTCTATGTCTGCACACTAGCTTCACTTGAGCTGGCAGATGGCTTGGCTTGGCTTGGCTCAACTCAAACCTGCATGTGTTGGAAGTTGCTAGCAATTCCTTGTATTAACTCAAATTTGATGATGTGCACATTTGGATGCATGGGAAGCAGCTAAGCTTTAAGACATCCTAATAGAGTTGTAGGAAGTAAATAATACATACATGCATGCATGCATGCATACATATTGTATAAATTGAATCATGATCGACTTGACATAGAATGTTGGGTCAATCACATGCATCGTTTGATCCTTTTTGCTACATTAGGATAGAGCACCTTCCAATTACAAACACTAGTTTTCAATGAGAAAAGAAAAGGAAAATATGTCAAAGTAAAGTGCATTCAGAACCCTAAATTACCTAAATTGTTTAGTACAAAATTGTAGAAAAAGTATTTTAAGGTAATAGACGTACTTGAAAAAAATATTTTAGGGCATTGAATACATCACAAAATACTTCAAGAGTATCTGAAAAAGTAGTTTGATTTTGCACTTTGACTGCTAAGTAAAACAAGTCGCTTAAGCATTACAAGAACAATGCCCCCCAAAAAAAAACAGTGTCATGAAGGGGAGTCGGTGGAAGAGCAGGCATATGATTAATTCATTAATAATGCACTGAAATTAAAACAGCAGGCTTGCGATTCGACAACTTTGGCAGAACTTATTGGAGGGGCAAAACAAGAAAAAGAAACGATTTTTATTTTCGTTGCATTGGCCGGAACATTTATTTTGGCAAAAAGAGTACACAGTAGTCTCCATTGCACATTCAGTATACTTCAAAATGTTAGGCGGAAGAGGATTTGTGATGATAAATTTAACAAGTGGAGCATTTTAATTCAGAGTAGAGTCTATGTAATTACAACCCGAGCACAAATGGCCCCAGAATATAATAAATAAATAAATAAATAAAAACATATCCGGTGGAATTATAATCCATAAATAAATCGCATCTAACGCTTTGCTACCAGGCAGCCCATAAAGCCTCCATTGATCTCATAATGTCGTGCACTAGAAAAACCAACTTCTAAAGCAAATTTCTCCAACTCCTTCCCTGCGTCAATAGAGGGTTTTATTAACTACACAAATCAATAGGACAGGTTTGATTTTTCCTTCTATTAACTGCAACTAAGAAATAAATAAAGGCAGGAAATCACCCCAAAGAACGAGGCATTTCGCACAAAATATGTAACTTAAAAAGGAAGATAAAAATGTCTGTCTACACACTTTGATTACATTGAAGGCAGAGGAAAAGCATAGATTGAAAACAAACGTGTCAAAAACCCTCTGATTGAGCTTTTAAGATATCTATACTCTTCGGAGAGGCCATAACCAGAGGCCACACGAACAACAACATTGTCAATAATCCATTCCTAGCAGAAGTTGATATTTGGAGAGAAGCCATCAATTTACCAAAAAAGGAAAAAAAAAAAATTATAAAATTGTAGAATTTCTGACAGAGTATGTCCAACCCATAGATAAGGATACTTAAAGTTTTCTTTAAACATAAGCAATGCATGGCTGAAAAATGAAACAAACATCTCTCTTGCATTTCCTTGCCCTAAGGGTAGGGATACTTCCAACCACCGATTCACAGAGGTAAAATAACACTTATATGCATATTAATGATAAGTAGCCCCATTATCTAAAGTTAAGATATTGTAAAGTAATGATCCATCAAAATCATGCCCACCATAGCTGAAGCAGTCAGAAACTGATCGCTCTTATTAAAGTCAAGGATAGAAACTCCAGAGCCTGGAAAAACAAGAGAAAGCATAAAAGGATGCCAAATTTAAGAGATCACCAATTATAAAATTGATGGAGTTCAGAGACAAAAAAAGCTACCAGCTTTTAGGACTCGTAATAATTCTTGCATGGCCTTACGCCTATCAACCACATTTCGTAGACCATAACCCATAGTTATACCATCAAATGAACCATCAGTAAATGGCAAGTCAAGAGCATCACCTTCCATCCATCTGCCAAAGCAATGAATTGTCACTGTCTTAACATTTAGGTCACATGCAATATTAAACTACAACTATATCACACAATTGTGCAGCTTAATAGCAGCATGCAAAATTTATGAATGATAATTGTAGAAAAAGAATCAATTATATGCTCCGTCCTACTATGTAATGTTTCCATACTAGTAGGATGACCGATGCTCACTCAATATTACTGAAGCAGTGCTTCGAACGCAAGTTCTGCCGAGATGAAGCAATCAACAATTGCTCCTTTGAGAAGTCAATACCAGTCACCTACAGATTCGATGACCCCAAAAGACATCAATTACATTAAAACCACCTTAAAATATATGAAAATTTAATATTACTCATAAGAGAGTGTGTTTGTAATCAGCAAGGTTGTCTTGCAATAGCTTAAAATTCTATTCCCACCAGCTTTCACATGTCTAAACATTATTTCAAAGCCAATTATATATAATCAAGCATTAAAAAACCATTCAAAGAAAGGAACCAAGTTAGTTAGTTAAACTAACATCTATGCTATGCTGCCCTAACACCGAAGATGAAACATCCAGGCTCATGTCTCCATACTACTCAATTCAAAGACCAAACATCCAAACAGAAACAAAGATCATAATTTCTCAAGATGGTATACTGAACATTGACATATTCCGAATTAAACAAAACATGAGAACATGAAATGGGAAAAGGAAGCAACCTGGCCATTGGACCCAACTTTCTCAGACAACAGAAACGTCATATCCCCACTTCCACAGCACACATCCAGTACACGGTCTCCCATTTTCGCTCTGTTTCAAAGTTCAAACAAACAGCAAATTAAGGGAGGAGGGAAAATACTCCAAACATTTGAAGGAAATGCTTTGATTCAGAGGTCGGGAAACAACATACCCACTCCATGACACTGCCATTCGCTTCCAAATGCGATGCTGACCCAGGCTGAGCAAATCATTGCACTAAGGAAACGGACAAAAAAACAGAAAATTAAAAATTAAAAAAAAAAAGTGTTATGATACGATACACAGCAGAAACGACAAGAAGAAGAAGAAGAAGGCTAACGTAATCATAGACAGGAGCAATGCTATTGAACAACGCCTGGCGTTCAGCGGCGCAACTAACTGGGCGGCATCTGAAATTGGGAGAAGCAACGGGTAGGGACGACGAGAACGGAGCAAGAATTACGTGCAAGCACGCCATTTCTCGCTTCACGGCTTATCCCCAGAACACCACAAGGCAATCCAACCACTTCTCACTTCTGAATAATTGGGTACAATTTTGTTTAAAATCTATTAATTAGATCAATATATCAGTTTTTTAGAGTAGGAGTATAATAGTGCCCTAGTGCGTTCGATCCATAAGAAACTATGACGTTTAGTTTGTGTTTGTGTTTGGTATCACTTAATTTTAGATAATAAGTCCTTATTATGTAAGTTAAGATAAAACTTCTCTCACATACTTACCTCATATACTGTAAATCACGATTTATAAATACTTATTATTTAAAAATAAGATATTTCAAACGAATACTTAGTTTGTTTGGTTCCGTGTGTGGGTGTGGATATATATATATATATATATATATATATATATATATATATATATATATATATATATATATATATATATATATATATATATATATATATATATATATATATATAACAGCTTTCGAAAGAATTACAACAATTTAATTTATAGGCTTAAATTTGACCAATAGAATTACAACAATTTATTGAAAATTTAAATTAATTCAGCATAGCATTTGCCTCTAGCTCTCTGTTTATATATACTCCTCTCGTCTTATTGGTAAGGCAGAGGAAAAAGTTTTTTTTCCTCATTTATAAGATACCTAATTAATATTTTGTGGCGGATGTACAATTCAACCCTCTACCTATTATTGTGATGACTTTGTTTTCATGAAGTACTGAATATATTAAGTAGGTGTAGAGTTGGAAATAGCTAAAGTATAGTTTTGATTTTTTAAGTTTACCATATGCATTAATTTAATTCCATTAATTCATAAAGTATACTTTTAGGGGCCTGTTTAGTTTGAGGGAGGGAAGGGAGAGAAAGGATAAGGAGATATGTCACCTTCTTTGATTTGTTAGATAAGAGAGGATCCTTTGTAATAATAGCTAAAAATAAAGGGAGGGAAGGGAATGAGAGCCAAAATTTTGGCTTCCCTTCCAACAAAAATGCAAACCAAATGAAGGAATTAAGACCCATCCTCTCAAACCAAACACACCCTTATTCCTTCTATCCTAACACCGTTAACTCTCTCTCACGGAAAATGATGACTCGTGCTGTTTAAATTTTAATTAAGCTAAACTAGAGACCCCTATTCAAGCATGGCCACCATTGGCATTGAGGGGGGAGGAAAGACAGGATGAGGTGTTGAGTTAATAGCAATAATTTAAACAAAGACCTTTGTCGGACAATTGCGTCTCCCCACTGATCACGTTAGTGATGGATGCAACTGCTAAACAAAGACCCTATTTTTAAATTGAATTTGGGTGTTGGTACTTACTGGACAAAGGAAGGAAGACTCTTGTTTTGAATGTCTTCAAAAGGGTAAAACAAGAAATGCCTTCCAATTGTGAATTGCCGTGTGAAAATTGGATTTATATAAAAATCAAAAGCTTGTCTAGTACTGGATTATTCATGCCCTGTATGGTTGGATGGAAGTGAGAGGTGAGAGTGGAAATGGAAGTGGAGTTGAGATTATTGTATGTTTGATATGCAGGAAGCCACTTCACTAGGAAACTCACTTCCATTAGACCCCTTATGGAATTGGCTACACTTCTCTGAAATCGATTTTATTTTCCAGTTTTACCTTCTAGCTTTTCAACCCAACCTTCAAGCTTCCAAGTTCTCCTGATTACGAAGGACGGTGAGGAGGATGGCGAGGAGAACAGTGAGAAAAACGGTAGATGGTAAGGACGGTGGCAAATGACAGATCTCGATTCTTGATATGATTTTCAAAGATTTTAGCATGCTTATTCTCCTCTTTGTTTTGTGATAAGCGCGTGACGGACAACAAATGACAAACGGTGGACGGCGACAACAAGCGATGCCACACTTGTAGAACATGACAACAGATCTGAGTTGACTATTGGTGCTACAAATCTGACGACGACGTTCGATCTTGATTCAACCTTTGATTTCGGCTATGGAGTTCTTCCTCGAACTCATGGCTCCTTCTAATTTCATGTTCTAATGACTTCTGATTCCTTTGATGCCTTCTCGATTTTGATTTCCATTGTGAATGTTGTTTAATTTCGCTGGTTTCTTGTTTGCTTTCTTCAATTTCGATTCCAATTCTGTTGGTTTCTTGTTTCTGATGCATTCTTCGCTGATTTATTGTTTTTTTTTCTATTTTGATTTTTGATATTTGATTTCTGGTTTGATTTTTGTGTGTGGGGATCACAGGGCTGGGGCTATTTTTGGTGGGACTAGGGCCGTTTTGGGAAGGGTATATTAGTCTTTTCATATTTAAAATTAACATATTAATTAAAAAATATATCATACTTCCATGGTCGTACCAAACACACTTTTAATCTTACTTCCACATCTAGTTCCACTTCAATTTTCACTTTCATTTCAGGCGAAACTCTTTCATTATACCCAACAAGGTATAAGAGTTGGAGCCTGGAGGTGAATTTTAAATTTTTAGCTCAACATTATCATCAACGGACTGTACTCTTGCCTCAACCTAAATGTGGAGACATCCAAAACAAGAGTTTTCCTTCCTGTGTCTAGTAAGCACCAACTCGCAAATTCAATTTAAAAATGGTGTCTTTCTTTAAATTGCTTACTCAGCAGTTGCATCCATCAGACCACCACTAACGTGGGCCTGGACCATTGTATGGAGGGAGGAGATAAGGAGAAGACACATTTTTTGCCTTTATTTTAATTTTTATAAAAATTAATTATATTAAATAATTAAAATTTAAACATGCTTTAATTGCTGAGTCGTTAGTGAGAGTTAATGGTGTTAGAATAAAAGAACTAAAAGCATACTTTATAAACTTAAAGAACTAAATTAAAATTTAAGATAAACTTAAAGAATTAAAATTATACTTTAACAAGATGAAAAATTATTAAATTTTATAACAGAGTTAAATAACAAATGGGATTAGTAAGTATACGCCCAGTGTCCGCTTTCTTCTTCATCTTCACCGCCGTGATGACTGCTGGATAATTCTTCCATCTAGGATCTAACAGCAAAAGCCGACAACCCGTTGATATATATATATATGTCCGGTCCTAATTGTACCTCCCTATTCATCAAAAACACAACAAAAAAGATTACTTCGATCTAGTAAAAGACGCATCATGGGGAGTTAAAAGTATTAAATTTAATACTCTCTCATATCCTTAATATAAAATATATTTATTAAATTTAATTAAATTAAAATATTAGTTAATATAACGTATATATTCTAAAATACCCTAATCATCTTCTTTAATTCCATTATTCCCTCTCTTTATTTATTGTTGAGGAATTATCATTAGAGATAAATTAATAAAAAATTGACAGATATAAATATATTTAAAACTAAGACAAATTCCCCCAAATAGATTTAATATCAAGGATAGGTGGGAAGCAATGTTTTAAAAGCCGGACCGGAAGTCGAGTCGGAAAGATCAGCGGGTCATGGTTCAACCGGTTGGAACGGTCAGACCGGTGACATAATAATTAAATTTAAAAATATTATATGCATATATATATATATATATATTATACAATTAATCTTTAGTGGTCTAATTTGATAGGAAGTTAACTAGGTCACAAAATATGGTCAAATGATGAATACTAAATTAACAATCAACCTAACAAAATGCATTGGACCATAATGATTTTATGCTTTATTAAACATTGATGGCTCTTGATTGATCTAAATGTGAGTTTCTTGATAAGCATTTGAACCATAAACATCATCATCTGCTTGAGGAAAAGATCCAAAATCAAAACCGCCAACTCCAATCCCAGAGCTTCCAATTCCATCCTTAGTTTGAGGATGAACCTCATTACCTTGCTCTTGAAAAGCATCTTTATAAAAGAATGTGCAACAAATCAAATTATTAAAATTAGTAACATATACTTTAAAAGAAATTAACATGTCTAACATTTAAAACATCCAACCTTTATCATTGATGGTAGTTTTTTGTATTGGTAGTGTGGCATCGTCATAAATGATGTCTTCTTCTATCTCTTCAGTAGAAAGTGTTGAAAGTGGAGCAGAATCAACTTCTTCCATTATCCAATAATCAATGTTATCAATACTTTCATAATCAATGGGATCAAAAGCTTTTTTCTTGTCAACAACTCTAAAAAAACATATGAACATAAAGAATCAGTATTAACATTAAAAGTCATTCAATTAATTTTTTATCAATACAAATTTCAATAAAGTGTAAAGTGAAAAGCTTAGAAAATATACATATTCCTTAAACGAAAGTTGTAATGAATATAGACAAGATCATTCAGCCGTTGATGTTCCAATCTATTTCTTCTTTTAGAGTGTATTCTTTCAAAGACACTCCAATTCCTTTCACAACCGAAAGAAGAAGCAGTTTGGCTCAACAATTGAATAGCCAATGTCTTAACATTAGGACAACTACCTCCAAAATACCGCCACCATTCATCTATCATATTAAATTGAACATAATCAAATAAAGAAAGAAAATCAGAGGCTTATAGTACAAGATTTAAGAAATAAGAAATTGATTTTGAGGATTCAAGAGCCAAAGGATTACTGAAAGAGCCACTTCTTTCTTGGTATAATGTGCCTTCTTGCAAGAACTTTGTCTTATTAGTTGTTATTCTCCTACTTATGACAGACAAATATCCTTGCATTACCTCTGGCTTTTGAGAGAAGTTAGACTTATCATAAAGAAAGGCAGGATTTAAGATATAAGCCACTACATGAAGATCTTGACGAAGTTGAAAATCCCACCTATTCTTGATGATACTCGTGAATGGCTTGTAATTTTTTTTATGTGATTAAAAGAACGTTTGATTGCTTTCCTTACCCTATACATCCCTTCATATATATATATATATATATATATATATATCCAAGTGAAGGCCTATCATCAAAATCTACAATTCTCAAAAGTCATTCCCTGACAATCAAAATCTACAATCAAAATCTATAAGAGGTTTGACAACTTCAACAATGCCCTGACAATCATTCCAAAATCCACTATCCAATATAACCGCAACTACATCTCTTGCCTTATGGTCTCTTGAGTATCTAGAGTCAATAAATATCTTGCTAGTAACCAAGGCTTGTAAATCATGCTTGTGCTCAAAAATACTTTTCAAGGCAATAAAAGTAGTAGCAAATCGTGTTACTCTTGATCTGATGATTTTCGTCCAACCTTCTCTTTTTCTCAACCAAGCTAGGAAAAATCCATGATTGTAAATGAATTTCGAAATTAAAGATGCACGTCTAGATAACCGTAACAATCTCCATTTTGCCAATGTCAGACAAAATCATATTTAAGCAATGTGCAGCACATAGAGACCAATAAATAGACGGATACTTTTCAGTTAATAATTTCCCGGCAACTTTATAATTGGCTACATTATCAGTAATAAGGTGGACGGCATTTTTCACACCAGCAAACATAACCATGTCCATGAATAAGTTGCATAGTGTTTGGGCATCTTTAACAATGTCTGAGGCATCAACAGATTTAATGAAGACAATTCCTTTAGGACAATAAACTAGAAAATTAATCAACAGCTTATTTCGTTGGTCTTGCCAACCATCCGCCATTATTGTGCAACTAGTTTCTGCCCAAAAATTCCTACACTTGTCAACTAACAACTGAACTTCCTTCTTCATGTCTTGCAATAATTTTGTTCTGAAGGCATGGTAAGATGGCGCTTTATAACCAAGGCCAATAGCTGCAATAGCATCTATCATAGGCTGGAAGTAAACTGAACTCATAGCATTAATGGGAATGCAACAATCATACAACCACTTAGCTACTGACATATCTGCTCTATGCACAGCTTCTTTACCTGTAAATGCCCTTCTTATGCTTGGTTGTGCACCTGGAGTTGTCCTTGGGGCAAAGAAGTTATTTGTAGCTGCAAACGGCGCGAGAAGGTTCGACACTGTTTCGGAACTCGGATGAAAGGGTTAGGGCGGGCGACAATTTGTCTTGTGCTGATCGGATTTTGGGAATTTTTTGATATTTCAATCTTATATCAGTTATATGCCTTCAATTAAAAAAAAAAAAAAAAAAATTGGCCCGCTTTTTTTTTTTTAAAAGAAATCAGAAGTTATATGCCTTCAATTAAAAAAAAATTTGGCCTATTTTTTTCTGGCCCGTCCGGCTTTTGGAAACCTGTTCCGGGTTCCAACCCAAAGGCAGCAGGCGGCCCAAAGGCGAGTCAAAAGGCGGTCCAAAATGGCTGCAAACAAAAAACGGCTTGTTGTCCTGAGCCGGCCCGCTGCTATGACCGGGCGACAATCCGACCATCCGGCCCAACCCGTCTCTTAAAACCATGGGTGGGAGTGTAAATTTTATCCTTTGCGGTTTTGGCTGGCGTTGATTAAAAGTGCAAAATCAATCACTATACATATTGCGAGAAAGTGTGCAAGGCAGACCAACACTTGTCTAAAGTTATTCATAAGAATTACAGAGGAAGCAAACTATAATAATGCATTTCCCAATCTTAACGGGAAATTTAAGTTGTGTAATGCTTGGGCTGTTTTAGAATTTACACGAGGAAATGGAAGCCAATATTTTAGGAATTAAGATAAGATGTACAATTTAAAGGTAAATGTACAACGTGAGGAGGTTGCTTTGTGTTCATACACGAGGATCGGAGTAGAAGGTTCCAGTGAGAGTATCCGTAACTGAGAAGTGAAGGTTCTCGGAGGGTTTCCAGTGACGCTTCCTCTGATTAATAAACCAATTGTTAATTTGCTTCTGATCCAGCCCCGTCGACTTTGCCAGTTCTATCTTATCCCCTTCCTGCATTGTTTATTCATTATGAATATGAATAATAACCTTCAATTGATTTGGACACTAAACCCAATTATGCAAGTTTTGAATTACCGTGGGGTAAGGCCATTTGTAGTGAACATTCCACCAGTCAAGAAGCGTTTGCCTAGCTTCCTTGGGAAGTTTGCCCTTCTTCTTCTTCTTGGAGAACTCCAATTTCAAACTACTAATCCGACCCCCAAACTTATTTAAAAGCCTATCCTTTAGCTCCCGATCTTCCCCGCGTGCATCTTCTGCATCACCATCTTCTGAAGACATGCCCCCATCATCTGCATTAAAAGTCAACTAGTCCCGTTAATCAAAGAAATGTCCAACAGTACCAGGTGGCAGGAATAATTCGCTTCTGGGCCGATTAATCCAAGGGAGGGCCCAAGAACCGGGGTTAATGGGCTAGATAAGAGGCCCAGGAGCATAGCAGAGAGATGTTGCGTGTGACAGGCTCCATGTCCGACAAGGATTTGACCCTCACATGTGGGGGAGGGCGGGGGTGCACTGTAAAGAGCAGGACTGTGTTGGAAAAGAAAGAAAAAGTGAAAAAGACAGAGAGATCAGTGTCAGTGGCTGGTTGCGTCGATTGTCATTTGTCAAGTCAGAGGCAGTGCGAGAGGCTGAGGCTGAGGCTGAAACTAGAGAGAGATAGAGAGAGATCCGGTCAGTAAGATGTTGCGGCGACCGAGGCAACCCAACCCCAGAAAGCACATGAGGCGTTTGGCTTTTCCTTTATTTTCAAGGGAAAATGAAGAGGCAGGAGGCAACGAGAGGGGGGCCATCAAAAAAGAAGATGATAAGAGATATCCTATAAAGGAGTAGGTTCAGAACAAGTGCCAAAAAGGGCACGAAGAGTGAGTGGTAATAACAAGTGTTAAAATATGTGAGATGCACGGATCTTGCTAGTTTCTGTATTTAGATCGTATGTAATGGCCTCAAGAGTTTCCTCTCTTGTCATTTAATTCAAAAAAAAAAAAAATATGTGAGATGCACCAGATAAGACTGCTCATTGAGGAGGGAGGGAGGGAGGAGGAGAAGATGGGGTAGAGAGAGAGAGAGAGAGGTTGTTGTGTCGATCTGAAGAAAAAGCTGCGAAAAGAGCAGGGGCCAGCGAGGGCATGTCAAAGTGGTAATAATGGCAATAACTAATACTCGCATCAGAGGCCACCCGCTCTGCTCGGGATTTCCAACTTTGCATTCCCTCCCTCACTATCACCCAAATATTCATTGCTCTCTCTCTCTCTCTCTCTCTCTCTCTCTCTCTCTCTCTCTGCAGAATGCTCCTCGTGACTTTCTCCTTACCAAATTCCAAGCCTTCCATCCAAAAGAAGCACTTCCATACAACATATTTACTACTCCTATTTTCATACGCTTCAAAACAAACACTAGATTACTCCATTTGAAACAATACGTAAATCCAAAAAAAAAAAGACATTCCCCCTAACAAATTGAAGTTCATGTCCAAAAAACAAGCTGATTCATTTCTAAAGAAAGGACCAGACACCGTCAATCATCAATCAATAATAATTAATAATAAGAACAGCAAAAATTAATTCAGATAAAAATATTATCTCTGCCCGTTAACTTGAATGGGATATGCGTGCAAAGCAAAACCTATCAAGGCAAAACAAATTTGCTTCCATTGTGTCTACAAATGTGATCCATATCACACGATAACCACTTGAATTAAATCGAATCAAATCAACCAATTTGACTTATGAAATATATTAAGCATTATCGTCAGCTAGTCTGGGTGTAGCAAAAATACTGCAACACTTCAAGCATTCTAGATAGCCAAAGATTACATCAATGTCTCAAAGCGAAGGAGTTTTGATTGTCTGAGACATCAAAACTTGATAGTTAGCCCAGTAAACAATCCAAACACACGTTGACCAACAAGCAGCTAGCATATTTCACAAAGTTGATCAAGTCCCTTGGATATCAATATATACTCAAATAGAACCCAGGCAGTTTAATAAACTGGCCAATCAAGCAGCCCAAATACATAAGGAAAAAAGTGAAAAATTCAAACAAAAAGACGAACGTTTAAGAGAACTTTGTTAGCACTATTATTTGATAGGCTGTTCCTGTTGCTTTTCAAGCACGCGTTTAAGGAATATGTAAGGCTTACAAAAAGAAAGATTAAGGAGAATCCACATCAAAGCATGCAAAGCGAAGGCCATTTAAAAATTAAAACATCACTGAAAAGTTAATCTGTACTTCCAAATAAATTATATTAGTTATTAAAAATGTAAACATCAACACTGAAAAGGTAATCTGTACTTCCAAATAAACAATATTAGTTGTTTAGCTGCCATTCATTACCAACTAGAGCAGGTTTTCTAGTATAGAAAAGGTACGCCAAAAAAAGAAACGGAAGAAAGAAAGAAACTGATAAAAAATACAAGGCATTAACAACAAAAGCAAATTACTATATATCTCGTCTAGTTGATGCACAAAAGACATGGGCAATGATTTGTTACAAAGGGAGAAAGAACTAACAAATTGTTAAATAGACAACTCATTAAGAGCAAGTATAATTCTTTCCATATTAATTATCTTGACTCTCTTGAGCATAAAGGTGCCAAACAGAAAAATTAACTACAGATATTAGTATCAGATTTATCCCAAAAAAATTAACAATACTTTAGTAGCAGACAGACTATGACTATCAACCCCTTTAGAGTACAATTTCCAAAGGGGCATATTATACAACAGCCTGCATCACTTGTGCTCTTTTGGAACTCGATAACTAATAAAGTATGAAAGTGAATGGCAAGACATTACCGTCAGATCTTATTAGCTCAACCTCAACTAATCCAAAATGGGAAACTTGAGGAGTTACCATAAGGAGTCATATGAATGTCCAACAATTTGATTAACAGCTAATTCATGTCTAAACTTCAAGTCTGACACATAGTGTTTGTTTGCAATATCTTATTTTTAGGCAATAAGTGCTTATAAATCATGATTCACAGTATACGAGGTAAATATGTAAGAGGAGTTTTATCTCGACTTACGTAATAAGTAATTTATTGTCTAAAATTAAGTGGTACCAAACTCAGGCATATATGACTTTCACATGACAATTTGAATATTTTTTTTGGCCAAGACAATTTGAATTTAACAAGACCAAAATGAAAGCAAAAAAATATTCTGGAATCTTCTTTGACAATTAACAGCTAACATTTTTTATTAGTTTATTATACTTATAACACACACGACTGCATAGCATGGAAAAATCAGGAGTTCGAACGTTGAGTCATTAGGATTTAGGAGATGACAAGATAAAAAATACTCTTTATTGTTTTTATGCTGTTATGAAGCTGAATGCATCCCCAACAATTTCCACGATCAAAGGTAAGTCATGCATCATTTAGATGAAGACCAACAAGAATATATTGCAAGCATATATACAATAATTAGAAACCAAGAGCCATGGGGGAAAAACTTCCCAAAAGAAACTAGCTTTTACATATTCTGAATAAATATGAGCTGCAAGCTTACTGATTATTGATGAGCATGAAGCTAAGAGTCTAGCCTGTTTCACTCCATCAGAATTTAGGCAAATAACTAGAAGAGAACAACATCTAAAGACAGAAACTAAAGGAACACTACGAGAAAAACATTTGAAGGGTAGACGCAAAAGGCCCCTTAAAATAACTGTTGCGTAAGAGCAGATTACTATGTCATCAACGTCTGTCTGTCAGTCTGTCAGCAATATCCAAATTAAGAGAGCCAAGCACAAAAATGTATTGATTGTTAAAAAACACTTTCAGCAGTCAGAAGCTAAGCAGAACAAAAGGGGGAAGAAGGTGGAGAAAACAACTACAAACAAGACGATTTGATTCGAGACCCATATAAAGAAGAAACTGATGGGGGGGGGGGGGAGATTTAAACACTGTTGACCAGTAAATGACCAAGCGATCCATGTTCCTTTCCCACAGTGAAAGAAAGAAACACACGAAACGCGGGCAAATAGTGAAAGCACGCGGGAAGGAAAAGTCACAAATCAACTGCAGAATAGCAGTAGATCAAGAAACGCAATAGTTCTTAGGGTTTTCTTTTCTTTTACAGTTGTTCGATGTAGCGTTAGGCCATCCGCTATTTCAAACATGTATTTGCTGTTACCAAGTTAGATTAAGAATTCTGCGGAGAAAATATTTATGTTCTCAACAAGAGAGCGATCATATAAACAATGCTCAGCGCAGGTTCTTCCTCATCCAAAAGCTTTCAAAGTAGTTTTTAGTATGTTTCACCAGATATAACGCAACAGAAGACGACGCTGGCACACAGAAATAACAAAGAACATCGAGAAGTTAACAAAGGGCGAAAAAGACTACTGACCGGAGAGGGTAGGAACGGAGGCACCAGAGCAGAGATGGCTGAGCTGGATTTCGATGTCGTTGAGGAAAGTAGTGGCTTCGTCAAAAGGCCGGGAAAGGTCAGATTTATACTTTATCAGAAGATCGCAATACGTTTCCTGTAACCACACAACACGCACAGACAAAAAAAGAGTGAAAAACCAGAGTCACGATGAACTCGTCCAGCTATAAATAGAGCGTAGTAGACGTGAGCATAAGAGAGAGAGTCAGAAAACCAAAAAAACAAAAAACAAAGAGAAGGAAGGAAGGGAAGGGGGGGACCATGAACTCGTCGAGCTCGGGATCGTCACCGAAGCACGTGGAAACAACCTCTTGCTTACGAACATAATTTTCTCGCTTGATTTCATCTAACAGACAAGCTATTTCTGGAGTCGCCCCTACCTGACACAGGCCAAAAAGAACGCTTCACAACGTAGCAACGAATTATAGCAAAGATATATAGTTTGTTAAAATAACCTCTCAAGAACGATTCCGTTCAACGATTTAGGGTCAGAAACTAGAACCAAAAGGCCTGGTTTGAGACTTGCGCTAGTGAAGTCCTTTCTTACCTTGAGTCCTTGAGGACGACTTCAGAATTTCTAGAATTGAAAAACGACTAAAAACTAGAAAAGAAACTATGACGCTGACAAGCCTCCAAAAGCTTGAAGGAAAAAAACAAACTCAGAAATTAAATCAGCTAAGAGAAGTGCATTCGGAAATGGAAATGAAGGAAAAACAGTGAATCAAAGGACCTTGGGTTTTTCCTATGGTTATTTTTTATCTGGAGGTTATGAAATCACCTTCTGACAATCGATGAAAGCTTGGAGGAGACGAGGATAGTGAGGATGAGAAGCGATTTTAGCTTTGATGAGAGAGGAAGTGGAGCCATCGTCGTCAGGTTGAATTTCAGGGCCAACAGACGGCGGCTCAGCTTCGGTAATGGCGGAAAGCAGGTCATCGGATCCGAACATCGGATTCCGGTAGCGGTAGCCGCCGGATGAGGAGGAGGAGGGGAGAAAACTCTGGTAATCAGCGGCTAATATGAAGTTCTCCGGTATCATCAAGGCCTTGTCAGAGTAGTCCACCGACAAAGGCGCTCCGTAGATTTCTTCCATCGCCGGTCAACCGCAAAAGCGCGAGCACCAAGTGTGCGCGCGTGGCAGCAGCAACTTCTGGAAGAAGAAACGATACCGGTAACTACAGCCACTTCCAAATACAATAAATCGAACACCTCGCCACACTCGCCCACGCTCACTGTTACATGATTTCTACCTCCACAATTTTGTAAATACGTGTAAGTTTAAAATTATCTTATCTCTATAGTGAAATATAATCAACGTTTAATTTATTTTTACAATGACATTATTATATGTATGAAGTTTTAGTTTATGTTATAGAATTCTTGAGAAGAGTTTCTTCCCTAACTTCTCTCTCCATTTAATATCTTAACCATTAAAATATATTCAATAGTTGAGATATTAAATGAAAAAGAAATGAAGAGAAGGATTAATGAAAACACTGTCTCGTAGTATTAAGGAAGTTGTTAAGGATTACACTGCTATCTCCTATCATTATGTCAAATACCAAGAATAGTGTCATACATGGGTGTGTTGATTGGAAAGCATAGCTTTACACAGTAATTAATTAGATTAGGAGAAGGTATGTTGCTCATAAATATTAAAGGACATTTTTCATCAAGGGATAGTATATAATGGAAAGAGTGCTAAGTGTGTGTTTGAATTATATTTTTTTAATAGGTTTTACGACTTAAGAGATAGGTGCGTGAGGGGAATTTTGTCTCGAATTACGCAAATCATAGTTTAGAGGTTTGCTAAACACACACTAATACAATACTTGATTCCTTAACTTGTCCTCGGTTTAGCTTTGCCGTTTGGCCCGTTAAGTTTTTAAACCATAGATTTTGGTATCAAGTTTCATTGTCATTTTGTCCTTTAAGAAATTAAAACTTGTAATTTAAAATATGAGAGCCCAAAATTAAAACAAGAATAAAATTGAGGAACCAGATATTATATTAACCATGCAAAAATTAAAATGGTATTTTAAGGTAATTAACACACTTTTTATAAAATAATTGATTTAACTAATTTACTTAATTTACATAGATTATTTATTTAACTCTTATATTAAGAAAGAAAATAAATAAATGAATATTTGTCATATATAGTAAATAAATAAGCATTTAAAAAGGAGAGTTGTGGAGGATGGGAGTAAAGAGATTGGGAAGTGGAAATATCACATTGTACTCGGGATGTTAACACAGTTGCAGACTCTATGGCTAAAGAAGCTTGGAAGATGACGATTGATCTTCATATCACATACTCGCCCCCTAATGCTATTACAACCTTTTTATTTAATGATGTAACTACGATGAGATTTCATGTTGATTCAGGAGGATAACTTCTGATGTGTTTGTAGATTATCTTTTTCTATCAAAAAAAAATAAAGAGAAATATGAATTGGGATTGGGGGAGAAGAGCTCTGAGGGGACCCAGCAGGCCAGAAGCGAAGCCGAGCTGGTAAGCAGTAGGATACTATCATACTAGTATTATTCCTCATATGGCTTTTTTATTTCTATTTTTAACCAACTATTTTACTCATTCTCAGTCCCATCCCTATCAAAAGTGGAGAGAATCCAAGTCGTTTAAAAAAATAATAATAAAAGGAGGATTAAACCAACTTTGTGAGTTTGAACTTATGCTCACTTCCATATTAGGAGACATTTTTTGACAAGTTTAATTAGGTCTCCATGTTAAGATAGCATCTACAAGTCAGTTATCAACAAGATTCTTATATCTACATTAAGTTTGAACTCATAATTATGTAGGTTATGAGTTAAATTCTTGCCTAACTGAGTCACTTTTTGTTTGTAAAACATGTTTATTTTTTTAAAAAAAAGCATGTGCTAAGAATTTTGTTAGGTCTTGAGTGATTTTCCAGTAGAAATTTTAATTTTTGTCAATTATGTAAAAGAGCCTTTCATCAAAATAAATAAGAAAATGACTATTCATGAAAAATCATGATGTCCGGATGAGGACATCCCTACTCATTATATTTCAATACTAATAAGTAATAATCTATTTTTAATAAAGAATGGTGGTGTACTTTAAAAAAATATAGTTCAAATTTCATTGGTTTTATATCTTTCAACAAACCAAAAAATGATAGTCCCATTGAATTAATGTTGATTTTTTTTTTCAAATTCATTTAATACACCAAACATAACTATGTGTCTGTAAACTTTCATACAAATTTGTACCTCAACATCTGTAGATTAGGGACGTTTGTGTGTTGAAGATGATTTGTCTCTTTTGTAAGTCAGTTTCGCTTTAATATATGTTGATCGAAATGATAATATAGTTACCATAACAGTTTCAGATAATATAGTTATAAAAAGTGTAAAATGATCCATACCGCAATATAAATTAATTAGCATTGACCAAAAAATATATATATATAAATTAATTAGCGGGCAAGACATGAATAATAATACACGCAGTACAGTTATGAGTGTGTTTGGTTGGGTCACATAAGCCCCATTGGGTATGTAAAAGCTCAATTGAGAGTAGTGTTTTTTTTTTTTACATGTTTAGTTGATAAAGTGAGGGATTGAGCTTTTGGGAATATGACCATTGTACACCAACGATTGGCAAAAGCTGAATTTTGGAGCTTTTGTTACAAGCTGGAGCTTTTGTTACAAGCTCAGCCAAATTCAGTTGTATCCATTATTCAGTATATTATCAGACTTATTGTAATTTTATTTTTAATATATTTTTTCAGCTCCAAAAATCACTTTAAAATATTTTTTTGGTGTTTTTTCGGTGTTTTTAACCCCTTAAAATATTTTTTCGGTGTTTTTAACCCCTTAAAATATTTTTTCGGTGTTTTTAACCCCTTAAAATATTTTTCCAGCTGTACCTAGTGTGTTATCAGACTGATTGCAATTTTTCTTTTAATGTACTTTTTCAACTCCAAAAATTACTTTAAAATATTTTTTAGTGCTTTTAACCCTATAAAATAATTTTTTAGTTGTACTAAATCTAAGAAGGCTGACTACAATTTTATCTTTAATATATTAAAAAAATGAGATAAGTTCAATTGACAATCCAAACATAAATCACAATATCCAATCTGACTTTTATAAAAAATAATATTACAAAAAGTCTAAATAAAACAAACCTAATTGATAATCACTGTTCCAAACAAACACTATATTATTAACGCTGGCCCCTCTTCCCTGACATTTGAATTAATAACAGGAAGACATGACACCCATAAGCTAAGATTATTTTTTTATAAAGATATTTTATTTATGTCTTGGCGAGAAAATCTTAGATTCCAGCCCTAGTACATATTTTAATACGTAAAAACCTCATTCGAAATATTCCAGGTCATTTTTTTCCAAGTCCGAGACGTTAAGAATACTGCAATCTCGTATCTACTTTTAAAATAAATAAATTAACTACTTCTATGTTTTATTCCATTCGCCCACGTGTTTTTTTTGATGATAAACTGAATACCATTAATCCAATACGGGACAATTACAAAAGCAACCAAAACCAAAAAACTTAATCATCCTTCATCAACGACCGCCTCCCCAAGGAAAGGAGGTTGGTGATCAAGGAGAACAAAAGGTACACTAGTAGAATGAGCCATCTTGGCAAGGCGATCAGCAATTGAATTCTGATCTCTAGGAATGTGACATAGGAGAACTTGCCAGTTCCTAAATATCCATAGTCTAGCATCATCAATGACATCCCTGAAAGGGTAAGATCCTTCACATCCTCGAGTAAGCAGATTTATGGCTTCAAGGCAATCCGAGAGGACCAAAACCTTTCTAAAACCCCGGTTCCAGCATAGTTGAAGTCCTTGAATGATTGCAATAACCTCAGCCACTACCGGTGGCACTCGTGTAAGTTTACTGATATAGCCGCAGGACCATCTTCCATCTTCTTCCTTGATGACACCAGCACATCCACTTTGACCGGAATCTAAGACTGAAGCATCCGTTTCTAAGGTGATAAAACCCGGTTGACTACGATTAACTCCTCTTCCTGCATTTAAAGAGTTAGAATAAAAATGGCAATTGGAGGAAAATTCCATATCCCAGCAGGCGCGAAAGAAGCTGTCTTGGCCATTGTGAGAGACCAAGTCCGTATCCTCCCCAAATAGCTTCCTGCAACGAGCCACCCAAATATCCCAGCAGACATAGGCAAATAGAGTATCCCAATTTAACTTCTTTGTGAAGTTCCTGCCTCCATCATGATTCAAATTCCATTTAATCCAATCCCTTCCCTGCAAAGATGAGAAGGTATTCCACATGCTTGGATTAACTATCGAACTCCATCGCTCTCGAGCATTAGAACAGTCTCTTAATAAATGCATAATGTCCTCCTCCTGAGTAAAAGGTTTGTTTGGTGTTTGATTCTATTTCCCAAAAACATTTGTATATAATATTTAATGATTTGATATAATTTTATGTACTATTATTCTTGAATATTTTATTTATCAAACAAATATGCGAGCTATAGGGTAATTCAAGGGTTAGCGATCCAACCAAAATCAAAGCAGCCATGGTTATAATATACAAAAATATTAATATATAACCATGAAAAAATAATATTTAAATAAAAATGTTTTAGTTCAAGAGTAAATTAAATAAACGTTCGTTCAAAAATCACACATATATAACCTAGCAAGTAAATTAAATAAACGTTCGTTCAAAAATCACACACATATAACCTAGCAAAACAATGTTACTAAAGTACATATACGCCAGACTAATATTGTTTTTAATTACAAAACAACATTGTTCTAAACTTAACAAAAGAAAGGCTAGACTGTATAAAATTCAACCTGATTAACTCGTCAGCCGGTCAAGTTGATTGGGTCAAATTAATTAATTACTTTGATTATCCTAGTGATAGTGTGACAAGTCCGACCAACTGTGCTAATTCAAGTTTGCTTTTGTGATGGATTATGTAGATTGTAAAACAATCAAGGCATATATGCGTTTTCTTTGTTTAATATTCCATGAGTCATATCACGGCTAAATGTCATTACTATAATAATAAGCCTTTATGAATAAAAATAATATATATAGTATTTAAAAAAATGAAATCATGGAATAAAGTAAAAGTATTAAATTAAATAAATATATAAAATCTGCAGCAAGCCCAATTTTTGATGAATCGAAACGGTGCAGCTCAACTCAAGCATTTTTATAGGGTATATATATGGAACTATGGATTCGTATTTAGTACTAAAATTCAATAAATATTTTAAATCTACACATATGTGTCTGTATATAAGATTTGTTTTTCCTATCATTCGCTTTATATTTTGATGGAGAGAAAATTCACGGCACATAATATTAGAAGGTAAAATTCTAAAAAATAGTAAATTTTCTTACTATTTAAAAAAAGAAATCTTCCTTATACCTTCTCATCCTTATTTTTCCTTCACTTTTCACAATTCTATGTGTGTAAGGGATTAAAAAAACACAGATTTGGGAGAGATTAAAAGCAAAGAATCCAAACATTACACTTTACTGAATTGAGTAAGTTACTTGATTAAGATGAAATTCAAATCCGCGTGGATCCTACATTAATCGAATCTAAGATTCCTTTGTTCTTTTCTTGTGTGATCAAAGTAGTAATAAGAAAGAATCTTCACTCAGCTGTTTGTGTCCAATAGACCAAATATGATTCGATCCATTCAAATTGAAGTCTAAAATATGTAGTTTAAAATAAATAAATTCATTGGAGTGTAAATGCCGAATTCCCAAGATCATGTTCTGCCTTTCACAAGTAGATCGAGTTGCGATACTTTAGGATGAATTATGCTTTTTTTTCAAAAAAAAAAAAAAAATCTATTGCATTCCTCTATTTTCAAGTGTAAGTTTTTTTTGAAGTTTTAAAGTTTATAACTGTGAACTTTAAAAAGAAATTATTTTTTTTCCATTGTATGGATTCTCATTTATCCAAACAGGCTGACACGAATACCCGATTCTGATTGCTAACAAGGACCTACAGATGCTGATTAAGAAGTTAATTAGTTGAACAGTGAGAATAAGTGTGTGTACTGTTCCAGTTTTTTTTTTTTGGATAAACATACTGTTCCCAGTTTTAATTATTTATAACCACTAGAGATTAGATGACATTTATGGGAAATTTTTCAATCTTTGTTACAAACATCTTTTTATGAATTATATATTATAAAAATATATAAGAAAAAAATAAATTTATTGACCCAACAATAAGAGTTCGTTAGATATTGAAATTTTAATTATAATGAGTAATTTGTCACTTTAAGTATTAAACACATCCTCTTAGAAGCTGAAGAGCCAAACTTTTTTTTATAAAATGTATGTCAATATTGAATACATACGGTATAAAAAAAATAAACATTATATATGCTCCCTTGTAAAAAGGATCAAAACTCAAAAGGCTCACCAGATACCTTATTTAAAAAAAAAAAAAAAAAAACTGGATGGAGTTTTTTATATCCTTGATAATACTTTTTTTTTTGCCAATTGATAATAATATAAGCACGTTTGGTTCGATCCTATTATATCCTGTAGTGCAGTGTAATACGATGCAATACAATATTAATTACAGGGCTAGTATTTGATTTGATTTTTAAGCAAAGTGTAATGAGTTATTTTTCTAATAATTATTTAAAATTAATATATCACACAAAGTTTATTTTACCCTTAATATAATCTTTGCAGAAAAAATAGTTAAGAACCATTGTGTTGCCTCATAATAATAGTAACGCTATCTCGCTGAGGATCATCCGATATCGATGGTTGTAGTGGTGGAGACGATATTAACAGTGATGTGGCGGTGGTGTTAGTAGGTGATGACAGCTACAACAGTGGAGAAGGATGAGGAGGTAGTGGTGACAATAGCTACAATGGTGGAGGTAGCGATGACGATGATAGTGGAGGAGGTAGTCGTAGCGATGGCAATGGTGGGGTGACGGCGGAGGAGGAGAAGGTAGTGGCGGCAGCGACATTGGTGGAAGGGACAGTGGTGACGTGTGGTGGCGATGATGGCAGTCGAGGAGGAGGAGGTAGTGGTGGCTGCAGCGGCGAGCGATGTCAGCGATGACAGTGGAGGGGGAGGAGGCAATGGTGGCGACAGTTGAGGCATGGTGTGATAGCAAGTGAAACAAAGATAAATAAAAGTAAAGGGTAAATTGGGTTTTTTCAACCATGCAATTGAATGGTCATAAGTATTCATAAGGAGAGAGGTATGAATGAGGATTATCAATTTTTTAATAATCATTATTATCATGGTAAAGCTTATTATCATAATAAAGGGTAACCAGACACTCTTATATTAATAATGTAGTCATGATTACTATTACAGACAGTGCAAACGAGCTTTATATCTATAAGAAACATTTTGTTATTATTATGCATATAGGTTTCAAATTTTAAGACAACTTTAATGGAACAAAAATTCGGAAAAATTATAAACATGTAGATCTCGATCAGGACTGCTAAAATACTCTAAAATCTTGAGAGATTTAAATATGATTTACCAATGATGTTGGCCGCATTTGACCAATAAGTGACTGGTCAAACCACCGGTCAAAGAAAATATTTTTTTAAAATTCTTCATAACTTACAAATCAATATCTCTAATTTAAAATCAAGCTTCTCTGAGGAGAAATTCTTATATGAATCTACTTTGTCACATCATTTATGGTCTAACAAATTAAAATATAATAACTTATAAGTTGATTTTGAACCTCCTAAATATTATATTAGCTGGCAAATTAATAAAATTAAAAAACTTTAAAAGATTTATTTTTTCATTGTTTGTGAAATTTTAATTAAGGAATTTATTTTTTTATGAAAAATAAAAATATTAATTATATGAGTAGTCAACTAAGATTAATATTAATTGAGTTATTGTATTTTAACTAGTTAAACTATAAATCACATAGTAAACCAAATTCATACATGAATTTCTCAGATCTGAGCGTTATCTGCCCTTGCCAATTTATAAATGTCCAAGTTTAGAAATTTAGATCATGTTGGCAGTGATTTATTTCTAAATACCAAAGCGTTAATATTTTAATAAAACAATATAAAATTACAATATTGTTTTCTTTAACTAACATGTTTCTAATTAATTGAATATCCTTACTTAATTAAAAAAGTTAAATAGATAATTACTATATTAAAAATCTTAATGTGACAATTATTTTGTAAGGAAGAGAATACTCGATAATTTGTTAAATGGGTCTTCATCCTATTGCAATCATGACCAGAAGTGTAGTTCGCATAACCTAATAGGCTTTTAGAAACCAACCAAGCCCTTCTATGCCGTCAACTTTGGCTTAATCGTAATTCAACAATCTTCAACTCAAAGACGACGGGCGTGCGACAGATTTTTGAGCAGGTGAGAGCACAAACAAGGTGGTCAAGTATAGAATTACAGAAAGAGGGATTGGGGGCAATAAGAAGAGTCTCGTGGATACCACCCATAGAGGGATGGGTTAAACTAAATGTTGATGGTGCAAGTGTTACAGGTGGTACTGTGGCGGGTTGTGGAGGACTTGTTCGGGATCAAGAGGGCACTATGCTAGGGGGATTCATGTTTGGTATTGGACGTGGGAGCTGTTTTCTTGCTGAGCTCTGGGCAATTCTAATAGGCTTGAAGATAGCTTGGGATATGAGGCTTAATCGAGTGGTACTTGAGTCAGATTGCTGGGAGGCGATACAACTTATTGTAGATGGCTGGGATGAAGAACATATGCATGCTGATTTATTGTTAGAGGTTAGACAATTATTGAACAGAGACTGGGAAGTAGATATCCAATGGTGCTGTCGTGAAGCAAATTCTGCAGCTGATACGCTTGCAAAGGAATCAATGAATAGGGCTTTAGGGGTAACTCAATTTACAATACCTCCTGACTTTCTTGCTGAATATTTATGTGTTGAGGAAATGTCTTAAGTAGTTGTGTTACTTTGTAATAAAAAAAAAAAAAAAGAAACCAACCAAGCCCAACGCTTATTAGGCTCATAACAAATATCTTATCTAAATTATATGAGGTAGTTAACCTAATGAATTTAACGTATAATTCACATATGAGCCATACTATTTTTTTAAAAAAAATGATTGCACCCCTGTTTCCTTCATTGAAAAAAAGATTTAAATGTCTTTCTTTCAGTTCAATGAGTAAAGAATTATCAAAACAATCACATATATCATAGCTACACGGTAACAATTTTGTGCATATCTGGAATCTGACTAACTAGCTGAAGTACATACATTAAATTGGAGCCTTGATGTAGACCCTAATTACGTTACACAACAAATTTGTCATATAAAAAGAGAAGAGAGAGCTCTTATGTTATAAGACAACTTTTTAGATAGAGGACTATGTGTTATATTCAAACTAGTTACTCCCTCAATCCCACATCCTATATATAGCATACTACTTATAGTCACATAAAAATAAATATAACCCTTAAACGTATGGTTATAGATAATAGATATAACCTTACCATAAAAGAATATCTCCTTATATTTGCATAATAGCCCCTCTAGACTCTAATCCACCAAGGGGCAACTAATATATTTCAACAAAAAAGATCTAGTTAGAGTTTTGTGATTTCACAATATGCCTTCATGTAAGACATAACTGAAGATTCAGGCGTAGCCTATTTTTGGTGGACGGGACTTTTCATCAACTATATGTAACCTATCTCCAACTGTGTGCAAAAATGAAGATATTTGAACATAGTTAAGAGTATGTTGCGCAATCGAAGAATAAGAGTTTTGTGCCCATTCAAGAACTTAGGTCCTTAGGTACATTTAGACAATAAATTTTGAAATGAAAAAAATTTTCCACAATTTTCCTAAAATACAAAGTAGCTTAACTTCTAGCAATACACAAATCAAAAATTAAATAATACTAGTAGAAAGAATAACACTGAGAAATCAAGTTAAATGAATGAAACATACCTGCTAGGAGGCCGAATGAGAGAGAAATTAAAGAACAGATACAAATACTGAAAATACGAGATATTTGCAGCTGCTTTATATAGTGTTTATTGGTATATACATCTCTAGCATTAATAAAGCTAGCTAGAAACTCAGATTAAACCATCTCAAGTCTTGTTTGATAATTCTTGCTGGGTTTGGAAATATATAGCAGGGTTCTTCATATCAAAGGCCAAAAATATCTGAGGATCCAGTTTAAAATAGATTATCATGTGGAGATTGCAGAATCCATCAAAACCTACACTATGCGTACACATAATAATTAAAATAAGAGTTGTTTTCCACAGACAACTTTTCTAAAGTTGTCTTTGTGTGGTTTGTATATATACAGCTTTCATCTTCATCAACTTTAATTCCTAAATATTTTCCTTCCTTTCTGATTCTCTCTTATCTTAGGGGGGCAAAAAAACATGAATGCACAGACACATCTTTCAAGTCTGCACGTGGACTTTTTTTTTTTTTTTTTTAAATATCACTTTTCATTTATCTTTTATGTACGAATAATTAATATTTAAATTACGCATTATATGCGTATTCGAATTTGTTTGAATTGTAAATGCTTTCATCGCATTAATTATTAAAATTAAAATTAAAATGATTGAGAGTTGAAACTTCAATTAATACAAAGATGAGTCGGGTCAAAAAAAAAAAAAACAAAGATGAGGTATTTCGTTTTTCTTCACTACCATAGGGAGATAATGAATTTTTATGTAGTATAATATATTTGTTGAGAGGATCTAAATCCAATCCATAATATTCTTAGGGTTTTTCTTTTCTCTTTTCCTTTCCAATCATTGGAAACATGCATGTAATTTTTTCCAGATTAATCAAATAGTAGTAAGGAAGAAAGGTATCTTTGGACTTCATGCACGTTTAATAAATATAAGTATCTTTGGTCCAAACTCCACGGTTCTGATAATTTAAGCTTTTAACTATGCAGTCAATTTCAAGAAATTCTTTTGACCTGCTTTAATTATTTAATTAGTCTCATATTCTAGGCCTTATTTGCTAAATCTACTTACTTTCCAAAGTATCCTTCTTTTGTTTCCTTTACTCTTTTCTTCTTGAATTAATCGATAACAAACATAAGCAATATATACCGGTTCAATAATTGCCCTAATAGTACTATGGCTAGAGTAAAATGATACTCTCTTTTATCTTTATTATAAGACACTAATTATTAATTCTTATGAATCAAATAATAATAGTTAAGTCATTAAATTTAACATGGATTAATAATTTTTTCTACTTTACCCCCTTTTTTTGGGTTGAATAATTTAATTTTTTCACTTTGAACCTCAATTATTAAAAATGGTAAAGTGGGAAAAAGGTAATTCATGAGGCGAATAGTGCCTTATATTTGGTCCTATTTACATATTAGAGAGAAAAAATTTTCATGTTAATATACAATTTTATATTTTATTTATTATTATGTTGATTTTTTATCTTGTATGATATAATATACATTAAATATGGGTGAAGTTGGAAAATTATTGAATTTTAAAGTAAAGTTAATGAAATTTAAAATTTTTTCTAATATATATATGAAACATATTGAAATTCACTTGTAAATAGAATAAAGATACATTGGCCACAAGGGAATGATGAACTATTAACAAAAGTCAATATGATGAAAAGGGTGATTTGCCTTTAAAAGGATAATTAGGGGACCAGCATCTAATTGGTTAATTACCCTAACAAGTGGTCAAATTAAGGCCATTCGTTGTTTTAAACTTTTATCATGATCTTTGTGAGTAACTGATAATTATTAATTAGTTAATTAATCAAAAAGTTGGAAAAAAAAACGTTAATTAATCAAAAAGGCAATCACGAGAAGTTGGAGTAGTTGGCAAGTCCGCATCAACCAGAACTCGAAACAGTGAATTTGAAGTAAATAAAGGCATCATTATCTTTTTGAACAAAGCGAGAGTGGCCCCAACGCACTAATTTAGAGTGAATTTTGTTCAACCATATTATATATATATATATATATATATAATACCATGGTTCCCGACCCGGACCGGAAACCGCCGAACCAGTCACTAGACCGGTCCGGTTCCCGGTCCGGGTCCCAATTTAAAAAAAAAATTAATTTTTTCCTTTAGAATTTCATACTTTAAGCCTAAAATTTTCAATTACTTACCGGTTTGGTTCCGGTTTAGCTTCGGTTTGGCCCCGGTTTGACTCACTGACCCTTAACCCAGTACCCCGACCGGTTCAATACCCGATCTGGGTTTTAATACCTTGATATATATATATATATATATATATATATAAATAAAATTAAAGGGTGATTTTGATTTTTTTAACCATTTAATTGGGTGATAATGAATACTCATAGAGAGAGAGGTATGAATATAGATTACCAATTTTTTTTATTAATCATCATAGTCATGATAAACTCTATTATCATATTAAAAAACAACCAAATATTTTTATCTTAATAATATAATCATAATTATTATTACATATATATATATATATATATATATATATATATATATAATAATAATTATGATTATATTATTAAGATAAAAATATTTGGTTGTTTTTTAATATGATAATAGAGTTTATCATGACTATGATGATTAATAAAAAAAATTGGTAATCTATATTCATACCTCTCTCTCTATGAGTATTCATTATCACCCAATTAAATGGTTAAAAAAATCAAAATCACCCTTTAATTTTATTTATCACTGTTTCACTTGTCTTATTCCACCCATTACACTACAACCGCCACCATCACTACCTTCTCCGACTCCACCACTGCTACAGCCTCCCCCTATCATCATCGTCGCCACCTCCACAATCGCTGCCACCTCTATCATGACAACTTTCGTCACCATTGTTGCCGCGATTGCCACCACTACCTCCTTCGCTGCTACCACCGCCCCCAGTCGTCACCGCCGCCATCTCCACTACTTCTACCATGATAACTGTTGTTATCACTACCTCCTCCACTACTGCTATCTCTTCCTCCTCCACTGTTGCTAACGCCGCTCTTGTCACCACCACCTCTACCATGACAATTGTTGCTTCTAATGGTGCCACTACCTCCTCCTCCTCTGCCACCATCACCACACATTGTTGCCATCGCCTTCGCCACTATGACCACCACCATCGGACGATCCTCAGTGAGGTAGCGCGGCGGTTAGGATGACGTAGAGTGATGACTCTTAGCGGTTTTTTCTATAAAGATTGTGCTAAGGGTAAAATAGATTTTGTGCGATATATTAATTTTAAATAATTATTAAAACATAACTCATTACACCTTACTTAAAAATTAAACCAAACACTAACCTTTACATTACACTGCAGGATGTAATGGGATCAAATCAAACGGGCTTTAATTACTTTTAATCTCACGTTCCAAAACTTTAGTCCAAAAATCCCACTTCTTCTATTTGAATTTGTTTCGAGTCATTGAACGTGATATCAACTGCTTTTAAAATTAAATATACTTCTTTGGTGGAAGATCTTCGGTGTTCTAGTCGACCAGATTTCCAGCGCCTCTCAACACAGGCCTTGACTGTACAGTAATTGTTTATTTCAAATTATCGCCTATACTGGCGAGCCCTTCCGCAAAGATGAAGTTCTTGCAAATATTATAGGAAAAACTAATCATTTACAGTTTTAATGGTTTTACCTCAATTAATCAATAACTTTTAACTCATGGTATCATTCAATTCCTATAATTTTAACTCGGTTGAGACCCAATCTTTAAACTCTGACTCCGTGCAACGTAATCCTTATAATTGTAATCATTCAAAACATTAGTCCGTTAAGTTTAAAAGTATAACTTTAGTCTTTATAATTATATTTTCTAAAATATAAGAATTAACATTTTAAATGGTTAAAACTATAAAATCTGAGTTATTTTGAATCAAAATTCATAGATTGAGTTTTAATTGAGTCAAAATGATAAGGATTGAATCATGCTAAGTTAAAATTCAAGAATTGAATTGCAACCTGAGTCAGGACATGGATCAAATGATTGATTTTTCCAATATCATATGAATCATTTGAACTTCACAAATACAATCCAAGTTCTTAAATATCAAAGTCTACATAAAATCAATTTTAATTTAAAATTAAAATTTGAAAACTTTCATCATCATTGATATCAATCCCTTTTTGCAGAATTTAGGCTCTTAATTCATTAGAAACTCGTGATATAGCTTTAGCAAGTTGTGTTCTATGACTATCTGATCCTGATACCTCACAACAAACAGAGTGTAGATTAATTACTATATATAAATTAATGGGAAAAAGATATTTGAATATCATTTGAATTTCAAAATCATAAATCAGTAATTTTTTAAAGACCTGAGTTGTCAATTACTATACTCTTTTTGTCAATCTCATTACTCTTATATATTATCAATAAAACTAATTTAGAATTTTAAAGTTCAAATGATATTTAAGTGTCTTTTCTCTAAATTAATCAAAAGTGTTGATATAGAAGCGGGAAATAGATAAAATGCATGTGAGAGTGGCTTATCAAGATAAATCACACAACTATGCTATGGCCGACAAGGTGCTTGTGCTCTATGCCCTAATTGGCTTAGGATTGCTTGATATGTCAAGCTTTGGTTGACTCTATGTCGCATATGTACCATTGGATTGGGAAATTACATATGGCTCTTTTGGTTGGTTTTACTTGTTCAAAATTATGCAAAATATTATTCTGATCTCCAGACACAGAAACATGCTATGCCTAGCTTTGACATTTTTTGTAATATTCTTGCAGTGAAAAAAGTTAGAGGCCTATAATTTTTTGGTCTAGGTTTTTTGCATCTATGATTTACCATTATCTTACTGTTTCTTCATGAATATGACGCTGTCCACATATGCTAGAAAATGGAGATTTGAAGAAATTTCAAAGAAAAATAGAAACTAGAAAGAGAAGAAAAGGTAGTCAAGGAACAAGATGAGACGAAATATTGGTTAATTTTCTCTCTCTTTGGAACAGCATATTTTTTACTGGGAAAGACAGGAAAATACCACCAAATATGATAAAAGGTAAATAAATATATTGAATTTCAATAATTTTAAAAGAATTAATTCGAGACTTTGAAATATTGTAAAATTTGAGAAATTATCTAATTGGTTTTAGAATTTTTTTTAATAAAAAATCTGTAGCCCCCATGTAGGCGAACAGTTGCTAGAGCTCTAGTGAATATTATTAACAACTCAAGTATCAATAATAACAATTTTAGTATCGCTATTAATAACTCAAGTATCTATATTAACAAATTTAATCAGAAAGATTCAAAAAAAGATATTAGCCGCCAGAGCTTCGGTGAAGGCTATTAAGAAATATTCAGTAAATACGTCGTTTACAACTTTAATATCACTATTAACAACTTTAGCTTGAGAAATTAAAAAAAAAAAGATATTAGCAGTTGGAGCTCTGATGAAGGGATATATTTTTTTGAATTTCTCAAGCAAAAGTTATCAATATAAATATTTTAGTTGTTAATAGCGATACTAAAGTTGTAAAGAACAATCTTATATTTTTTTTTTAAAAATTCCTCATGCAAAAGTCATCAATATTGATACTTGAGTTGTTAATAACAATACTAAAGTTGTAAATGAGATATTTGTTGAATATTTCTTAATAACTTTCATTAGAGCTCTGACAGATAATTTCTTTTTTTTGAATTTCTCATACTAAAGTTGTTAATATAGATATTTGAGTTATTAATAGCGATATTAAAGTTGTTAATATAAATACTTGAGTTGTTAATAATCTTCACCGGAGCTCCGATAGCTAATATCTTTTTTTGAATTTCTTTTATTAAAGTTTTTAATATACACACTTGAGTTGTTAATAGTGATATTAAAGTTGTTAATATAGATACTTGAATTGTTAATAATCTTTACCAGAGCTTCTGCGGCTATTTTTATTTTTTGAATTTCTCAAACTAAAATTGTTAATATAGATACTTAAGTTGTTAATAACCTTCACCGGAGCTCCGGCGTCTGGTTGTTGGCAAGATCACCTGAGTTCCGGTGACGGCCGCCGCCGCCACTGGTCACTTCCGCCAGAGCTCCAGCGGTTGCCATGGGGTTGATGATTTTTTATTTAAAAAAAACTAAGGATAGTTAGGTAATTTCTCAAATTTTGCAATATTTCAAAATTTTAAATAAGTCCTTTTGAAATTATTGAAATTCAACATATTTATTTGTCTTTTACCAATTTTGATGGTATTTTTCTTTCTTTTTCCCCTTTTTTCTATCTTAACTTTTTTTATGGTGGAAAATTAGAGGAAAAATCACACCAAGGTTCCAACAAAGAAAAAATAATATCAGAAAAGTCTTATATCTTGTCAGTGACAAGTGAAAGAGATATCATTGATAAGTGAAAAGGTTTCCATTGACAAGCTATGAGATTTTTCTGATATTATTTTTCTTAATTGGGACCTTGATGTGATTTTCCCAAAATTAAATGTAATAAATAAAAATATTATTTTATGTATCAAAAAAAGAAAAAGATCGTTTTTAAAGAATATATGGAGCATTAGATTAAAAACTAAGATATTTGAAGAAGAATACGAGTTCAAATTTCAAAAAATACATTTTTTAAGAGAGGTGAAAACTTTTTACATTCTAAGCTTCAAAAAGTGAAAAATGATTAAATGAAAAAAAAAACTAAGATATTGTTTGTGCTAATAGAAAATATATTTCACTCAAATATATTAATTATTCTTAAACATAAAAAATTAAAAGACAAAGATTATTTGAATTTACAAGGCTTATAATTAAGTAACAAGGTTTAGAAATATCAATAAAAAATTTAATTATTTTTTTATTTTTGAAAAAAAATTAAAGTTTTTTTGAAAAATTCTTAGCTTTAGATCTTAAATTCAAACTTTTCCTAATATGAATGTTAAGAATTTTGCCAAACTAAGGCACCACAAAGTCACAAACAGAAGATGCATAGTGCTGATTTTATATGCACTTTATATATAAAATTAAGGGGCACTGGGGAAGTTCAAAAGGATGGTAATTAAAGTATAATTAAATTAAGTGGAAGATGAGTTTGAGACTTTATTGGATGAACTGGTTTGACATAAATTTGATTTGTTGTTTAATTAATAAATATTGATGCCTTTTCCTCTGAGTTCGAATAACTGGAAAGCGCCAAAAAAAAAGAAAAGAAAAGGAAATTTCAGGTGTTTCAATGGAACAACCTGGATGCAACTCAAATTGAGAATATTTGATCCCAATGTCTAAATCTTCATCTTTATATATATAAATGTGTTTGTGTGTTTGGAATATTTATTCATGATATTATTGTTATTTCGATCTCACATGTAATCATACTCAATTGTCTAAATATCTAATTTCTTCACTATATACTGAGCAATTATTCAGTTATATTCCTACTTAATTGGCTTCTCCTCTAATAATGTTCCAATATTCAATTTCTAAATTAAAGGGAAAAAGCGATTAACCAGGAAAATAAGCTATAAAACTAGACCATCTTAAATAATTTATTATTTGTTAGCAGGTGGGGTTCTTTTTCATTTTCTGATAATAGTTGTTTTTTCTTCTAATTTTCATCTTAAATAATTGGGTATTAAACATAAATTTCCAAAAAAAAAACAAAAGAAAAGAAAAGAAAGCGGTCTTGTGGTCAAAAAGTTAGCACAAGTTATGTTTAATAATTGTTGTGGGACAAACTAATGTTATGATAATGCAGTTTTGGGGGTCAAAAATAGAAAGCTAGCTAGCACATCCAATATAGTAGAAGGCATTAATTTTTTTTTTTTTTGTTCAAAAATGCAAGGCCTTATCACTAGCATATTCAGAAATTAAAAAACTTATTGGTCACCCTTGCTATTTTTCACCAATTTAACCTCACATTCATATATATTTGGTAAAAATATAATTTTATTTCTTTAACATCACTTGGCCAAAAAACAAAATTCTTTAACTCCAGGCAGCATTTCATTTAAATCCCTTAATTTAATAATGTGTCTTTTCAGTTATATATCTAACCCTAACACTTCTAAGTTCTAATGAAATATGTTGACAACTTGACATTGAAATTTTAAATGCTGCAAAATATTCTCAAATGTTGATAGATTAAGTTCAACTTTCAAATATAACAATTAATGATTATCACCAAAAATCATCCTTTGATACTGATTGTATTCAAGTTAAAAGATTAAAAGATACTTTATAAAAGGTGACACACAATCTGGTGAGAGAATATAATAAAATCTCTCTTGTTTAAAAGTGCAACGTTTGATGTTGTATTTGTGTTGCTTTTAGTGTTCCAGATAGATTAGATTAAATAAATATGGGATATTTGACCACTACTAAGAAGATTAGAAATTAATTAATTTTAATTAATGCTCCATATATTCCATATGATATTATGCATGTAAAAGATGCCTTTTTGATGAGGAGGAAAAAAGTTATTGAAAGCAACACAACTAGTTGCCTCGCTCTGGCTATTTAATTAATTGAGCTTTTAATTTTGGCATGCTTCTTTGTAAATTTATGCCGGATATATTCTTTTAATGAAAATTCTAACATAAACATATAAATAGTACAAAAAAATAAACAAATATTCAAAAAAATAGAATCCTAGCAAAATATTCAAGTGACTGATTTTGTGAAGTACTGACTTCAAAGGGAGATACTACCTTCGGTCCTAAATATAAGACAAAATTTATAGTGCAATTGACCGGAGGGAGTAGTAAATAATTGAGGGTGTAGTTTAAAACCCATTGAAAACTATGAAAATGTGGTGTTTTTTATGAAACAGCGTTTTCAAGAGAGTTCGAACACACACTAAACAGGGTTAAGGTAGGGATTTCCTTATCTAGAACTTGTATATAAGAGCCTTGCCCTAAGTCTTTATCTTTTTTCTTACATAACCTAACCATAGTTTTCTTAAAAAATTTGCTTGATGCTATGTTTTTACATATGCCTAGCGTTAATTAGTATATTTTTTTTATGAGTTGACTGATTCGGGTATATTAAGAAAGTTAGTAATATTAGTTATCTGTAATAAATATAAGTTAGTTTTTCTTAAATACCATATTTCATCGTGACTATTCTTAGATATAAACTCCTTAATGTGTATCATCAATAGGAATACTTACAGAAAAATTTGTAAATTTGGCAGACAAAGTAAATTAAAGTCTAATATTTAAAACCAAACTCAATTCCTGACTAACTCTTATATTAAGAACTAAATGTAGTATTTCTCAAACAAAGTCACACTTTTGTTTTGTTTCTAATTAAATCTAACTATTGGGTGCGTATTCAGATATTCTCACACATACAAGATATTTGAACCTTGAGGCCGCTCATGACATTGTTTTGCCTTTGGACTTAAACTCATAAATTTTATTAGCCAAAGAATTTTCAAGAATAATCACATAAGCCATTTAGCTAGCTACCTATTTGGGCCTGGCGCCCAGTAGCCAGAATTTTTTGACATGCCATCAAGTTTTGGGCCCAAGAAAGCTTCACCATTTTTTTTTACAGTCTGGCTGCATCTCAATATAGTGATTCTACCCTGTGGAAGCTTATTTCACATAAAACAAGAAGTTATTGAGAGAGGGGAAAGAAATTGAACATTAGAGATGGGCATTTAGTTGGCTTCTTTACTCATTGTTGGCTGTTTCCAAGTCTTTCACTACTGCTTTTTGTCTTTAGAATTCATATGATGTATTTAAGAATCATCATTGAATTTATTCCGATGTTAAAATTAAAGATCTGTGGAAATGGAGGGGAGCGAAATGCATTCGAGCGTTTATGTGGATAGCATTTAATAATAGACTTCTTGTAAATGTTAGGAGGATGTATTGCATATCTTGAGAGATTGTATATATGCAAGGCGCCTTTGGGAACGAATTCTGCATCCAAGGTATTATTCTCAATTTTATTCAGCCTCATTACGTGATTGGTTTGCTTTGAATTTTAAAAGAAATCTTGATAATAATAGAGTGTAAGTTTGAATTAGTGATAGGAGCTGCTTTTCCAACGTGATTTAAGGTGTTTGATGTAAGTATGTAAGAAGAGTTTTGTCTTGACTTGCGTAAATATGCTTCTGTAATAATAACTCAAACTGATGGAGAGATGATCGTTGGAATTTAGTTGGGGTGCTTCTAACGTTTGGTTATGGAGAAACAAGGCGTTGTTTGAGTCAGGATGTATCAAAACCGTTGGATCCAGCAGCCAATACTATGCATACAATGAGGAATCATCTTTTAAAAATCATTTAGTTTCCCAACACAAGGCAGCATGTGGTGGTGTAATTAGAGATCAGCTTGGCAAAAAAGAAACTGCAATAAAATGTGAAGCAGCATACTAATGTGAAAAATGTCATCAAAAATATTATCATGAAAAAATCTCTCCCTGATGTTGAATTTTTTAATTTTTATTTTAAAAAAAATATTGATTGATCCTTTTGTTTTAATTTTTTTTAAAATATTATTTTTATGTTTCATTATTATTGACAAAGTGTCAATGGGGTATTTTGGGAAGAAATTGACAAAAATTAAAATTCTGCCATATAATTAGGACAAAGATCAACTTCTAAATATTATCCTATAATTAGGACCGGAGGGAGTAGTTTGTTTTAAACACTTGTTGAAGCAGAGGAGTGGGTGATTTTCAAGGGCCTTAGACCGGCATGGGACTTAGGATTCAAGAAACTTATTCTTGAAGCAGATGCAGAAAACATTTTTTATATGAATTACAATATATATATATATATATATATATATATATATCGAGAGATCAGAACAAGCTTGCCGATATACTGGCAAAGGAGGGGTTATCTAGCTAGCTCCTCCATACTCGTTTCATGTTTAGCTCACTTGAGGACCTTAGTTGCTAAAAAGTGCATGGGATCTAATTCCCTTAGTTTTGATGTTGCTTTAATTTTGGACTATCATCCTCTCTTGTTAAAACAAGAAAACACACACACACACACACAAGGCAAAAAAAGGGTAAGTAAACTTTTTTTAGTGTACAAAAATATATTACTTTTTTTTATTTGACTAAAAGCGTAATCTCTTTTGAGATTTATTCAACAAACATTTTTTCCCCTTATTTTCTTAAAGACTGTAATTTGATAGGTGGGAATGTTTTATTTAAACAAAAATTGTCAAGCACAATAGTGATATTGATTTTTATTTTTTGTAATTGCCTATTAAGACTTTTTTTAGAGTGACTAGGAGTTTTCTATATTTTTTTTGTTCAAAAGGAGTTTTCTTTATTAATAACTAAAGTTAAATTAGTCTTCTTCTTCTTTTGCCAACACTAAAATTAATCTTCTTACATTCCTCAATTATTAGATTTGTTGACCATCAAACTTTTAACTCAACGCTAAGTTGGTTGGTTTATTAAACCCTTTTTTTTTCTTGTTCTCACAACACACATAAATATTTTCCATATAAAATTATTTTTCGTAGGTACATGTGGTTATGGGTGAGCTTGGTGGAAGCAATTAACTAGATATCAAATGGTTTTGCTAATTATCATTTTAAACGGCTTTTAAGTTTTACCCCAACTAATTAATACTAGTTTTATCCTCATCCTAGGATTCCACTTAAATCCAGGTATAAAAAAAAACATGTATGTAGACACATCTTACCATTAGTTACATGATCCCTCATTTTTCATTTTTCTCATATTAACAAATTATCACATCAACGACACCCATATAGTGGCCACTCAATTGACAATTCGTGCATGTGTCTATATATATATATGAAGAGTTTAATGACAAATCTACTTTTAAAAACTGTTAGTGCTTGCTCATGTTGATTTTTCAATATGTGTTCAATGTTAATTATAGATAAAAGGTCCAAAAGAAAACGGTTAAAAAAATATTTGGGAAGTTTTTAGATGTGTCCACTTTATAAGATCAAGTTAACCCTATTGATGATTATATTAAGATAAACCTAACTATTGTACATCATATACTGGATTTTGCGTCAAAATAAGGATATTATAGTACCAAATTCAAACTGATCAAAGATTAATTGAATCGGGTCTGGTCATTTTAATTGGATTCACTGAATATTCATTTTTCAATTAATTTAATGACTTTGTGGGATAAAGCTAAAAGAACATTATATTTAACCCGTGCGTGCGTGTTGTTGTTTTTTTTTTTTTTTTTGGAGTGAAAACGTGAAAGGTGATAAAGTGTGGATACACAAGGATAATGCAAAGCTTAACCATATCCCACTTGGATTCTCCGTTTTAATTTATTGTTAGTAGTCATTTTGCACCTTAAATATGTACCTTTACAAAATAAAATATTGTATTTGAGCTTAATTATTAGTTCATGCATGCCTCAAGCAATTAGCAGACATCACAAGTTTGATTTTTTTCCCCCTTCCTGAGCCAATATTTAGATTTGAGGTCTTGATTAGAAGCCTTGTGAAATGTCTTTAAGATAAAACAAAGGAGACAGACACGCACACACACACATTTTTTTTTAAAAAAAATGAAAAGTAAAATTGTTCACTCTACCAGTAAGATTTTTTTGTTTTTTTGTTTTTGCCAAAACTCTACCAATAAGATTTAAAGCTGCGCGAAACAGAGAAATGAGAGAAGAAAATGATGCCACAGATGGAGAAGAATTGGCCAAAAAAAAAAACAGATAGAGAAGAAGAATTAGCTAAACTCATTTATGACAAGAATCAGTGTTGGGAAAATTTTAGAAAAATATAATTAAAAATGGAAAAAAATAAATTGGTGTTGCCATCTATAAAATCTCATGTCAGAATATAAGTAGGAATTTGAGATTTCCAATTTTGACCATATTGCCCTTAGTTCAATTATAAAATATGAAAGTGAAGTCGTTAATGTAAAATCTGATGTTGTTAATATAGATACAAATGTTCTTATTGACTTCTGAAACTTGTGCCCTCAAAATTATCTCTGATTTTTGGATATGAAATTGTGAAAGATGAAAGTAAAGTCGTTAATGTAAATTATGATATTATTAATATAGATACAAGTGTTGTTATTGATCACTGAAACTTGTGACCTCAAAATTATCGCTGGTTTTTGGGATATAAAGTTGTAAAACATAAAAGTAAAGTTGTTAATATAAAATCTGATGTTATTAATATAGATACAGATGTTGTTATTGATTTCTGAAACTTATGAACTGAACTAAGAGCATTTTGATCATTTTATTATAATTGAAAATCTCATATTCCTACTTCAGTTCTGACTAAGAATTTGTTAAATTTGCAGCACCGATTTATCTTTTTTCATTTTTAACTGTGTTTTCCTGAAATTTTTCCACGAGTTTTTCACAAATTTAAGTATTTTAGGAAATATTTTTCACCATATAGCATTTGGATAATTTTTTTTAACTCTTTGTAGTATCCGATAATTTTGCCGCTAAATGAGTGACTCATTTTAAAACCAAAATTAAAGTATATGTTTTGGTCCTATGAACATATACCGTGTTTCAATTAAGGTACTGAAAATCGGATCGGACATTAAATCGGCTGAAGTATTGGGTTAAAGGTCAGTGATTTAGATCGGGGTCAATTAAAAAAAATAATAATTTAAATATTCATACATACCATTCAAAAAACTATGAGAGTTATTTTTCAACTAATGGTCCAATACAACCTCCTGAACCTAATACTTACAAAAATATCATTAAGTACATAAGTATTTTTCCCCAACCAATGTCAAAAATATTCCACAATCCTTTTAAAACTCCTTATAAATAAAAATACACTTAATAGAGGACTGAACTGAAATATAATATAAACTTAGCGAACCAAACATTTACTTTAACTTACTTTAGATAAATAAGTTGAAAATTAAAGCCTAGTTCACCATTATGTAAATTTCATTAACAGGTCAGCCATCTAACTCGCCAAAAAAATGTAAATAAAAAAATTATCTATATACTTCAATATTTAAAATTTTTAGCTATTGCAAGTCAATAAGAAAGCAAAAATAAAAATTCAGTTATTTAAGATTATATGATCAGCTTAAACATCGACAATCTTTGGATCATGTTTTCTAGCATTTGTGTATATTGTCGTCACCACTAATGCCAACATCTCTAAGCATATAATTATAAATAAACGAGAACACGAGGTTGAGAGGATATGGGATCAAAAATTGAAATGATTTTGAATTTTTCCTAAGATTTATTTAGAATACTCAATATATAGAGAGAGAGAGAGAGAGATATTGATCTGAAAATGTTGGGAATCTTTTTAAGTTTGCGGTTTGTTTATTTCTTGTTTTAATATTATTGCTATCCAAATGGCTTAATGGGTAAGGCTCATTTAGTTTGCAAACGGGCTCAACAGGTTTAATTGGGAAAAAAAAATATCACTTATTTTTATCTCTAATATATATCCAAAAATCATACTACTATTATCTCATTTAAAAAAGCATACTATTATTGGTAACACCAACTTATAGTTGTGTGATTTAGGTAAGACTTTAATTCATTCTGTATTTCCGGTAAAAAAAAAAAATCATTTTGTATGTAACAAAATTTCTCCCGAGCTATCATATATTGATTGCAAAATTTTATTAAAAAGGTTAATGATTAAAAAAGGGTTATAGTTTTCATATTTAGAATGGGAGAGAGTATTTAAAAGCTTAAATCAGAAGGTGTGGCATTATGAAAAACAATTAATAAGAATAGATAATAAAAATCTTAACATACTTTTTGGTAGGGCATACTATCTGTTTTTTTCAACCCTCTCTTTCTTAATTTACAGATGTTATTATCTCATAAAATCCAAATGAATTAGTTTAATTGAAGGAGGCTGCAATAAAAATAAATAAATAAAGCTACTTTTTGAATTGGTTTTGCATTCTGAATCAGAAGTGCAAACTTTTGATGAACTTTTTTTCAAAAGGCAAAAGAGGCAACTCAATATGTTTGCCCTAGACTTGTCTTAGAGGCCACCGACTGTATCTTCTTGGACTTTTCTCTGCTTTATCAATGGTTGTTCTTAAAATATTATTTTCATATTTTTTACTCTCCGAAAAATAAAATAATATATTTTTCTTGGATCCATACTTGTGTGTCACTGTCAGGTATTATTAAATTTAATCACATTTTGTTGGAGGGGTTGGATCTCTAAGGAGTATAAGGAGAAGAAATGAGAAATAAAAAATCAGGAGTATCTGGTAGAGCGGTAAGGACTCTTCCACCATTAATCTTGGTCGGGGGTTCGATCCCTAGCCTTGGGTATGGAGCAGCGTTAAAACTCCTGGCCAGCTATTCTACCCATCGAGGTACTTACAAATCAGCGGGGGATTAGTCGGTTGCTCGGACGGCCCGGTTCCGGGGTCCAGATCTAGCGCCGGATACCTCTGATCAAAGATCAAAAAAAAGAAATGAGAAATAAAATGGTGCACAATATTTTCAACGAGTGGGCAGTACTTTTTTTAATGATTAATTCGTCCCCACTTATACTTATCTTATAAAGTGTAAGTTGGATTAACGGGCACATTTTCTACAAGATGCAATAAAGACCATTGAGTATTGCACTCCCAACACTCAAGTCAAGACAATAATAACTTTTATAAAGTGATAGTTTTACTTTATCTTTATATGCCCTCAAAGACAAAAGCAGTGAATTTAATCTCTGGTTGTTGTGTAATTTCTGGTCTTATTAAAGTAAGGGTGTAAGGCATTTATAGACTATGAAGTGGTGTTTCTTAAAGCAACACTTCCTCAATTAAAAGTCATAACTATATATTAGATTCATGAACCAACATAATTTAAATAACCAATAATTATTTAAAATAACTCTTCCATGAGTTACGCCTTTATAATATATAGGGTTTTCTTAAAAACCAACACAATCTTTTACCAAGCATTTTAGATCATAACTTTTCATATATGTCTTTAGGAATAAAATAGACATAGCCTTGATAACTTATAATTTTATAACTTTCTACACAATCTTTCATATAAATTCCTTAATTTATAAGGACATAACTTTCCAACAAACACTTATCTTCACTCTAAGATATTCCCACACATTTCACCTAAAAGATAAATGTATGTATGTGCAAAAATCGATTTGCATTGATATGACTACTATTGAGCTGATAATTATATACTACGTATTAGGACCTAAATTATTTCCTTTTACCGACTGAAAGAACAAATATAAAATGAACTTAAATAATCTTTCACGTTTTTGTCTTCTTCTTCTTCTTCTTCTTTTTTTTGCCAACACACGTTTTTGTCCTTTGAGGGGGCAAGAAGGGCGTTAAACAGTCCAAAATCACATACTATATTCAAGTGATCGAGGAAGTCAACAAACACAAATTGTTTTTTTTTTTAAGAAAAAAGAAGTACTCAAATCGCTACAGTTTGGGTTTATGTGGGGCATGCATTTGAATTTTTTATATTCAGTAGATAAATATATAAAATATAGGGTTAATATAACTTTTGGTCCTTGAAATTTGATCCAATTTTGGATTTGATCCCTCAAGTTTGAAATCGGTGGTTTTGGTCCCTGAAGTTTTACCCGATTTTGATTTTGGTCCCTTAAGTTTGAAAAGGACTTGGTTTTTTTTCCGGGTCGGGTCGGGTTTTTTAATTGGGTCGCTAAGTCCTTTTCAAACTTCAGGGACTAAAATCAAAATCGGGTGAAACTTCAGGGATCAAAACCACCAATTTCAAACTTCAGGGACCAAAATCAAAATTGGGTGAAACTTCAGGGACCAAAACCACAGATTTCAAACTTCAGGGACCAAAACCAAAATTGGATCAAACTTCAGGGACCAAAAGTTATACTAACCCTAAAATATATAAAGGGTTGTGAAAACTAGAAAGAGGGTAAAAGAAGACAAATTTGCTTACAATTATATATTTTTCTCGGGTTATATTGTGTATAAGCTTGCATCTGTAAAGTAAAAATATGCCTTTAATCCTTTAACTTTATGCAAGATTTCATTTTGATCTCTTCATTTTATAGAGTGCCTTTTTTAGCCCTTTAACCTCAATGCCATCAACAAAAAAATGTTGATATTGAAATTTTAAACGTTGAAAAAAAATATTTTTAAATGCTAACATATTAATTTTAATTTTTAAAATAACAATTATCATTAGAAAAAATTATCATGTGAGATAGATGATGTTAGGGCAAAGGACTTAAAACATACTTTTTTGTTTCAAAATTAAGGGAATAGATTAAAACTTTGCATAAAATTTGATGATCAAATGTATACTATTACCTATTGCACATGGGAAAATTGTATTTAGGTCCAGGGTAAGAAAAATATGATAAAATGGTTTATTAAAATTTTAAAATTGTATTTAAGTCTCATATGACTTTTTTGGAATAAATTTCAATTGTCAAATGCTCATAGACTTGTTAATAGACGGCTATAGACTTGTACACCCATGAACTTATCAATGTAAGCACCCATGAACTTGCAGTGAACGCCCATGGACTTATCAATAGAATTGAAATTTATTGTAAAAAGGTCTCACGGGATTTAAATATAAATTTAAAATTTTAAAGGACCAATTTATGTTATTTTCTCTTGTTCGGGACCTAAATACAATTTTCCCTTTGTTAGAACTGGCTGACACCCAAGAGGGGGGGTGAATTGGGTGTAAGATAAAAATCTTAAGAACTTTGTAAATCTTTTTGCATCTTAGAGGAAGCAATAAATATGAAAGTAATGAATCATAAATCAACAGTTTATATATGCTGGAAATATAAGAGTTTAAGGAAGAAAATGTGCAAACTGTGATTTATCCTGGTTCGGTCCAATCTGTGATGGCCTACGTCCAGTCCCCAGGCTCCTCCTGAGATTTTCAAATCCACTATCTTCTTGTTTAATCCAGGCACAAGAAAAGCCTTTACAACCCACAAGTTTAGCTGTGCACTTGCGAAGCCGTTTACAAACCTCTCACCGAGTTACTCCGCCTTACACACCGTAAGGTTACAGCTGAGTTACTCTCCTTACACACCCCGTAAGGATACAACTTTGATGATGAAAGATTATAGTCAATCTTCTCTCTCAGAAGTGAATAGATGAATACTGAAGCACAATGAAAATAATCTCTCTCTCAAATATACATGATATAGAAAATAGATAAGAACAGAGAGTAGTTGGGTCGGAGTGGATAATTCATAATATAAGCATGTTTGCGTTGTTGTGTTTTCGTTGGTGTTCTGAACTCTGAATGTTCTTCTATTTATAGTTGATGAAGGTTGATGACCGTTTGAGCATTTCAATATATCCGTTGGAGGTTGGCTTCTTCAATTTGAAAACTAGCCGTTGTGAACGTTGACGCTCCTCTTCCGTAAATTCAGCTTTTGACTCTTCTCATCATCTCTTCATTGTTTTACTGGAAAAATGCATTAAACACTAATACAATGAAGTGTTAGAGTGATTAGAAGCAATAAGAATGAGTTATATGATCATTCCATTGATTTCCAGAATCTTCGGGACGTTGCTCTGTTTTTCTGGGAAGCATTACTCGAGTACTTACTCGAGTAAACATCAAGTTTCTTCACAGGTTACTCGAATGGCTACTCAAGTGACCTTCCATTTTTTGCATAGCTTACTCGGGTAGTAACTTGAAGTTCTCTTCTAAATAACTCTGCATACACAGTGCTTTACTCCAGTAGTGACTTGAAGTTTTCGTCTAGCACAGTGCTTTACTCCAGTAGTGACTTGAAGTTTTCGTCTAGCACAGTGCTTTACTCCAGTAGTGACTTGAAGTTTTCGTTCAAAATATCTCTGCATACTCGGGTACCTACTCAAGGAATCCACTTCAAGTTTTGACTAACTTCAGTGAGTTACTCGAGTAAATGTTGCAGTGGTACAAAATGCCGAGAGCAACTGCAAGTGATCTACATGGTTACTCGAGTACTTACTCGAGTAACATTGGCAGGCCAAGAGCAACTGGAAGTTTTCTATCTGATTACTCGAGTACCTACTCGAGTAAAGTCTTTTGTTTTCAACCAGTTACTCGAGTAGTGCCTTCAAGTAAATTCTTGATTTTGACTCGAAACATGGCAAATTATATATCATCGGAAATCCCTCATTATCTACATTCCAATGCAACAAGAATCAACTCCAAACTCGTTGTGTACAGAAAGTTATGATCCAAAGAGTATCCACTGTTCTTAGACAATCCTGAAATCACGAGAAGCAACTTCCAGAAGTCATAGCTCTTAGGATATAGCTTCAAATGTGACAAATTATATATCCATGGAAATCTCTTTGAGTCTAATTTCATATGACACCAGTTTCGTTTCAATCCAATATGTATTTTGAGAGTTATGTCCAAAATACCGAAGCTTTCCTGGAATATGACGGTGATTCATGCGTCAACTTCAACAGATCATATCTCCCTCATATGAACTCCTTTGAATGTGATCTTGGTGTCAAAAGTTTGTGTTGGAAGTCTAGTTTCATATGCCATCGGGTTTAGTTCAATCCGACATGTGGTTGGAGAGATATCATCAAAATACCGAACCTATGTTCTGCCACGTGAAAACAGAGTATCCATTACTTCAAGTGCCGCCTCGAGTGATTCATCAAATAACCCGGCAGATTATTCGAGTAAGGCCTCGAGTCAACACCTCCAAAATCAGACAATGCCATATTACTCGAGTGATTACTCGGGTAATCATCCCCAAAGGTACCATAGCTTCCGTATACATCATTTTAGCTTCGTATTGACTCATTCCAACTTCCGTATGATCATAGAAACCTCCGGTATCACTTCTAGGAGCTTGAATCTTGATATTCTCATGTGATCTTGCAAGTTCTTCTTTCTTTCTTCTTATTTTTTCTCTTGATGATCATTCTTCATAACCCAACTTTAATCTTCTTGATGAATATCTTCAATCTTCATCTTTCTTCAATTCCTTGCCTCTTGATTTTCTTCTTGATGATTATTCTCCATTTATGAGGCATTATAATATCAACCCACAATGATGTCTATGACTAATCTACAAGATATACAACATTAAATATGGTAGTTAGTCAATATGGAAGAGAAGTATATTATACAAACTTTTTGCTCATATTTAACATCTATATTTGACATCATCAAAACTATTCATATCTAACACCCTTGACACATTAAAAGGCATAATAAAATATATTGTACAAAAACAAAGTACCAACAAGGCAGTTTAGAGCATGTGTTTAGTTTCTCACAGCATATGATAATTAATATTCAAATCTTTGTACGGAGAATTATCCCTATTTAGTCCTGGTACCTCACTCGGACAAGGTTATTTTCGACAGGAGAATATATATACAAGCAATGAAAAAAGCAAATAAATATTAATTTATTTTGATAGGCTTCTGATTCCTAAATATTTTGGCCTTTTTGTATATGATTAAGGTGGGCTATTGGTTCATCGACACCTGAGCGTGGCCGAGAGCCACCTAAAAGTAATTAAAAATAATTTAAAAATTAAGACTAGCTGGCCATATTTCTTGCACAAGTGGAAATGATATAAGTTGATATTTTCTTTCACATAATTGAAGCCAGAATGACTCGAAAGTGAAATTTCGTAAAACAATTTGCATTGAAATAAAGTCTATGAATTCTATCATGTTGTGACAGGGAAAAAAAAACAATTACCTAAGTATAAAACAACTATTATTTGAAGATAACTCCTTAAGTTTTGAAACTTTACAATTAATCCCTCTAAATTCTTATATTTATGCAATTAACTTTTGTACTAGTAATTTTATCCATTACTTATATATACATATCTTAAAGTTTAGAGGACCATATGCATATAAATCAAAGCTTGAGAAGTTTGTATAACACAAAAAATATTATAATTTATAGGGGTATATAATTGATGGTCGGAGTTTATCCATACAAAGTTAGAAATTGAGGTGAATTCGTTACTGAAACTTTAAAGGTCTAGAATTTATTTCTACATGATTCAAAATTTTGAGGGATTTTGTGTAACATACCATTTTTTATTTGGATGAAAAAAATTATATATAATGACATAGATATTCACTAGTTGGGTTTGAGGAATAAAAGAATAAGAAGTTTACATTTTTAAAATGAATTGGCCAAAAAGAATATCAGATCCGTAAAATATGGTAACTAGAAATAATTAAAGAATAAAGGTGAGATGCAATATTGAAGAATGCAAGAGCCTCCTAGAATATAATTGAGCTGCCTATTGGTCAAGATGTGGTGGTTAAGATGGCTATATGAGAATCAGAGAAGATAAAGAACAATTATAAAAAAGATTGCTCGAACAGTAAAAAAAAGTAACCACGATTCATTCTTGTACTGAAAATAAATAACAATGAAATGAAAAAATATATTAAAAAAATGAGAATAAGAAATAATTAAATAATATGGGTCCAATTCCAAAGAGTTGGAATCCAAATTGAAATCACATCATAGAGATGTCTAAGTGTTATAACCTTCCAATGACGTGTGGAAAGTGAATATGAGTATGATCAAACATTTAAATTATAAGCATCAGCACCTCAAATAATGGATCATTCAATCATCCAACTTTTCAAATCGTAAAAAATAAAACTATATCTCACTCTTAATCTTGCCTTTTTTAAAACTTCTATATTTTGGTGGGGACGATCTAATTGATTGCAATTTGGAACCAACTCTTGAGATTTTTTGGCGATCTGAAGGTACGTGTTGCGTCCAATGAAAAGGTGGTAGACTATAATAATCATACTAATTACTATATATATTATGATTTATCAACATAATTATACTAACTTAAGGTCTGATCTAATTATTAAAGAATCAGATTGAATAGTTTAGGCCATCAACCGGAACTTGCTATTAGCTCAATTTATATCAAAACACCATTTTCATGGTTAAATCAGGTTGTACTGAAGTTAAGTTCTATTGAGTCAAGGCCCAAGATTAGATTAGAAATTGGAATGATGTTTAGAAAAACGGTTTGGTTTTGGTCCCAGCAAGGTATTAAAACCCAGACTGGGTACTGAACTGGTCGGGGTACTGAGTTAAGGGTCAGTGGGTCAGACCGGGGCCAAATCGGAGCTAAACCGGTGAGAAATTAAAGATTTTAGGCTTATTGGTATGAAATTCTAAAGAAAATATAAAAAAAATTAAATTGGGAACCGGACCGGTCTATCTGCCAGTTTCCAGTTCGAACCGGCCGGTCCGGTTCAGTTTCCATAACCCTGAGTCCCAGTAGACCATCTCAAAAAACTCAATATATTTTCAAACAATTTGTAGTTAAATGATTTTATTTCATTAAAAACTTCATATATTATGATGTTGTTATGTTTATAATTAGATTTATTATATTTTTTTTGCATATATTATATACATATAATTACTTTTTTTATTTAATTATTATGTTATTGGTTCAAACTCTTGATCTAATTGGAAAACCTAGATCCATTGCTTTCATATGTAAAGCACTTATGCATCAAGTGTTGTCTTAATTTGGTTTTTTGTCATGATTTCTCATGAAACTATCTTCTTATATTCGAGATATTTTACTGCATACAGGTTATAAATATACATAATTAAATTATCAACTAATATTCATTTCATTCGTAGATGATTAACAAAATGATATTAATTGATAATAACTGTCTTTGGGGGGTCAAATCAAACAAATCCTACGAAGATTAATTAATTTCTGTTCTTTTGTAGATGCGTTGATTTAAGAAATTAAATTTATTTTATAATTACTTCACGGCAAGTGAAATCTCAGTTTTTAGCTAGTCGGTGGTTAGCCTCCAAAACTTGTTCTCCAATTAATTTAATTTGAATAACGTTTTTTATATAAAGTTATTTAGGTTTGGTGTTTCATAATAATAGTCATATTTTTGTTTGCTTAAAGATGAGGCAAAGCCGAAAGGTTTCGAGTACTTAATGTATCGGCTCTATCATTGTTTTTTTGGTGCCCAACTCAAAAGAATGGATTAAAAAAGTTATTTAAAGACGAGTATGTGTGGTAATAATTATTTTAGAGGAAATACTAAAAATAATTTTCCAAATGATCAAATATTATTAATGCCAGATTGTAATTTCTAAAAGTTCGATTGGCAACTGATCTAATTTTATTTTAAATAAAATGATTTTAGAAAAACCATTAAAATGTGTATGAAGTTTGTTTTTTCCTCTTACTTCCTTATGTTTTATCTTTATTTAATGCACATAATAAATATATTTAATTGCAATATATATATATATATATAGAAAAAAAAAAAGACAAAAAAATACCACTTGAACTTCAAAATACTAAATCACTTTTGTTGCCCATATGAGTATAGGGATTAACTATAAGAATATAGCAATTGACAACTCATTTTAATATGAAATTATTTTTTTAAAATTTTGAAATTTAAATGATATTTTCTTTTTTTTTTCTTAAAAAAATGATGAAAAGGGAGGCATGGGGCAAATTATAAGAATTTAAGGAGAGAAATAGTAAAGTGAAAAAGAGAAATGACTCTCCACTGTGAGTTTGAGGCATTGACTACTATTTTTGTTGACTTGAAAACTGATAGTTTCACTGCTTTGAGTGATAATGGAGCCCTCCCTTTTACCCAAAGAAAAAGAGTGAAAAATGTCTCTTACTAGGAAATATTAGTAATAATGATACCTAGGGGTTAAACACTTAAGGTTAATTAATTAACTAGCACATATACAATATAAGTTAATTAATACTGTTATAAGACACGTTCTAAAATTCTAAAAGAATGAGTGATACGATCTTTATTATAAATCGCGAAGTGTGTTGTATGTTAATTACATTTTTTTCTATTCTGACAAAAAAATATGATTTTTTTAGATTACCCCTATTTAGAGTTTTTGACTTAATTTTCTTTTTTCGCTTCTTATATTATGATGTAATTCATAATTTAATTACTGGTAAAGTTGATTTTTTTTTATTTTTGGTATAAATTTAATGACTTAATCACTTGTCTATATTCCAATGAGATGGTTGAAACTTGTAAGCGACTTAAAATATTGGTGAAATGAAATATCTAGTTAATCTAAATTTTATAGAATTTATTTTAACCATGACTCATGGACACTATACCTTTTCACATGGGATTCAAACTCATAATCCTATAGATTAGTTCTAAGTAATTGATAAGATATTGTTGAATTAAATTAAATTCACCATACAAAATGAACTGAGGGCATTCAATTCAAATTAAATCTCTAAATCTAAATCATAGTGTGTGTATACATATGAAATGGGGAATCTTAGCTTAGAAGAGAGGTAAGATACAAGTAGGTACTCCTTCTCTCCCGTTTTTTTTATAAAAGTATAAAATTTGAATTGTCTTAATTTTTTTTATAAGAGTTCCATAAGAATTGTCTCAATATTTAATGAATTTTTATTTTCATTTGTGTCCCTCATTAAAGACTCCCTTTGTTTCTAATTATAGGACATATTTACTTAACTTTAGAAAAATTAAGGATAGTGGTTAAATTAGTTAATCATATTTATTTTCCTAAAATATCCTTATTTAAAATTTAAAATGACATCCAATTACGTTAATTCTTTGTTTTTTCTTATACATCTCCTGCCTCACACACGACTTCTCCAATCTCTCACACAATCCGATGTCGTCAATTTCCCTCAACAATTTCCGATATACTCTTATTAGATTATTATTGTGTTTAATTATTATTGAGAAAATATCAATATGAGATATTTTGAGAAGAAATTGACAAAAATTAGAACTTTGTCTTATAATTAAGACTAATATCAACTCTCAAATATTATCCCATAATTAAGTCAAGAGGGAGTATATATATTGCATTAATTAAAGGGTCGGAGATACTTATATTTATTTTATTTCTCTTTCTTACTGACCCTTATAAATAAGGATATACTTAAAAAAAGGTTATTTTAATATATACTTATTATTTTTAACTAATTTTAACTTTTTTTTTAAACCATATAATTCGTTCATCGGGGCTTTTATAAATAGGATCATGAAGATAGTGTATATATTGGAATAAATGAGAGATGAACAATGGAAGGGGTGGCGGGAGGTTGACACGTGTAGAAAGTGATTATTATGAAGAGGGAACAAAGACAAGAAATGAAAATGAGATGTGAATTAGGGATGAGTATGGACCGGACCAGACCGGGTTTGATATTAACCCGAGGTCTGGTTTTGAGAAGATCTCGGGTTGAACAAAGCAGTCTGTAGTCTAGTCTGGTCCAGCACCAACCCGAGGTCGGGCTGGACCAGACCGGGTCTAGTGGACTACCTGGACTAGTCCAGGTAGTCCAAGACCTAAATTTAATATTTTTTTTATTTTTTTTTTCGTCTTTGGAAGGTAAAATTTGAACTTATTAAATATAATTAGGACCATAAAAATACCTATAATAATATAAAATATGTCAACAAAAATTTAAACATCATAAATCTATAAGAATATCCAACAACATTCAACAACAATAAAAAAAATATGTTGAGAAAAAAGATTTAAACATGAAAAATATAATTAAGATAATAAAAATACCTATAATCATATAAAAATAATCATAAAAAATAAAAATTGATTATAAATCCTTAAAAAAACTCTAACAACATTAAATTAAAAATAAAAAATAACATCTAAATTATAAAAATATTTTTTAAGAAATTGACCTGGACCGACCAGACCAGTCTAGGTGGTTTGGTCCCCTGGTCTGGAACCCGTCCAACCCGACTAGTCAGTCTGGTCCGATTTCATTATATTGCTTATTTAGACCAGACCGGACCGGATCGGACCAGCTCGGGTCAGACCAGACTGGACCGGACTACCGGATTTTTGCTCATCCCTAATGTGAATGATAGCCTCACTTTGATGGTCGGCATGCTTCTTGTCACAAATTAATTAGAGAAACAGAGATTAATTAGTGGAAAATTACGATCAACACACAAAAAGTGGGATTAGTCCCACTTAATGCATTCATCATCCACCTAATTATCATTCCTCAACCTACACTCCAACTAATACACAGACATACAGAGAGAGAGACTCCCATATTTAAATTTTGAAACATTTCGAAACTCTTATGAAACCCTCCAACATCAAACACACTAAAAAGCGTAGTAATACAATTACTTCTTAACATAATTCTTAATATAAGATACAGTTGAAAGGTTAGATTTAATTCTAAATACGAGAACTTAATCAACTTTATCTCTAAAATTTAGAGTTTCTATTAAAGGTAGTTATGATTAAAAAATGGGTTCTTTATGGAAATCAACTTATATTTATTACAAATAACTAATTTAATTAATTTTTTTAATCTACATAAAATAATTAAATAATTCTTATATTAAGAACTAGAGATAGTATTATATATAATTGGATTTATTTAGTTCAATTGATACTAAATACCTCGTTAAGTTCTGACCCAAATAAGAGGTGACAAGTTTGATCCTCTGTAAATATAATGACATGGGTCTGTGAGTTTCTTCCTCAGGTGAAAGGTGACAAAAGAATTATTAGTTCCTTTCTAAGAAATATATTTTTCTTATCCCAAAAATTTCATATAGTATGTTTGGTAGTTTTTAAAATGCGAAAATGATAAAAAAAAAATGTAAATTATAAAATTTTTAATCAAGTTTGTTATTAAAAATTGATAAAGTAATGATGAGACTTGCTTAACCATTTATAACTCATTTTATATGAAATACTACTATCTAATTTGGGACTTTACAATTTCAAAATTCTTTTTCTATCATTATCCCTTTTAAAATTTGTATGTCAGGTTTAATTTGTAATTAAAATATAATTTATAGGAAAAATATTTTCTTACGCCAATGTCATATAAGTAAATAAGTAATGGATAATAAATATATGTTTAAAAAAACACAAATAATATATACATATATTCATTTATACATGATTACTTTTGTTCATTTTCATTCCAAAAATCATGGGTCTCTGTACTTTATAATCAAAAGTCACCAAGAAAGAGAGAATGAAAGATGCAGACATGCTCTGTACAAATTTATGTTCTATGACTCATATTATAATGACACGTAGAAATATCAATTAGAGAAAAATACATGAAAAGGCCACTACTTTATAAACTTAGAATATATAATGCTAAAATAATTATTTTCAGTCCCTTTTCTCTTTGCCATAACACTCACACACACATATTTATTTATATCAAGCATAAAGTTAACGCCCTTCTGGCAAAAAAAAAAATAGTCTAAAGTTATTACCCTACTGTAAATGACTTAATTTTAAGTTGTATAAAATCTATGTCTATATTTTAAAAGAGTTTCTGCTAAGATTATTATAAATGGCGACTTGTTATAGTTTGTTAATAAACTTTTATTAAATTTTAACATAAATACTATTCTTCAAGCTAACAGAAACTTGAAGGTAAAAAGAGCTAATAGCTAGAAACTTTGTTCTTTGAAAATAATTATAATTAAAAATTTGAAGAAATCTTAAAGTAAAAAAATTGTAAATTTTCGTTCATTTTATGTAATTTCACCTATACTACAATAACAGATCTATATTTCTTTCATGGAATTTGCCGCGAATGCTATTTTATACTTCGGTCGTTTTTTTTATATGAGTCTAAAATTTAAATTATCTTGATCATTTTTATAAGAGCCTGATAATAATTGTCTAAGAATTTAATGAGTTTTTTTATTTATTTTTAACACTCTTAATTATATGTATTATAATAATTAAAAGGTTTGTGATGCTAATATATGTCAACACCCGTTTCCATTTCGATAATCAAAGAGTAATAACGACGGAATTCAATGGGCATACAGAAAAGTACAATTATACTGATAAAAATATTCATTTACAATCCCAACGTTGTTCGTTTACAATTCCAATATTGTTCGTTGACGGAAACAAAATACAGCGGAAGTTTTAATATTTACAAATTAACCAAAATATTGAGGCATAGACTAAAGCATAACCACGTTCATATCCTCGCCTCGGGACATGTGCCACTCACTTCTCGGCGACAACTTCTTTGCCCTTTTTCCCACCGGTACTCGCTGAGGTGTTTATTTAAAAATAGGGTGAGATTCCGAAGAATCTCCGTAGAGACATAATATCGTTCATAGAAAATGCGAAAAGTAAATATGTCATGCGCCAAGGTATGCACAAATTAATGAACAATATAAACACATCATCGTCATGTATACATGAGTAGGGCTCAGCCCCACAATCTACACCGGTTGGACTTCTGCCAACTCCCAGTGTAAGTGCACCTCTGGCACTAACAGCCTCTCTCTAGGCAAATCATGTTATTAATAAAGTGCATTTACAAAACAATGGCATCCACACAATCACATAACTTATGGCATAGTGTATGAAGGATAATGTCCCTACCTCATAGCTTTATAATCCTCTTTTAAATGTGCCTCGAAGAACGTGTCATATCCGGCCTCCAAATCGGTCCTAAAATATTAAATGTACCAGAAATAGGTCATAACCTATCCAAGTATCATTTTAGACTCATCCATAGTGTTTATTGTGGTTATATTAGTCTATGGTGAAAATTTACAAAAATGCCCCCGGAACCCGGCCCGGCCCCGCCGTACCCGGCCCGATGGCACGTTTTCCCAAAATTTTGACTAGGGCTATTCTGACTTATTTTCGCCCAAGGAATCCATTTCCGGCCTCGAAATTTCCAAATTCATGGTAAAATTACGAAAATACCCTTGACAGCCCCTATTTAGTGATTTCAGTGGCGTTTTCGTAAATATGTTTTTTCGGCCTCTACCGAAAAAGTGTCCAACTGTAACCCCACTTATTTTTTCCCACTAAGTCCAATGGAACCATTTATTTCATGAAAATACAACTCCTACTACCAGATCTGGTCTGGCCGAAATATTGGTCAAAAATTGGAAAAATGGAGTTTTGTGTTTTAGCTTCTAAAACTTGTACTTTTCCACTTCTAATCCTTGATCAACTCACTTAAACACTTCTTAACCATGATTTAAATAAATTTGGGCAGCATAACCCCTTAGAATTAGCACTTTCCAAATTTACAAACTCCACAAAATAACCAAATCCAACCATAATCATCAACAACAATCACACACTAGCATGATCTTAGGATTTGTGAAGTTACCTTCTTGGGTTCTTTTTCTTCCTCTAGAAGTTCTCCACTCTCCTTCTCTTTGGCTCAAGATTTTCTTGCTAATCCATGGAATTTATGGAAAAGAAGAGATTAGAGAAGAGATTTATGGAAGATTAGAAGAAGAAACCTTTAAGAAATCTCAACTTACCTTAGCTCTTGCTTCTTTTGCTCTCTAAATCTCCAAGAGCTCCCAAACTCACTCTCTCTCTCTCTTTTCTCTAGTCTTGTGCGTGAATGAGCATGAAAGGAGGAGGAAAAATTTTATGTACTACTTGTCTTCTCTCATCTTTAATCTTAACCCTTGATCTAGCCAATGGTCAAGATTTTTCCACCTTTCATGAACACTTTAATTGCCCTCATGACACCTTGCATTATGCCATACTTTGTGATCATGAGTGTACTTGGGTCTTATCTCTTCATGTTCATGACACTTGGCATTTTAATTTCATTATTCAATTTCTAACACTTTTCATTTTCAATTTTCGGAATAATGCCAATTCTGGCAGATTTTCTGCCTTAACTGTGAAAAATCATAACTAATTTTGTAGACATCGTTTCGAGTCGATTCCAAAGCCTATGGAACCCTCATTGAGTCTAGTTTCAAGGACAAATATGGAATTTTACTGGAAATGATCATATTATTCCCAGATTTTAAATCTTTGACCGCTGCTCCAGAAATTAGTCAATTTCGCTGGGCAAACTTCAAAAATTCATATCGTTTTGTACATAGCTTCAATTAAGTCATATGACCTATCAAATTAAAGTTTAGGATGTCTAATTTCACCCTATAAAATTTCATAATTTTTGGTCATCATTTGGTCTTCCAAAACTATATGACAATCTCCCTGCCTCGTAGGCTATTTCACTGAAAACACTATTCAACCTTAAATTTTCAATATTTATTTCTTTTAGCCTTAAATATTCACCATTTCATTGAATATATATAATAATTATAATATATTCTTGGTGAATAAAATTTGGGATGTTACAATATATACTTTATTTCTCTCTCTTACTTCTCCCTAAAAAATAATAGCATATTTAAAAAATAAAATTTATTTTATATATACTTATTATTTTTAACTAAGTTTAACAATTTTTTTAAACAGTATAATTTAGCTATTGAGCTCTTATAAATAAGATCGGATGCCGAGAGAATATTAAATTATTTGCCCCAATTAATGCCTTGTGACTATAATAGGACAAGTGGCCCACTCAAGTTCATGAGACTAAGAACAAGACAAAGTTTTAAAAATTATGGTATATTGCAAATATTGGAGAGAGGTGGGATTATATTGTATTTTGAAGGAAAAGTCTTAAATTTTGATTTCTTTTTTTTGAAAACTTTGGATTAGGTGTACCATATCGAGAAAATGGGTCCGTAATTAGATTAAGCTTTCCATATAAATTATTTATATATATATATATATATGTTAAAATATGCTTTTGATCATTGACTTTCATTTTAGGATTTTAAGCTAATCCCTTATCTTACACAAGTCATTTGATCGATGAGCCAGATTTTTCTCTAGTTGATCGGATGTCGATATAAAAACATTATTTATAGCTGTATATTCATACTATTCCTTTAACAAGAAAGCCATATAAAATATATAAATTAAAACACATCATTTGAATGGTAAAAGAGAAAGATATTATGAAAGTAAGATTTGAGTTGGCAATGAGTTCTAGAAAAAATAAGTCACAGAAGAGTCGTCACATAAATATTTCTTTTAGCCACGTTTATTACTTCAATATGAAAGTCATAAAAAATTAAAATAAACACAAAATTGTTTGAATGATAATAAGGGATGACATTATTAAAAAAAAAAAAAAAGTAGCTTTCAAGTTGACACGAAATCATCTGAATCAACTCAATCAAGTCATCCAAGAATCACGTACAGTTAAGACTTTCTTGTTGATTGGTATTAGGAAAAAACCATTTAGATAATATTTAAATTACTTGACTTAAAACAAGAGATCACTGCTCCAATGATCCTTTTAACAATATACAAATAACAGAATTAAGTAAATAAAAAAGTTGGTTAAATTTGATTAAAGAGAGTAAATATGCAAAAAAAAAAAGGGGGAAATTCCAAAAACATATCCTGGAATATGCAAAAGGACAAATTAATGCGGTGAAAATCGGAAATCTCATGTCAGTACTGTGTCAGTACGGAGGAGGAATCTGAGATTTTGAAATTTCGGCGAAAAGACGAATATGCCTTTCAGTTGTTCCCCTCTCTCAACTCGGAATAACAACACCTCTCTCTTTATTAATAACTCCTCATTTTACGTTAACGTACAACTCCGCTTTATTCTTTCACATCTTCATATCTCAAAATATGGTGTTGTTAATGTAAATATAGCGTTGTTAATATAAAATACGGTGTTATTAATAAAGAGAGAGGTGTTGTTATTGACTTTGAAACTTAAATTATGAAGCTGTGAAATAATAAAGTGAAGTTGTTAATGTAGAATATGATGTTGTTAATGTAGAGACTGATGTTGTTATTGTGGACAAAAAAGTCAAGTTATTAATGTACAATACAGTGTTGTTAATAAAGAGACAGGTGTTTCTATTGTGAAAGTAGAAATATGAGTTGTTAATGTAGAATGTGGTGTTGTTAATAAAGAGACTGGTGTTATTATTCCGAGCACAAAGAGAGAGATAACTGAAGAGCAGATTCGTCTTTTTGCCGAGATTTTAAAATCATATATTCCTCTTCCATATTGACACAGCACTGACCTAAGATTTTTGAATTTCACAACACTAATATGTACTTTCCTTTATTCCAAGGTATTTTTTTGGAATTTTTCCCAAAAAAGCAACTTATTTTATTTTTTTAAAATATCAGTATTCATGGAGATGGCGGCTGAGATAGAGAATGAGTTAATAAAAAAAAAAAAAGAGATGGGAAAGACATAAATAATTGAAGGTGACATTACAAAAGATGCATCAAATGTTCGGTAATCTTCAAAGTGTAACTTATAAAAAGGATTGAAATAATTACTTTAAAAATAACCAGTGTAAGAAAAAAAGTTAGTATAGCCAATAAAGATTAGTTTGATCAGTAAAAGATTGACTTATGATCATAATGTTATAAGTTTAAATCCTATCTTCAATATGAGAATTTTATTAATAAACGATTTATAAATATCTTTATAAATGTCTTTGAGTTTGAGGTATACTTTATTCTTAATAAGTTAACCTTTTCAAATAAAAAAAAAAAAGGTTAGCCAAAATTAACAATGAATACTTTATTAATTGAAAAATTCAAGTCTAATTCTAATGGACACTTGGAGTCATGTGTCCCGCTCTCATATTTGTAATTATACTAATACAACTTTATTTTTTTTTTCATCAAATCAAATGACTTTAAAGCAAAAGGAAAAGGTGTGTTTGGATGGCGAACAGATGATCCCACTCTTTCCTAATTCCAACTTGTCAAAGGCTTCTCTTTATTTGAGTGCATTTGCCTATATATAGAAATGGGGTCACAGTGTTAATTCTCCACTAGATTTCTCTACTCCAAAAAAAAAAAACTTTGGAAATCTCACAGCTCTCTCAGATCTATCAAATCCCAGAATCTGCTACGTATGAAGAAGCTGTGCTGGCAAAAATCCATCCATGGCTCTTAGAACATGAAAACCTTAACCATGGAACAAGGAGGCGCGTCTCAGTCACGCTCCTCCACACCTCCCAAACAGTTTGCCTGAGCTTTATAGCTATTTGCCTTCACTATCTATTACGAGAAGAAGAACCAGAGAGAGAGAGAGAGAGAAGAAAAAAGCTGAGTATTCTGCAAATAGAGAGGCTATGGCTTTAAAGCTTAAAGCGAACCGGCAAGTCACAGTAAGGCACTAATGGGGTTCCTTTTTATGGAGTCCTTTTTTCGCTAAATATGCTCATTTTTAATTTCTGTTGTTATTTTTGGTTCTTTTTTTGGGTGTATAATGTAATGAATAATCAGAAAAAATGATCCAGAATCAACCCCATTTGCAGTTGAAACTTGAAACTTGTTGGGTTTTCTTCTTCTTCTGCAGATGAGTACGGTTGGTAGGTTATTGTGATCATCCTACTTTCTTTGTTTCTTTGTGTCTGTATCTGTGTTTAATTTGAATCTGTATACTTTGTGGGTGGGTGTGTTTTTGTTATGGTTTTGTGTGGGCAATAAAATGCTTTGCTGTACTAGTTCTCTAATATTTCCTTCATGTTTTAAGGCTTCTTCTATATGATGTCTAATAATATGATTAGTAAAAGATTCAGAATCAACCTTTTGTACTGTAACCAGTCATGTTATATTATAGGCTTATCTTGGAGCTTGCTTTTTTCTGACATCAAATCCCTTCTTCATTGAATGGTACGGTTCCAACTCGGTATTGACTCGGTTTAACGGAGTTGACTCAGCATTTATAGCCCGAGTCAAGGCCAGCAACTACCGAGTGAAGTTCAACTTGTAGAAAAATAAAGCCAAACCCTTAATCAAATGACAAAGGCCCACGAAAAGTTTTTTTCTTTTTGGAAAAAAGATTTATAAGTCTATAGGTTTCCGGATCTAGAGGAAGTTTTGTGTCTCCTTCAAGACTAATCCAGACCTTGAACAAGAATTCTCTTAAAGCCATAAGCTGTGCGCATCTTCATTATTATTGCACCAAGCTGGGAGATTTGGTTACTTGCGTCTATTTTCAAAGAACATCATAGGAAAAGAAGAGAGGACAATGGAAGAAAGAGAAAGGCCTAAGAACAGATAGAGTAAGTAAGTATGAAGAGGAGAGCCTGCGCGTGTCCCTGTATGGCACACTGGCATCTGCCATTCTGATAAAAAGAAGATTGCCAACTAATAAGTAACTTAGTGACATGAAAGTTTTTTTATTAGTGGGAGGGCATATATTTAATCTCGTTTATAACATCAAACTGTTGGTATCTATCCCTTTAACTCAATAAGAGACTGGCTGTTTAGACCTCAAATGGTGTTGGGGATTTGTGTGTATGAGTGAAGGTTGTGTATCTTTCTTTTTTGTTGGGAAGGGCCGGGGTGTGTGAAGAGGGAGGAGGAGGAGAAAAAATTGGAATGAAGTGAAGAAAAATTTTGCCTTTGTTGAAACATAGCAAAGGCCTCTTTTCAATTGTGGGACCCATTCTATTTTGATTTTTCATCTTTGTTTTGTTTTTTTCCTTTGGGTAAATCATCGTTATCTTCTTTTATTTTGTGGGGAAGGGCATGAATATCACCAATTTTTTAGTTTGGAAAAATTATAGTCAGATGTCAAATAAGAGAAAAAAATGAAAAAATGGTCACTTACAATCTCAAAATAAAAAAATGATCCAATTGACAATTTCAGGTGTGGGTTATTGACAACACTAGAAGGCGTCATTGACAAATTCTTGAGACCATTTTTTTATTGTTTCTTTTGCCTGGGACCTAACTATAATTTTCCCATTTTTTTCATCTCTGATGCTGTGCTCATGGTTTGATTAGTACTCTTTTGTCATTTTTATAAATAATTTTTTTTCTCTTATAATTGATCTTTTTTATAAATAACTTTCTCCTTATGTCTCAAAATTTAAACTACTGCTTCCTTTTCTAACCCTATTAAATATACATCTTTATATTATTTATCCCCCATTCGATACTAATTCTCTTTTATTTATTCATTTATTACACATTATAACTCATATTTTATACTCATATCTTTTCATATTTGTTACTCATTCTCTCTCCTATACTCTTTTTATAAATAGGGGTGTATTTAAAAGAAAAGTAATATTTTTGATATATTATTTTTAACTAATCTTAAACTTGTTTTATATAATAAAAATAAAAACTTCTTATAAAAAGGATAGCAACAAATATAATCTCGGAATTAGGTTAATTAGCGGGCCGATGCAGAGCATGAAGACCTTCAAAACATATGAAATTTAATGTATTCGTTTTGTTAGCCGTAAGAAATAAATGTGCATTTAATATGATAAGAAAAAAGTCAAATACACTGCTACCTCCGACATAAAGTTGATTTTTTTTGGAAAGATTAAGGAAGTTAAATAAGTTACATAATCATATAATATGTTATGTATCCTTAGATTATATATTAATTTATTAGGTAATTAATTAGTTTGAAGAAAAAAATAAAAATAAAAATACTTTAAGCTAATTTAATTAGCTTCCTTAATTTCTCCAAAAAAGTCAACTTTGTCTTATAATTAGGACAGAAAGGAGTATAATTTTTTTAAAAAAAATAATATTTAAATAAATTTGTGATTATGAAATCCAATTTATATTTATATTTATATTTATGAATCTGTGAACTGCCCACTAAGTATGTCTTTTTTACTTCACTAAGCGGGTAATCCGTTACAATAGTGAACCATTAAATTAAATATAAATTGATTTATATTGTTAAAATTTGACTTGAATGTTACAGAAGCACACAAGATATAGACTTGACATAAAGTGGAAATCTGGGATGAATGTTAATAATTATTAATAAAGGCAAACTCTAAAGAGTTTTTGTTGGGAGTCTACCTCCTCAATTTGCCTAAACTCACACACTTAACAAACTAATTTTATCCAATATAAAAACCATATAAATATATCTATATTCAGTTATATAATGATGTCAAAATCCAATCCAATATAAATAAGATGTCTCTGACCCTATATAGTGAATGTGATTATAAGATTCATGTTTAGAAACTGGAAGGGAGGAAATCTAACATCGAACATGTATACAAACTTTACCTTCTTTCACCAGGAGATAATAATAATAATGTACAAGTGTTGGAAATTAGAGAAACAAGATTTAATTAAACATCTTGTAGCCTAGGGGTATGGATGCTCTCCTATAAGTGGGAAGTCACGGATTCGATCCTATTTGTAACTCAGGCTGTTAGTGTAAGCCCTTATAACTTACAAGGGGACAACAAAGAGAGAAACGAGATTTCAGTGCTCTTCTTAAGAGTTGGCTACCAGCACTAAAATCCAAAACTCTTGCCCTATATATTCCATAAGAGAGTTGTGAGGAATTTGATCTCATAAGCTTTTCCATGTTCCTTTTCCAAGTTGTAAGAGAGAAGCATAAAGCAATTCATTCTAAGTATCAGGCACACCAGGCAAGCACCAATGGCTACAATCCTGAGATTTCCATTCTGCTTCTGATTCATATTTCATTCTGTATATTGATGGATGCCCATCTTTCCTGTAATCTGTTAGCCTTGTTATGTTCATATAACTCACCGGGCTTGCCATCTTCTGCATCACTTCCTCGGCCACCCTCATTTTCGCCGGATAGCGTTGCAAGTATGTCTCGTTGAATATCGGCTCGCTCTCTCGGTCACACTGCCCTCCTGAATTCCACTGCCCACCACTGCAAATTAGCCATACCAGACAGTGTTAAAAACTACTTCGATCCCTTCAGTCTTTAATATAAAACATATCTGGAGTGTTGATTTTGATCCTAAATATAAGATATAGTTTTCATATTTGTCAATCTTTTCCTAATTTACCCCTATTATGCTCTCTCAAGAATAATCAAGGAAAAGATGGAATGAGGGAATTAAGGAAGATAACTAGAATGTCCTAGAAAATATATGTTATGTAACTAACATAACTTCCTTAATCTAATTACATTAGGTAAATATGTTTTATATTAAGTATTAGAGTGAGTAACTTTTTAAAAGGATAGTCTTCAAACTGATGTCAACACCCGTTTCCATTTCGATAATCAAAGAGTAATAACGACGGAATTCAATGGGCATACAGAAAAGTACAATTATACTGATAAAAATATTTGTTTACAATCCCAACGTCGTTCATCAACGAAAAACAGAAAATACAGCGGAAACTTAATATTTACAAATTATCCAAAATACTAAGGCATAGATTAAAGCATAACCACATTCATATCCTCGCCTCGAGACACGTGCCACTCACTTTTCAGCGTCAACGTCTTTGTCCTTTGACCCACTGGTACCCACTGAGGTATTTGTTTAAAAATAGGGTGAGATTCCGAAGAATCTCCGTAGAGACATAATATCGTTCATAGAAAATGCGAAAAGTAAATATGTCATGCGCCAAAGTATGCACAAATTAATGAACAATATAAACACATCTTCGTCATGTATACATGAGTAGGGCCCAGCCCCACAATCTACACCGATTGGACTTCTGCCAACTCCCAGTGTAAGTACACCTCTGGCACTAACAGCCTCTCTCTAGGCAAATCATGTTATTAATAAAGTGCATTTACAAAACAATGGCATCCACACAATCACATAACTTATGGCATAGTGTATGAAGGATAATGTCCCTACCTCAAAGCTGTGATATTCCCTATTTAGTGGTGTCTCGAAAACTGTGCTGTCCCGGCGTCCGACTCTGTCCTAAAATATTAAATGTACCAGAAATAGGTCATAACCTATCCAAGTATCATTTTAGACTATTCCATAGTGTTTATTGTGGTTATATTAGTTTATGGTGAAATTTACAAAAATGTCCCCGGGAACCCGGCCCGGCCTCGCCGTACCCGGCCTGATGGCACGTTTTTCCCAAAATTGTGACTAAGGCTATTCTGACTTATTTTCGCCCAAGGAATCCATTTCCGGGCTCGAAATTGCCAAATTCACGGTCAAATTACGAAAATATCCTTGACAGCCCCTATTTAGTGATTTCAGTGGCGTTTTCGTAATTATGCTTTTTCGGCCTCTACCGAAAAAGTGCCCAACTATAACCCCACCTATTTTTGCCTACTGAGTCCAATGGAACCATTTATTTCATGAAAATCCAACTCCTTGTACCAGTTCTGGTCTGGCCGAAATATTGAAGGGAAAATAGAAAAATAAAGCTTTGTGTTTTAGCTTCCAAAACTTGTACTTTTCCACTTCTAATCCTTGATTAATTCATTTAAAAACTTCATAATCATGATTTAAAGGATTTTGGGCAGCATAACCCCTTAGGATTATGGCTTTTCCAATTTTACAACTTAACCAAAAATCACATAAATCAAACAACAATCACCAACAACAACTTCAATACACAAAGAAGTTGAGATTTTGGAGATTACCTCTTGATCCTTGGTGTTCCTCTCTCTAGAACGTCCTCTCTCTCTTCCCAACCTTGAAGATTAGCTTGCTAATTCATGATTTCCATGAAGAATAAGAGGTTAGAGAATGAACTACACAAAATAAGAAGCTTAAATCACCTTGGAACATAAGCTCTTACCTTGATTTTTCTTCCTCTCTCTCTTTAGCTTCAAGAACCCCACCAACTCACTTTTTCCTCTTTTCTCTATGGCTTGTGCGTGAGGTGCATGAAAGAGGAAGGGAAAATATGTACTAATCTTGTCATCTTTCATCTTGGTCATTGATTTGATCAAGGGCTTCTAATGTGACACTTGTCACACTCTTCTCTTCTTCATAATTTCTACACTTTATTCCCATTAAGTTGAGTCAATGTCTTCCCTTTCTTGCTCCAAGAAATCCGTCCCTCTCCCTCTCTTTTCTCCATTAGTCCATGCTTCTTTTCCTATGTTCACACTCTTCATGCAATCATGTGTTCTCTTCCAACCACCCAAGTACTGCACTCCTACACTCAAGCTTTTCTTTCCATTCTTACACTCAACATTAACCTACCAACTCACTCAACCTTATGCCATCCCTTGTGATCATGTGTGTACTTGGGTCTTATCTCCTTATATGTTCATGACACTTGGCATTTTAATTTCATTAATCAATTTCTAACACATTTCATTTTCAATTTTCGGAATAATGCCAATTCTGGCAGATTTTCTGCCTTAACTTTGAAAAATCATAACTAATTTTGTAGACATCGTTTCGAGGCGATTCCAAAGCCTATGGAACCCTCATTGAGTCTAGTTTCAAGGAAAAATATGGAATTTTACTGGAAATGATCATATTATTCCCAGATTTTCAATCTTTGATCTCTGCTCCAGAAACTTTCCAGATTTCTGGATCAACTTCGAAAATTCATATCCTTTTGTCTATAGCTTCAATTGAGTCGTATGACCTATCGAATTAAAGCTTAGGATGTCTAATTTCACCCTATAAAATTTCATAATTTTTGGTCATCATTTGGTCTTCCAAAACTATATGACAATCTTACTGCCTCGCAGACGATTTCACTGAAAACACTGTTCCACCTTCAGTTTTCAATATTTAATTCTTTTGGCCTTAAATATTCACCATTTCATTGAATATATATAATAATTACAATATATTCTTGGTGAATAAAATTTGGGATGTTACAACTGAAGCATCACTAACAAACACTACACAAGTTCATGTCATGTCAGATTTGAAGACATACATACACATATATAAATATTTAGTATCAGAGGATCAAGCATGAGTTACAACAGAACTTGTGTGGTATTCTTAGGGCCTTAAACCTTATTTGTTTCCTCCATTTTCTCAGACTGGTTTATGGTTTGATTTGGTAACATATGATTTCAAATCTAAGCAAAATATGAATTCAGCTGTAGTACGACACAAAATGTGAAACGTCACAAGGGGTATTCAACTAAACTGTTCCATATTACTACCTCAAGTCTTTAATATAAGATTTAAGACTGGAGGTAGTATCTGGTGGCACAATTTAAGGTCACAACAAATGTTAACCTATGAATTAGCATCAACACAACCAGATTCAGTATATGGCAGTTAGTTAACTGAAGTATAATTGAACATTGTGGTGTTTGGGGTTGCTAAGTAACAGAAATACCTGAAATGGGATTGTGAGTATCCTCGGAAGAAAACCTGAGTTCGATTTGTATCGATGTTTTGGTCAACCCACCAAGCCCAAGTGGTCAAAGCCTTCCTATAAGCAACCAAAACGTCCAGCTTTGGGTGTACATGGTTACCTTCTTGATAATACTCTTCTCTGTAACAAAAGAAAAAAACCAACCAAACAAAGCCCTAGTTAATTTCCAAATGTTCATGAGCAGAAAATTTTACTGTGTTTTAAGGCTCACCCTCGAGATGTTTTGTCATGGGTCTACCAATGGCCTGTGTTGAAGACGATGATGTCAGCATCTTGGCACGTGCTAGCTGCCTTGTCCATCAAGTCCAACCTTAATGTCTCAAAGGTTCCATTTTTGCCTCTGAAACTTGATTCACGAACCATGAATGGTGCCCCAATGAAGTCCACTGAACAATTATAGTCCTATATCAAATAGACATTGACATAAACATTCCAAGATTCAAACTTTAGAAACAATGTCACATATGTAGTTGTAATTAATAATATTGAAACTTGGAAGAATCTTAATTACCTCAAATCTAAAGGAATAGACAACTTTCTTCTTAAATTCTGTCCGTCCTGTGACTTCATAAGCTCTCTTCTTGTCCCCTATGCTGTTTCTCAAAATACACACCATTGACTCCCACATGTTCCTGTTCAGTGAATCTCCCACATAAACTATCCTCTGACCTCTCAGCCTCTCCAGAAAATCAGTAGCATTCAATCTGAGACACATCATTATATCATCAAAAAAAAAAAAAAGTGAAATAAAATCAAACATACGAAAAAACATCATTGTATTACTACAAGTGACCATTGAGGAAGGCAAAAAAAAAAACAAAAATCTTACCTTGGAATGTCGCAGCTATTGGGTTGCCATCTCCACTTGGTATAATATCTATCTGGCCTCCCGTGAAGATGACAATCGAAGGATTTCTCGATGTGGGGACAAGAACCTAATGGATAAAGTGGTTTTGAATCATCTCTCACCCACTTTCCATCAAACAGGTCACAATCTTTATATAAACCAAGCTTCCTAGGATTAGTCAAACTTGTATTACTCTTCTCAATCGAATCTTCTTCAGGCTTTCCCTCAGAGAAATTACCCACATTCTGAATTTTAGGACTAAAACTGGAATTCGTAGTGTTGTTTCTGTGTTCGTCATCCGAAAAGCATTTACCTTTGACTATCTCAGATGAATTCCTCTGAAGAGTAGAATCCGAGAAAGTCACCACCGTACGATTATTACTATCTTCACTGTTTCTCTTCTGGAAACTCTGTTCTCCGATATGCAAGCTTGCATTTTTAATATTCTCAACAGAATCAGTTAAAAGGGTCTCATTTTGTATTCCCGACACATTCGCTGGACGAGTTTTGTTCGGAGAAGAAGACAAGGGACGACGAAGAAACTTGAAGTTAGAAACAGGGAAGGAATGATTAGGTAAGAGTAGAGGAAAGATTAGAAGATAAATAGCAACCACTAAACTGAACGAAAATAACTTCTTTCTGGTAGTGAAAGAAGTTTCTGATGATAATGTAAGTCTCTTCAACCCCATCATCGCCGACAAACTAGTACCCCCACATGCATGCTTCACTGAAGAAGGAGGAAAAATCACAGAGCAAGTCGTTTTCCTTTCAAGGAGGAAAACCAACAAGAGGCTAAGGTTTAAGGTTTGTGGAAGAGGTTTCTAAACGACCTTTCTCCTTCACAAATTCGCTCAGTCCTACAAATAAACTACTAAAACATCATTAAATCCCTCGAATTGTAACTTTGTCGTTAATGTTTCGGTTCTTCTTATGATAAGCGAGAGCCTTTTCCAGGGGAGGCAGAGCAAAGTTCTGTAATGGAACTAGCGAAAACCTCTTTCGCTGATATTCCTCCGTGATATTTATATATAATTTTCTCTTTTATATAGTTGATATATTTTATAAATATTTTTTTTTATCTGAAAATGTAAATTTTTTTTTTTATTCTATCCTTATTAAGTACTCATTTTTTTTCCTATCTTATACTCATTATCTTTCATACTTTTTATCTATTCTCTCCTATAACAAATTATATCATTTTTAACACATTTATTATTTTTAACTACCCGTTGCTTTTACACAATCAAATAAAAAATTAATTATGAATAAGAGCAGATGCAGTAAATGATTCGAATCCGACTTTCCTAGTTACGTAAACAGTGTCTCCGTTGATTTTTTATATAGTCATTAAAAAAATATAAATAATCGTTTTCTTTAAGATTCGACAGAGAGATAAATGGATAGATCATGCAGAGTATAAGTAAAAATAACTATAACTGTAAGTTTTTTTTTATAAGTAAAATGTCAAATAGCATCAATCTAACTTGTATCCGTGGAAGAAGAATGGATCAAGTAAATATTCTGATATACTCTTTCTAATTTTAATTATAAGATAAAATTGACTTTTTTAAAAAAAAATAAGAAAATTGATTAAATTACTTTAGAGTATTTATATTTTTTTTCTTCAAACTAATTAATTTAACTAATAAATTAATATATAATCTAAGGATACATAACATATGATGTGATTAAGTAATTTATTTAGCTTCCTTAATCTCTCCAAAAAAATCAACTTTATCTTATATTTAAGATCAGATGTATGTAGTACATAATAATATTTGACTTTATACCCAAAAGACTAAATCGGATTACTCTTATTTACACTATCTTTGAAATTCAAAATATTTTAAGCAAATATATCTATAACACGTAAAAATATTTGACTTCATGCCAGAAGAGTAAATCGGATTACTCTTAACCCAAGGTGGATAACGGGATTTACCATTTACACTATCTTATAAATTGAAGATGTTTTATGGAATATATCTAAATTTTAAAATAACACAGCAATGGGTGGGGTTATACAAAAAAATGTTGGTGTTCGAATTCCGTTTGTTTGATTTGATTGAATAAATATTTTTCTTTTATAGCAAAAACGAAAAAAAGGAGAGTCACATGATTAATTAACCATTTGGAGTTTGGACTTACAATTTCTGATGTCCTCTACTAGCCTGAATAGCAATGCTGTTGCAACTAGAGAGGGGTAGTTTGGTATTTTCAGGCATGGAACCCGTGTACTCAAATAACTGTCCCCAACAAACTTAACAGGGAAAAAATATTTTCTTAAAAAAAACGGGGGAGCAGAGAGAGATGTGGAAGAGGTGACACGTGGCGATCGCAGAAGTGCACAAATAATATTTATAAATATTTTATCAAATTTTAAAATATCAATGTCGGTATTTCCTATTAACCAAAGTATCAAACGATTGATATTAAAGGTTTTTAGAGCACTTTGGCCAATAAATTTCTGTGAGTGTTGTGGCGGGCAGAGTGGCCGTGATGTTCGACCCAAATGTTGGCTGATATTAGCTAACATTTGGCTCTTTTTTACCTAGTACTCTAGCCTTGGCATTGGCTGCTTGTACTCCAGAGTTTACTCTGTCATTGTAATCCAAAAAAAAGAGTGGCCGTGATGCAGTTAGAAGCGGCAACAAGACGTCGAAGGCATGCGGGAGGAACATTGCCACGTGTACATTATGATCTGCAGAACCATTGCGCCTTTAAAGGCCCAAGATGTATTCGGCTTTCATTATGGGCTCAGTTTTCATGGACCTGGTCCATTCTTCAAAAAAGGAACACATTCATCTCGGTCCAATTGTTTTGGGTTGATAGAAAATTCCATCCAACATCAGAATTCAGGAAAGTTATTGGGCTCAAAGCATTGAATTTCATTAATTGGTCTAATCTGAAAAGTTACTCTGATTTGTGTTTTGGCCCAACAGGTATTATTAATTTTGCCTTGACCCATGACTTTGTATAATTAGTTTGATGACTCTAAGGTTACGCCCGTACTGCCTTTAGTTTTTAATATAAGATTTCAGTTAAATTTTTTTGAAAATGTTAAAAAAACTGAATAAATTAATTAATCAAAACATATATTAATTATAAACCAGTTTATAAATCAGATAAATTAGTTTAGTATAAAAAAGATAGATATAAATACTTTAAAATAATTTATTTAACTTCCTTAATCAATTTAAAAAAGTCAAATATATCTTATATTAAAGAGTATGTTACATTTTTGCCAAATTTCCTTTCCAAAATTCTATTCTACCCCTACACTTTCTGCAATTGTGTTCTGACCCATATTGTTTTAAAAAACTTCAATGGAGTCCATATGTACAAGCCCATTTATCCTTTAGTAAGGCCTAGTGGCTTGAATGTTGTTCTTATAATTCAATTGAAGAGAGTTTAGGTTCATCCACTCATTCTACCATTTAAAAAAAAAAAAACTTCATCTACTCACTTCTTCCAAAAAAAAAAAATATGTTCTTCAAACTCTATTTAAGAGTTTGTATAACTACCTATAATTTCAAACAAGAGTTAATAATAATCAATCATTCAAAGACAAGACGGAAAATCTAGATATAAGTAATCTAGATATTCTGCCAACTCGTACATTACAAAGCTCTATTTCTTTAACGTCAGAACTTTAAAAAAATTAAAAGGCTACTATTCGTTTCTATTATTTGAAAATCTATATTTTTCCCATTTATCTCTTTACTTTTGAGACAAAAATTACAGGTAAAAGAGTCAAGACAAACAAATCTTAATACTACTTAATTCTCATTTTTCACGCAATTTATCCCCTAAAAAGGTCTTTTAATTTTGTGGGACACAAGCAGTTTTGACAAACTAAACATCATCAAAATCAACCGTAATTTAAAATCAGATAAATAATTTTGACCAAAAAAAATTATATGGTGATAATGACGATAGCACTCATCACTTGGTCAAACTGATAAGTTTTATGTTCACAAACTATCCGGGCATATGAGATTGCTTAGGCCCCAGGACAACAAAAATGAGCCATGAACAGCAGCTATGTACAATTCCTCAAACACTTGTTGGAAGATTTTTTCGATCCAACGACATGGGACCCTCCAACAAAGAAGAAAAATGATTATACATGATTTTCCCTTTTTCTTTTTTACACGACTTAGAGCATATTTGATGGCAAATGACGTGTAACACCATTTTCTTAACAGTGAAAAACCAAGATGGTTGTTCTCACCTAGGGCCAGAAAGCTCCATAGCTTCAAGTATGAGTGAAGATTCTTCTATGAAATCTGAGTATCTTTGAGGAGGGTTTTCAAAAGACCTGAACCTTGTCTCTGTCTTCTGTGAAGCTTCCTCCCACCTCTCAGCCAGGCCATCTCCCTCCAACATCTTCAAAACTTCTGACATCTTAGGTCTGCGCAGAGGATTAAATTGTGTGCACAACAGTGCAACCTGGACCATTTCTTCCAGCTCATCTGCATCAAAGTTTCCCTTCAAATCTTTGTCAACCATTTGACTCAATCTTCCTTCTTGGTGTAGCTTCTTAACCTGGAAGTTAGTTCCTTCACATTAAACTCAATGATAGTGATTGAAGATTGTCATTTACAAAGAAGACGTGTCTTCAACACCCAATCCACAGGGAAAATAAAATTATTTGTGCATGATAAGAAACCTACGATCTAAGGGGTAGATTAGAATTTCAACCTTGGGCTAGACCTGAAATAAGTTTGCTAAAACATGGTTCAAAGTGTCATCCAACCCGTAATGTCGGTTCTAATAAGGTAGTATAAAAACAAACATAGGGTTAAATGATTAAATCGGATTCTCCACTCCTCCCTCTTCCACAATTCTCCGCCTTTCATCTTTTTGAGTCATCCACCTCAAATTTAGACAATTCAAGTCAAATAATTATTTATGGGTTTTTTTTTTTTGGTTTTAAAGTATGCAAAACACAAAGAAAACATTTTTATCTTTATCTGATGCAGCAAATAGATATCCTTATAGGGTTCTTAACAGTCTTATGTGCTGAAACCAGAGAGGATTATAGAGAAGGAGAGTACCCAATCAAGCATTACACCTTTCTGGTTAGCTGCTCGTCCAAAATCCAAAGCCTTATGACCTGTGATAAGCTCGAGCAGTAATATCCCAAAACCAAACACATCAGTCTTTTCTGATGACTGGCCTGTAGATAAATACTCTGGAGCAATGTGACCAACAGTGCCACGCACAGCAGTAGTTACGTGAGATTCTCTGTGATCTAGAAGCTTTGCCAGACCAAAATCACCGACAACTGCTTCAAAGTCTTCATCCAACAATATGTTGGCTGCTTTTACATCACGGTGAATGATTTTAGGGTCACACTGCTCGTGCAAGTAAACTAACCCTCTTGATGTACCCAAAGCTATTCTTTTTCTCCTCACCCAATCTAAGGCTGGTCGACCATGAATATTATCTGTTTAAAACAAAAAAAAACACAGCCAATGATGGTAATTACTAATGGGTAATAAAATACAAAAGGCCTAGACTCTTGCAGAGATATTGCAAGCTGCTTAAAAATGGCAGCTTAACAAACAGAGAAAGATTGCCTTAGTTCAGACTGAATAGCAGGTCACCAAAAACAGGTTGCTCCAAGGGGAAAAATAAGAACATTAAGAATATGGAAAATAGAAATGAGGCAACACGGATTATGCATTGTGCATTACAACTATATCAGATAATAATTGGTCATCCCACTGCTTGGTCTAGTAATAAGGGATTAGTCCGTCACAAGGAAGTGTCTTCCAAGCCAGGAAGCACCTAGCAAGTTTTGCGGCATAGTTCTATAACCTAAGACAAAGTTATGGGACTTCAGTCCCACATTGGAAGCACGAATTCTAATATGGTTCTCCCAAAGCTAGTTAAGTCCACAATTTTCCAATGAACTTACCTTTTAATCGGGAGGCTACACTGCCATTAGGCATATATGGATAAACAAGGAGCCTTTCGTTTTCAGTACTGCAAAACCCACAAAGTCTCAAGAGATTCCGGTGAACAGCCAAACTTATCGTCTCAACTTCTGTTTGAAATTGGATCTCACCACCACCAGCATTATAGTCCTTCAACCTTTTCACTGCTACAACAGAGCCATCATTGAAGCGCCCTTTGTAGACTATTCCAAAGCCACCCCGTCCGAGAATGTTCCTTGAATTGAAATGATCTGTTGCAGCTCGAAGTTCTTTGAATGTATACCTTTTCAAATGGCCAAGGCGCACCTCTGGGTCGTATTGCTCTGCCAAGTAATAAGGATTTACTAATAAGCATTACAATCAGAGCCAGGAAAAAAAATTACATATGTCAATTGCCAAAAAGTTTAATGCCAGCATCACAAACTGATGTTAGAAAATGTGAATTCTATATTCTTGATATGGAAAGACCTGCTATTAGTGGCACCTAAGAGAGAGTTTTTACACATATAGATGACATTCCTCCATAATAAAAGTCATAAACAGTAAATGATTGCATGATACTGGATGATACCAAAAGATTCAGTATAAATGTACAACTGCTACCGATAAATATATACTCAATGGAAAAAGGAGTGCAAAGACTAACCATTAACATCAAAGAATATCTGTTTGTTGTGTCTGTACCGCAACCAAACAATAAATACAGCAATAATCACAATCACAAAAACAGCCCCAAAACTTGCTCCAAAAGCAACTGCAACATGATGACTCTTCGTCCCATATGCCAATTGACCTAGAAGATCAAATCCCCACCCAAATGTGATGGAATTGCTAAAGAGGGATTTTTTTATAGAACAAGACAAATATAGATACTATCACTACCTCTTAAAGAATCTGGCGGGAAGGTGAGTGGCTCCGGCAGAACATAAGAGCAGTTATTATTAGCATTTGGACCACAAATTAAAGAGTTTCCCACAATCCTGGAAGTGCAAAATTAAGCAAGAGATTTACGAAACTCCCTTGTTATAAATTAGTATGAACTAAAAGAAACAAAGAAATGAGCGTACTTGAATGTTCTTGCTGATATTCTTGGCAACGAACCACTCAGATTGTTATAAGAGAGATCCCTGTATGGATTTTTTTAGTTATATTAGTTTTGAAGCAACAAGTGTATTGGAGAATTAATGTTATAAATTTTCCCCAAATGTCTGAATATATGAACGTATAAAAATGGAGGAAATTGTAGAAAAATTAATGGAGTGATAAGGAAATAAAGACCTACACAAGGGTTAGAGCTTCAATGTTGCCAAGAGACTGAGGGCAGGATCCTGAAAGGCTGTTATTATTCAACCGCCTAGAATGCTCAAAAGACAGTTCAATGTGAGAGTTTTTCAAAAGAAAAATTTAAGAATCGAATTCATAGTTTCTGTGTCAAGCTAACATCTGTATGATAGTAATGCTTTTGAGACTTACAGATAATGCAGGTTCTTGAGGCTCCCCAGAGAACCAGGTATCTCACCGCTAAATGTGTTATTGGAAAGATCAAATGTCTGAAGCTTTTCCAGCTTTCCAATGGCAGCGGGAATTGAGCCGGAAATGGCATTGTTCTGAAGTAACCTGCAAAATTTACAAAAATGTTTCAATCATAATAGTTATTTTTATGTTCTTAGAAGCTGAAGCAATATGCACGAGTCCAAGCAGGGGTAAGTTTGAAAAGGCGTCGAAGCAACAGATAAACAATGTATTAATGCCGAACCCAACCAACATCGACAGCAGAACCAAGATATCAAAAGCCCATGTGAACATAGATAGTAACTTACACAGATTGCAAGTTAGTCAGATTTCCAATCCCCGGAGATAGCTTGCCAGACAAGTTCTGACTGGGCAATCCTCTAATAAGAAAAAAAACAACCATTTGAGTGAAAAACAAACAAACAAACTGGAAAACAGATGAACAAACTTGAGTCGTTTTTCCAGATCAAAATCTCCAAGAACAAGTTTGGCGTTGAAGACATATTGAAGCCTAAGAAGCTTACAAGGCAGAGACGGAGCCATCTGGGGTACAAGTAATCATCCTCCAGCTACAAGGATCGACAGAATTAATATCCCAACTTTCCAGGACATTGTGGGGATCATGTAATTCATTTTTTATGGCCATCAGAGCGACAACTGTTCAAAGGAACAAACATGAGAGAGTTAGAGCTTTTATATGAAATTTTACCTTTTCTTTTCAGCTGACACCAAAAAGAAACAAAAAAGTAAGAATAAAAGTCAGATTTAAGGTATTAATTTAGACTATAAATTCTTCAGGAAAATAACAACCAAAGAAGAAACAGTTTAAAGATGATATTAACTTTAATTTTCTTGCTGCTGTGGCCAGTAAATTCGAGTATCCACCTTTATATATCAGATTATAATCTTTCTATCTATAAGTTGAACTACTTATAACGATAAACAAGAAAGGAAAGTTCCGCGAGAAAATATAACCTTCATAATTTATCCCAGAAGGAGAAAGCGTGGCAGAAGAAATCTCCATCGACGCCAGAAGCAGCAAACTCAGAAGCCAGAAAACCGAACCAGGAGTTGCCATAACTCTAAATGACTATATTCTTGCTCCAGAAACTCTCTTCCTTGGTTCCTTCACGCAACCAGTTCATAATTAGCAATCGGACAAGCCATTCTAACCAGAGCGCAAGTGTATGAGTGTTGCCTTATCCGAACAAAAAGCCAGTGTCGGAATCAGATTCCCATAAAGCAAGGCCCACTATTTCCACAACAAGAACCTCACGCAATGACCACCAACCCAGCTCGGAAAATGGAAAATATGAATCAAGCCGAGAGGAATGAACAAAAACTTTCTAGAGAAAGAACCAAGCAAATTCAAGCCTGAAAAAATTCAAAGATCCTTGAGATCTGAGATTCCGGGGTCTGATTCCTACCTTCCACAAGTTTTGGTTTCTAGCTCTGGCCTGCTACTAGTTGCCAGTGATTCCACCACCACCATTATCTTTGTTTCCTTTTGCAGACACCGGAATAAAAAGAGAGCATGAAACTCACTCACTCATTCAAGTACGCTCAAAGAAGTTAGAAATTTAGAATCAAACGCACAACGCCAAAGGCGACACGGATACAGATGAAAAAACCAGCAACGAAATTCTTTAAAAAATGGCTACTGCTAATTCAGAGAGAAGAGGAAAAATAGTACAATTACATAATTATAAAAGTAATCTCTGCTTTCCCCTTTTCTAATTGCAGTGATTGGACTGAAGGGATTGATCAGAGAGAGAGAAAGCAATGGACAATGTCCGATGCGAACGCAAAGTTTTTGCAGGTACGTTTTTGCCAGGTCACGTGGTTCGATTGTCTCCGCCGTTGTTTGCTTTCGGCTTCATTTCAAAAAAACTCTGTAGAAATTAGACTACTCATGTCATGGCTCGTTCGTGCTTATGAAACTTATTTGAAGGCAGTTATATTATATTATTATTACTATTTATAATCAATATTAATTCATATTATTACTGATTATTTTAATTTTTTTGTGTGTTCATCATAGCAGGTTTTATAGATATATTAATAGATAATAGGTTATTAAAAAATAAAACTATACGACAAAAGTAAAGAAGACAAGAAAATTCTATCAGTTACATTCTGCAAAAGCCAGAAGTGGCCCCTACACGCTAAAATGCGCCGCATTCCTTTATAGTAATATTCCTCCAATTTTTCTATCAACTTTTAACCAAAAATAAGTAAATACATGGGAAAATTATGAAAAATTCCTTCGTTGGTAACTTATTTATCAAATGGGACCTTTACGTGCAGATTATCTTCTACGTGTGCATGCAGAATATCTTCCCTGGTGTGTAGATGATCTTCCCTGTGTGCAAAATTATTCCCTATACGTGTGCAGAAATCTTCCCTATGTCTGCAGAAATCTTCCCTCCGTGTGCAGATATCTTCCCTCCATGTGTAAGATATCTTCTCAGGTCTCATTTAGCAAATAAGTTGTCAATAAAGTCTTTTTTAACAATTCTCCCTAAATAGATATCATCAACTTTTTGCAAAATTAGTTCACTATTTTTTAAAAAAGTAGATTTGCTTTTTTTTAAACTAGTATAGAACTTGCTCTCTTGCCCTGGTGCGAGCTCCTCTCCCTCTCCTTCTCTAAAATTTCTTGAGTGGTGAGAGTCCTTCCCTTGTTTGTGGGCAAGCTTGTGGTACGATGTCTCCCTCCCCGACGGTTTTCGTCGGCGAAGGGGACGATTGTCTTTTGTTTTCCTTTCTTTGTTGTTGGTTTTTTGGTGATGGTGTGTTATGTTTTTCTAGCAATAAGCAAATCTGTGGAGATATTTTGCAGATCCTCTTGCTTTGATGGTAGGTTGAAGATCGCATCTTGATTTGACGACTTGGATCTGCGTTCTTGGGGGAAGGGTATTGTTGACAGGCCTCTCTGTGACCATATATTCTATCTCTCAAAGGACCGTCTTTGGGTCTGCTCGACGGTGGCAAATCCAAGGCGTTGATGAAAGGTATGTGTATAATCAAGTAGTGGTACTCATTGGATGGCAGTCTGTAAGTTCTATTCATTTCACGGGGCTGTTTTGTTGGTTGGTGTCTGCGGGTTTTTTCTGCATCTATGGGTTTCTCCATTCTTGCTTCTTTGACCATAAATGGTTGGTCTTTAGCCTACAAAAGGGATGGGTCCTTTGGGATAGGTTCTTCAAACCACCAACTCTTACTTTGGCATTGTTGCTGGAGACGGCGACTTCATCTCTGCAGACTCTGACAAAAAAGATAGTGACCGTGCTTGTGAACTTGTCAGCTATGACTTCCTTAATACCGTTCTTTGGGTTTATGTTTTTGGGTTGTTAGTTGCTTGGCTCTATTTTGATGAACATCTTCTATTGTGTTTTGTATTTTCCAGTCTTTATATTAATGAAAAATCAGATTATCTGGCAAAAAAAAACTAGCATAGAACTTGCGCCATGTGTGAACGCTAGTTGTATAAATTTTTATTGTTTATATAAATAATATATAAATATAAAATAATATTTATTTTTTATTGGGTACTAAGAAGAATAATATATTTAAACATTTTCATTCGTATAAATATATATATATATATATATATATATATGAAAGGTAGAAGCTCTATAAATATATTTGTTAGTCCATTTTCACTATTCACAGGCATATATCTTTAATATCATATTTTCTCAACAAGGAAATGAATATAATAATAATTTGAAAAGGATGGATAAAAGTTTAAAGATCAAATGTGTGTATAATAAAAAATCAGTTCTATATTATGAAATTCTTGAGAGGGAAACATCCAAAAATAGTTTTAATATTTAATACTATTAATTGAAACATATAACCAATTTAGTTCCCTTTCTACCTTCTCCGTAGATGTATAAATCATAAATAATACAAGTGATATAATTATTAGCATGCTACCTTTCATTAGACTATGAAACTCAACATTCAATGTAAGAAAAAATGAAACATTTTTAGTAGATGTTACCTCTCTTATAATAGAGTTAAAGATTGAAAGAACAAAATATATATTACCTGTAAATGTGTTTTGTGAGTATGAGGTACGCACATAATCTACATAATGCTTTTTGGGTTGCCCATATTAGGAATAGATGGGATATCATGATAAGGAATCGCAGCAGTTCTATAAAATCAATTATTCTCCACCTAAAATGAAAAAAAGATAAATCGTTTGCTGAATAAACTCAAACCAAACCAAATTCAAAATATCCAAGTGTAAGGGATTTTGATACTACCAATGCAAGGAAACAAAACATTAGTAAAGACCTATCTATTGTTCTTTGGTTCGTACTTGTAATTCTCATTCTGATTCTCAATTAATATGTACTTCATTTTTAAGAACTTCAATTGGCATAATCTAGTTTCACCATTTCAATGACTTTCTTACCCTAGAAACAGAAAAGAATGTGGAAAAGAAATTTGGTAAGGACGGAAGATTAAAGAAGGATGAAACAGAAGAATAGGAGAAAGAGGAGATAGCAAAAAGAGAAAGGGGATTAGGAGGGGAAGAAAGGCATAACTATACGCTAGAAAGAGACTGATATATATATTTAAATGTGTTGAAGAGATAGTACCCACATTCCACTTTTATGATCCCCCACACTCCACTTTTATATCACCTATAGAAGCACACCCCCTCATTTCTCCAGTCAACATTACAAAATCTACATTGAGGTAATACTTAATGTAATATATTGAATATATTATTTTAGGAGATATTTTAGAATATTATCAAATTTTTCAAAAATTACGGGATTATGGTATTACATGAACATAGTAAATATCTAATACTATTAACTGAAACTAACAGTCATTTTAGTTTCCTTTCTACCTTCTCCATAGATATATAAATCATAAGTAATACTAGTGATATAATTATTAGCCTGCTACCTTTCATTAGACTCTAAAACTCAAACTTCAATGTAAGAAAAAATGAAACATTTTTACTAGATGTTACCCTTTTTAGAATAGAGTTAAAGACCAAAAGAACAAAATATATATTACCTATAAATGTGTTTTTTGAGTATGAGGTATGATATGAGGTATGCTCATAATCTACAAAATGCCTTTTGGGTTGCCCATGTTAAGTGTTAACACCCGTTTCTATTTCGATAATCAGAGAATAATAAAGACGAAATTCAATGGTCATACAGAAAGATACAATTATATTGATAAAAATATTTGTTTATAATATCGATATCATTCATTAATGAAATACAGAAAATACCGCGGAAACTTAATATTTACAGGATAACCCAAAATATCTAAGGCATAAACTAATTATAACCACTATCCACTGACACCAGCTGAGATATTTGTTTTTGAAAAAGGATGAGATTCCGAAGAATCCCCGCAGAGACATACGATCGACATATAAAATGTGAAAATTAAATATGCAATGTACTATATTAGGCAAAAATGAAAGTTCGTTTCGATTCATATAGATTTACCTCAGCTGAGTTACCGACTACAGCTAGGATTTCATATAATATACCTCAACTGAGTCGTCGACCACAGCTAGAATTTTCTGATATACCGTTGTTGGGTAGCAAACCACAACTAGGTACTGTGCCTCTAACACACAATCATATCAAGAAATACAGTAACAAATACATACAACTATTCACATAGTGTATGAAAGATGTTAGTCCCTACCTCGAAGTTTTTTAAACCCTTTTTTCAGTGTGCCTCATAAAACGTGTCGTTTTCGACGTCTAACTTGGTCTTAAAATATTAAATGTATTAGAAATAGGTCATAACCTATCCAAATATCATTTTAGACTCTTCTATATTGTTTCTTGTGGTTATATTAATCTATGATGAAATTTTACCAAAATGCCCCCGGACCCCAGCCCGGCCTCGCCATATCTGGCCCGATGGCACATTTTCTCAAATTTTTTACTAAGGCTATTCTAACGTATTTTCACTCAAGGAATTCATTTCTAGGTTTGAAATCACCAAATTCACTATCAAATAATGAAAATACCCTTGACAGCCCCTATTTAGGAATTTCAGTGGCGTTTTCATAATTGTACTTTTTTTGCCTCTACCGAAAAAGTGCACAACTGTAACCCCACCTATTTTTACCTACTGAATCCCATGGAACCATTTATTTCATAAAAATCCAACTCCTACACCTCTGAAACAGTGCTGGCCAAAATATTTCAAGAAAAATAAAGTTCTATGTTTTAACTTCCAAAACTTGTACTTTTTCACTTCTAATCATTTATTAACTTGTTTAAACACATCTTAATCGTGATTTAAAGAGATTTGGGCAGCATAACCCCTTAGGGTTATAGCTTTTCCAATTTTTTAACTTAACCAAGAAACTTGAAAAGTCAAGAAATATCACTAATAACAATACCACAACCACAAGAAAGTAAGTTTATGAGATTACCCTCTTGCTTCCAAACTTGACACCTTAACTCCTTCTCTTCCTTGGAGATTTGTCTTGCTAAACACATGAAGAAGAGAACCTTAGAGGAAGTGTTACACAAGAATAGGAAACCAAATTACTAAATCAACACTTACTTACCTTAACCTTCCTCCTCCTTCTCTCTAAATATTCAAAGAACTCTCAAGCTCACTCTCTCTCTTCTCTTGATGGCTTGGACGAAATATGGCATGAAAGAGGAAGGGAATGTGTTTATTAATTTAGTCTTCATTTTTCTAGCCTTTGATCTCATCAAGGGTTGAGATTTCACCACCTTTAATGCACCATTCCTCCTCCCATACCTCCAACCATGTCCTCTTACTTTATGCCATACTCCCTCATTATTTAGCTTCAATTAGAATTGGGCTAGATTCCCTTCTTGTTAAAAAAAAAAAGTGTGCTCCCTCCTATACCCTAACTAAACTAATCGCTTCTTCCAACTAAGTCCAATCTTACATCCTCCATGTACTCAATTCATCATTATTTGTCCATGTAGCATTATTTTAATGCAATTTGACATGTGCTCATACCAATCCATTATAATTTAATCCCCTCCTTATATGATCATGACACTTAGCATTTTTAGTTAATTTCTAGCACATTTTATTTTCAATTTTTGGAATAATGTCAATTCTGGCAAATTTTATGCCCTAACTTTAAAAAATCATAACTAATTTTGTAGACATCGTTTTGGAGTAATTCCAAAGGCTATGGAACCCTTATTGAGTCCAATTTCAAGAAAAAAAAATATGGAATTTTACTAGCTAGGATCTTATCATTCCTAGATTTTCAATCTTTGACCGCCGCTCTAGAAACTTTTTAGATTTTCTGGGCTAAATTTAAACATTCATATCTTTTTGTATATAGCTTCAATTGATTCATATGACCTATCAAATTAAAGCATAGGATGTCTAATTTCATCCTGTAAAATTTCATTATTTTTTCTCATCATTTGGTTTTCCAAAACCACATGACAATCTCACTACCTCCCAGGTGATTTCACTGAAAACACCATTCACCTTTCATTTTTTAATATTTAATTCATTTGGTATTAAATATTCACAATTTTATTGAATATATATAATAATCACAATATACTCTTGGTGAATAAAATTTGGGGTGTTACATTAAGAATATATGGGATATCACGAGAGAAATTGCAACAGTTCTATAAAATCAATTCTTCTCCACCTAAAATGAAAAAAAGATAAATCGTTTGCTGAATAAACTCAAACCAAACAAAATTCAAAATATCCAAGGGCAAGGAATTCGAATGCTACCAATGCAGTGAAATAAGACCTTATTAAAGACCTATTCATTGTTCTTTAGTTCGCACTTACAATTCTCATTCTGATTTTCAATTAATATGTACTTTCTTTTTAAGAATTTTAATAGACATAATCTCGTTTCACCATTTTGATAACTTCCTTACCCTAGAAAAAGAAAAAAAATGTGGAAAGTGTGTGTTTGGAAGAGCTTATTTTTAGCCAATAAGTACTTATAATTTGTGATTCACGATATACGAGGTAAATATGTTATAGGAGTTTTTTCTCGGCTTGCGTAATAAGAACTTGTTTCTCAAAATTAAGCTCTTCCAAACATATCTAAAGAGGAATTGGAGAATGAGGAGATTGCAAAAAGAGAAAGGGAGTGAGGAGGGGAAAAAAGGCTGAACTATATGCTAAAAAGAGACTTATATATATATATATATATATATATATATATATATATATATATATATATATATATATATATATATATATATATATATATATATTTAAATGTGTTGAAGAGATAATATACACACTCCACTTTTATGATCACCCATAAAAACACACCCCCACGTTTCATCAGTTAGCGTTACAAAATATATATTGAAGTAATACTTAATGTAATATATTAAATATATTATTTTAGGAGATATTTTAGAATATTACCAAATTAGTCAAAAATTATGGGATTATGGTATTACATGAACATAGTAAATATTAATTTAAACGTTTTAAATAATTAAGTATAGAATTTTAATTCAAAATATATAAAATATATTTTGATGTTATCATTTAAGTCAAAATATGTAAATATATAAAATATAAAAATCAAAAGGTCATGACTAGATTCATCATGGTTTTTTTCCTAATAATTTAAAGTAATATAAATAAATGTTTAAAATATTAAAAAAAATATAGGAATACAAATATTTTATTAAATTATTTAGAATGCTGTGGGGTTGTTACACATATATTAGAAATCATTTCTTAAATTAAAATATATAAAATAAAATATGTAAATAAATAAAAAATAAGCTAAGTGAAATGCTTATGTTGCAACACGAGAACGGCTCAAACCACTACTTTTATATAGTAAGAAAAACGTCATGACTAAATTCTCCATAGTTTTTTTCTTATAATTTAAAGTAATATTAATAAACGTTTAAAGTATTTAAAATAATATAAAAAATTATTTTATTAAACTGTTTAGAATGCCATGAGTAGGAGAAGTGGGGTTGTTACACATATATTAGAAATTAATTCTAAAATTAAAATATGTAAATAAAGAATAACCTACGTGAAATGCTTATGTGTCAACACGAGGTCACTCAAATCATTGCTTTTATATAGTAAGAGATAAGAAAGGCATGAATTCAATTGCTAGCACGATGGCTTTAAAAATAATCGAAATAAAATAAAAGAAGGGAAATTTATAATAAACTTAAATAATAATAAAATATAATATAAAATAACAACAAAATATAGAATAAGTATCTAATAAGATTTGAGTTATATAAACACAAAAACAAATTAAATATAACCATAAATAATATTGCATGATTTTTTTTACCACAAATAATATTGCATAATTAAATACTATAATAATAGATATTTTTCCAATATTACATTCTATTTGTAATAGGAACTATAAAATATACAAACACAAAAGTTACAATTTTGACAAAATTTGTTAGATATTTTGGTTTTGAGATTTTTTGAAATGTTTTTTTTTTCAAATTTAACTAAATATTATTATTTTAATTACATAAAATGCATTAATTCATCTACATTAATCAAGTGAGAGCAGCCGAGACGTTATAAGCAAATCCAATGACAATTAATTAAAAAAAATTAATTCAAATATTTTCTTTGAAAATAAAACTGAGGTAGTGTCTCACGAAATACTGTTCCACCGATATGCCACTTGATAACCTCGCAAGAGTTCTACTTTCGGCCCTGCTTTTATATATTAATTAATTAATAGATAAACGCTACTCCTAATTTAGTATAGTATGTTTTTTAAATCTAATATTAATAAGCAATAAAATAAAATGATTGATAATTTTTTTAAACCTAAAATTCACTAATATTGGTATCACTAATAAACAACATATTAATAAGAAGGAGTAGCTACTATTAATTTAATCCAGCAAAAAGAAAGCTCCTTTTATTTTTTGAAAAAGAAGGCTAGTATTGATTTAATGATATTTACAGAAAAAAATATCGATATTAAAATGACAGGTCAGCCATGGCCCATGAGCCTTCAAATATCATTTGATTTATTGAAAACCACTTAATTATTTTAATTCATATAGTTTATAGTATTGTTTTATAATGAAATTGAAATAAGTAAATAAACGCCAAACAACACATTAAGCATAAATTTAGGTCATGACGATGGGAGAAGGATGTCTCCATTGATCTTCCTCTCCATTAAATGTATCTACCATTAAATCAACTTTTAATGGTTAAGATTTAATGATAAATTTTTATTATATTTAAAATTATAATAATATTTTTATATCTATCAATCAATTTCAATCATTAAAAGTTGATCTAATGATAGAAACATTAAATAGAGAGGGAAGATAATGGAGACACCCTTCTCCCCATGACGATCGGGTATCTTATCCAGATTATATTTTCCGTACTACTTTTATTAAGTCCATTTTATATTAAATTTAATGCTTCACTCTGAGTTAACTAAGCATCTAATGCAAAGCCACTGAGATGCGCTATAAGGACATGTACGGACACAAAACATGCATTGGCTTCTTTTTTTTTTTTTGATAATAGAAAGTTTAGGTAGATTCGGCACCAGTCCCCTACCAAGGCCAGGGCACGGCCCCAGGGCTCTTCGAGCGCTTACAAGGGACTTACGAGATCGCCTACCAATGAGATCTCCCCATCGATCAGAGGGTTCGAACACACTCCCTTGTGATCGGAGTGGTAAGACCTTAACCAACTGTGCCAAACCTCATTGGCACATGCATTGGCTTCTTGTGATGGAAGTGTTTGTTTAGGATGCTAATTAATTTTAATTAATATATCTCGACTACGTACTTTTATTTTTATATTTAAATTATTATTTAACGTATTGATGTAGTTTCTTATTTGAACACAAATTATAAAAATGTCAAGCCTCTAGGGGTCTAGTAGGATTACATAAGTCATCAAGTGAGTGAAACCCCTAGTTTTTTTTCCGGCAAAAAAAGAAGAAACCCCTACTTTTTATTTTTTTTAATATAATACCACTTTGTTCCAATTTAAAAATTTAAACTATCTAATTCTCACCTACTAAAAAAAAAAGTTAGTTAACTCAATAAATAAGTATCAATTTGATAAATTTTTTCAATTTTACCTCATTTATAAATGGACATTTTCACCTCTTCCTTCTTTTTTTTACTTTTAATAAGGCAACCTTGTAACAATTTCATTTATTAATATGAACGTAGGCTTATAGCCAAGGAATGAAAAACCGGACCGGGCAATGAACCGGTCACAGCACAGATTCAAGGGTTAATGGGTCAACCGGGGTCTAACCGGTAGTTGAACCGGTCATATTAAAATATTATAATTTATTAGTGATAATATATATTAATATTTTTTTAAACTTCTATAGATAAAAATAAAGATTTTTAGAAAAAAAATGTTTAAAATCTATTAGTATTAGTTATAATACCTATACTTATGCAAAGATATCTCATTTCCTATAATTATTATATCTTTTTAAATAGTTTTTTTCATTATTTTCTTTATTTTTTTAGATTTGTTCTTTCTTTATCTATTTTTCCCTTCATTTTAGTCTTCAACTTTTCATTTTGCCCTAAAAAAACACAAAATAAAAATTTGGAAAATTTTTATTAAAAAAAAAAAGAAGAAAGAAACCGGGTCAACCGGTTGAACCACCGGTTTTACCGGTTCCCGGTCGAACCGGCCGGTCCGGTTTTTTGTTCCCTGCTTATAGCTCATATGGTTTGATTCCATGAGAGAAGATTATGTAATCCTGATGTAATAAATCAATTACAGTGTTTGGTTAGGTTTATATTGTGTAAAGATGATTATGTTCATTAATTCTGATTACATCATTTGATATAATCAGGATTACACTGTGAGGACTGATGAATGGGCAGGCATCCTGTAATTAAGTGAAAAAGACATTATTGCCATTATGATTTTTCAATTTGACAAAAGTGCCCACTCATAAATGTTGTTAAATATTAATTACCACCATTAAATATTAAAAAATGAATTAATTATATAAAAAAATTTTCAAAAATATTCAGCCATTAAAAAAATTATATTCGACCAATAAAAATATTAAAATATCTCATTAAATAATATTCCTATCATTAAATATTAAAAAATTATCATGGACTCAACTTGTAGCCTCATAATATTTCCACCATTATATATTAAAAAATTATTATAAACGGCACAAATTTAAAAAATTACCATGGATCCAATGTGTACATTTTATATATATGTGTGTGTGAATAGGGATAATTTTATCTCTTGTTATATTATTCTGATATTCGATGTAATCCAACCAAACCTTTTTATACATATACATCATCTTTCCTAAATAACAAACCAAATATATTCATATAATTATTATTACATCATTATATTATATTACATTTCATTACATTACTTCTGATGCTGTGACCCAAGACGGCACCTAGCATATAAAATAATGATAAAAAAATTTTGTTCCCAAATTAAACTTCTAAATAGGATCAACCCGAATGGTATCAATATTTTTTTAATTTTTATAGTTTTTTTTTGTTAATTAGTAAAATTAAAAAAAGAAAAAAAAATGACGGAGGGAAAGAGAAATGCTAAAATGCGCGCGGATGGGAGATATTGTGCGTTGGATGCCGCGAAATAGAATCTGTTTGATGCGCCCACAGCTCATGCCTCTTGGCCTACGTCGCTGTTTCTCGATTTCCACCCCCATACTCTCTTCTTTTTTATTATATTCTCTCTTTTTTTATGCCATCTCTGTTTTATTACTCGCATAATCATCACTCGGTTATTCCTTTTTATTTTAAATATAAATTATTCTTCATATGTAGAGAGGACGAAATAAATAAATTGAATATTTGTAACCATCATGTGAAAATTTGTGGCATTCTCATAAAATATTATTGTCATTGTTAATCTAAATTTAAAATGAAGTGCTTACTTATTTTTCTTAAGATAATTAGACATTGAATGCATGAAAATGTTATTATGAGTATAAATGTTTAATTCTTAGTACTACCTTAGTACTAGCCTACTAGGGGATACCTTTTGAAAAATTACAAATCAAGCTTATTGTCTAAAATTGATAAGGTATTGATTGCAGGTGGTAAGCAATTTGTAACTTATTTTATAGGAAATATTTTAAAATTTTTGTAATATAAGGTGTATTTATTTAATTAATTAAATTAAAAAAATTAGTTAAGTTAGTTAATATGATATGTATTTTCTAAAATGTTCTAGTCATCTTCATCAATTTCCCCATTCTCTCTCATCCTTCATTATTTTGATAAAGTATCACTAAGGATAAATTAAGAAAATATTGATAAATATAAAAAAAAAATTCTTATATTTAATATCAAAATCAACTCTCTAAATATATCTTATAAACTATCATTTTTCTTACTCCCTCCGGTCCTAATTATAAGACAAAGTTGACTTTTTTGGAGAAATTAAGGAAGCCAATTAAATCACTTTAAAATATTTTTATTTTTATTTTTTTCTTCAAACTAATTGATTTGACTAATAAACTTATATATAATCTAAAGATACTAAAAATATAAATACTCTAAAGTGATTTAATTGGCTTCCTTAATTTCTCCAAAAAAATCAATTTTATCTTATAATTAGGATCGGAAGTATATGTTTTGCCCCATTCATCCTTTATTAGTAGATTGGAGGGCAAAGAAGTAAAAGGAAAAAGAAAAGGATGGGTTGAGGGATTAAATAAATAATGATGTTAACTAGAGAAAAGCGCAGTGCTTAAAAAGAAGCAATGGCTGGTAGGTTTAGAAAACCAAAGGGGCAAGAGTATTTTTGTCGGCATTGGAAAAGGCTGAATACTCCTTCTCTCTCTCCCTATAGGGCATAGTACTAATTAATTTTAAACTAATTGAATATTATAATTATAATTTATTAATTCCAATGTGCGTGAAACACAGTCTCAAGGGTTTATTCAGCACTTTGGAATTTGAAATCTTAACATCCTCATGCCCCTTTCTTTCAAGCTTCAGGGAATTTCACTTTGTAATTCAATCAGGCTCAAGTTTTTTTTTCTTCCCCTCAAACCTGAAGTTCTCTCAAAAAGATAAAATTAAAAAAAATGAAGCAAGTATGAAAATAAATTTTACAGAAAAAAATCAAAATATAATGCTGCCTGAGAATTAATTATTTTATTTGTATACCACTCAAGGCCTAAATATAAGTCACGGAAAAAAAAAAAATTAGTTCATATTATAAGCCACTTATAAAATAATTAATGATATTTAATTTTGTTAATTTTACCCTATTTAGTTTGTATTAGAAAGAGAAAAAGATGGGAGAGATATGTGAAAATCATTGTAAAGTACGGAAAGATAAAATTTAATAAGATTATGTGTATGCAATTTTATCAATTGGACGCATTCTTGATATGTGAGTATGGGTAAATGTGATTTATATTTAGATTAAGAGTAATACTTATTAGCTTTTAGTAGAATAATTTTAAATCTATCAAGTAATAAAGTTAATATAATTATCAATGTCAGTGCTGAATATAAAATTGAAAACAAATTATGTTATTCGCAAGTCATGTGGTGGAGTTACTTTACTTCCTTGAGCCTCATTTAAAACAGTGCGACTGGTTGAGTAATCCGGTAACATAATATTTGTTCCATCAATGTAACACTTAATCAAGGAATATGCTTTTGTCTAGAATATGGGGCATCAATCTTCTTTGTTTTATTTTATTTTAGTTTTTTTCACGCTACCTCTAATTAATTTTATAATTTTCCTTACTATTTTATTTCATACGTTTAATATCCTTATTTTTTGCTCATTTAAAAGAAAAAAAAAAGAAAGAGAGAAAAAATACAATTAATTCCTTTTTTAAAATATGATATTTGGGGGACGTAGCAACTACTCCCTCCGGTCCTAATTATAAGACAAAGTTGACTTTTTTGGAGAAATTAAGGAAGCCAATTAAATCACTTTAGAGTATTTATATTTTTAGTATCTTTGGATTATATATTAGTTTATTAATCAAATTACTTAGTTTGAAGAAAAAAATATAAATATAAATATCCTAAAGTGATTTAATTGGCTTCATTAATTTCTCCAAAAAAGTCAACTTTATCTTATAATTAGGACCGAAGAAAGTATTTTTTATGCCATAATGGCAGAAAACCAATTTTAGCCATTTTTTAATAGATGAGGTAGGTATTGTACTTAGAACTAGAGCGGGGCAAATAGGCCGGCCCGGCCCTGCAGGACCGGCCCGTGACGGGCTCGGGCCCAAACGGGCCGGCCTGTTTAGGCCCGAGTCCTAAAAAAGCCCTTATTTGACGGCCCGGCCCGTTTAACTGAAGCCCGCGGGCCGGACCCGCGGCTTTTGACCCGTTTACATTTTTTTTTGTTATTCCTTTTTTGTTTCTTATTCTCATAAAGACTAAAATACCTAATTTAAAACATAAATATCATCAACATTAATTTAAAATATAAAATATTATCCAAGTTTAATATAACACAAACACTAAAACTTAAGTCCAAACCATAATTAATGTTCATAACCAATTAAATAAGTTCACAGTCACAATCAAACAAGCCTACAAGCTTCAAATGTCAGTAATAATATAACACCTGATTTGGATTTTGGCGTATACATGCAAAATAAGAAAAAAGAAAATCAAAAAAGAGAAGCTTCAAATGATGTCTGAATCAATGTGAGAGCATTTTTTATATGAGGGTTAGGTTAGGTTAACTCTACCTCTGACCAATGCATACTGCTCATTGTCTTATGCCCATTTAAAAAAAAAAAAAGGTTAAACGGGCCTGAGTGCCGGCCCTTTTAGGCCCGCTTCCATTTTTAGCCTCCAAATCATAGGCCCGGCCCTTGACGGGCTCGGACCTAAACGGGCCGGCCCGACGGGCTCGGCCCGAATTCCCGGCTCTACTTAGAACCCCAGATTACACACACACACGGGGGCATGATTTGTAAAATTAAAAAGATTTGAAATTATGTATAAATTTTGTTGGACGACTGCATGAAAAGATTTGTTTCTCATCCTACTTTGGTTGCTCGGGAAGTTAAAGAAAATATCACCCATGTTTGTTTGGATGAGCTTTTAAGAGGTTTATAAGTATTTATGTATGTAAGTTGAGATAATACTCTCCTCATATAGTTACCTCATATACCGTAAGTCGTTATTAAAAAATTATTTTTAAAAACTCTTTTTTTTTTATTTGAAGAGTGTGGCCAAGCTAGTTTGGAAATTACAGATTACAAGACAACATAAACATCAAAAGAAGGGACTAATATCTTCCCTAAGAATGAAATATTTTTAAAGACTCTAATTACTATTTCAAACTAAAGAGCTAATTATATGTCATGCATGAATTTTTCTTCGTGGCGCATCACTTCAATACTTTCAATGGATTCAAAAAAAAAAAAAAGAGTGATATTTTCTTCAACTGCTCTTTACTGGATTATTAACTCTGTTTTCTTCTCTTCTGGTTTTGCCCTTTTGAAGATCATTGATTATATGGAACAACTTCAGACTAGCTGTTTCCTCAGCCACATCAAGAGACATCTTTGTGGAGGGGATTATTGATTTCTTTTATTTCTTTTCCCATTTAGATGTTGAAGTATTTGGTTATTTTCCTTCTTTCTTTTATGATTTCCTTTTTTGTTGTCCTCCTACTAATAAGACTCCATAACCTAGTTCTTTTAATTGATACTCCTTCTGATCCTTAATATAGAACATATTTGAAGAGTTGATCCTGATCCTAAATATAACTCTTCCTCTGGTCCTTAATATATGATACATTTAGAAAGTTGATCTTGATCTCAAATAAAAGACATATTTTTCATATTTATTAATATTTTCCTAATTTACCCCTATTGATATCTCCTTAACAATAATCAAGGAGGAGAGGGAATGAAGGTATTAAGGAAGATGAATAGGGTATTTTAAGAAATACATGTCATATTAACTAACTTGACTAACTTATTTAATCTAATTAAATTAGGTAAATATGTCTTATATTAAGGATCAAAGGGAGTACCTATTTTTCATATCTATCAATTTCTTCTTACTTTATCCCTGTTGATGCTTCCTTGACAATAATCAAGGAGGAAGAGAAATGAGAGAATTAAGGAAGATGATTATAGTATTTTAGAAAATATATGTCATATTAACTACCTTAATTAACTTATCTAATCTCATCAAATTTGATAAATATGCCTTATATTAAGGATAGGAGGGAGTATTATTTCACTTTTTATAAAAAAATAAATTATCTATAAATAATTAATAATAATATATTTTTGTTTGATGAGCTTTTGTGTTATATATTTCATTTAATATAAATAATTCAAATGACTCTCCTCCTCCTATTCATGGTCTGAATTGCCTGACACGTGCTCTCGGAAAGGAAAAGGGTCGTGCTACTTCACCCACCTCTTCAGTGTATTTTAATATTTTATGACATTCTTAAATTTTATAATTCCCCTCAAATTTTAAACGATGCACAAAACTTACCATCTGGTTTTTGAATTTTTTCCCGCACGGCGCAAAACAACATACAAGTGATTTTATGATCTGCTACGGGTAAGAAAGAAAGAGTAAAAATCAGTATAAAATCCCAACGAAAGAATGCAATTATCTGCATGCATGGACCTTATTAGCATTTTCTGCACTAATGCCTAAAGCTTATCTTTACATGATTCTCACTTGTTATGATTTTTTTTTTTTATAATTATAAACCTTCCTTAAGACTTATAGTGTTTTCCCAAAAAAAAAAAGAAGATGTATATTGGGTTTTCTTAAAATATTCATTTTAATTAGTTATGCTGCAAGCTGATTTTTTTTTTTGAAAAAACTTTTTTAACATAGGTTATCAATAAAGACAATTTACGGAAAAATTTATAAATTTAAAAAATAAACTAGCTTAAGATCTTATAAACAAACTTTTTTATGGGCTCTTACATTTAGGACATAAAAGATACTACTCCCTCCAGTCCTAATTATAAGATAAAGTTGACTTTTTTTGAGAAATTAAGGAAGCCAATTAAATTACTTTAGAGTGTTTATATTTTTGTTACCCTTAAATTATATATTATTTTATTAATTAAATTAATTAGTTTAAATAAAAAAATAAAAATAAAAATACTCTAAAGTAATTTAATTGGCTTCCTTAATTTCTTCAAAAAAATCAAATTTATCTTATAATTAGGACCGGAGGGAGTACCACTTATTCTAAGTATGTATAGGAACTAAATAAGAGGTTTATTTTGATCAAAAATATAAAAATGCAATACACTTTATCCTCCAAATTTATGATTTTCTTCTCAAAGTATTATTGATTGAACATATGAAGGGGATTTCTATCAACAGTACTTACAATTCACATAATTAGAAAGGATATGTTAGAAAAATAAATATATATTTATTACGAATAACTAATTTAACTAATTTTCTTAATATTTTTAAATCAGAGCATTTTTGGTTCGTGGAAAATTTAGGATGGGAAGGGGAAATTCAAATTTTCCCACTCACGGCGGGCGTTTGGTTCACATTTTCCAGCTAAAAATATTTCCCACCAAAACAAAACTTCATCAGCATAATTGAAAATGGATCTGGCATTTAGGAAAATGGGCTAAAGATACAAAAACCCTCAGATGTGACATAAATATTTAAAACAAAAACAAAAATATCATTTGACCTATTTTCTTATCTCATCTTCTTCAATCAAACGCCTATATGGCAAAATATTTTTTGTTACTTTCCATTATATTCCATTTCTTTCCAAACCTTTCTTTGAATCATAGGCTCTTAGTCATACAACTCTAACATTAATGATTAGAGGAGCATTGAATGTGCAGTTTATCCCTTATTTGGCATGAGGGAAATGGAGGAGGTGAGAGGAAATTTTAAGGCAAAATCTCACAAAAAGAACTTTAAAAATAGGAAAGAACAAAATGGTATTTTGAATATTCTTAATTTCAAAAAGATATTAGTATCTGATTTGTCCTTTTGAAAATAAAATAAAATGACAAAATTTCCCTTGCATATATTTTTTTTCCAAAAAAAAAATATCACCCCTACTGACCGTCGCCAGCGAAGCTTCTGTAATTGTAACACCCCAAAATTTATATTCACAAAAAATATTGTAAATATTTGGGAAATTCAATAAAATGGTGAATATTCATAAATTTGGAATTTATGAATTTTATAAATGTTCATTTTCATGAGAAAATGGGCAAAATAATTGTGGATTATAGGATTCAATATTTGGCCTGCTCGGGAGAGACCTGTGATAGAGTATGCATGGAATGAACCAGGTAGTGACTCTTCTCTCATGTTGTGTATGATGTTTTGGTATGCATAATTTGTCATTGAGTTTTGTGAATTGTATGTGCCATGGTCCATTACAGCGTGAGCACTTCAGCGTGAGCCATTTAGGGGTTGATGCTGGTCATCTCTAACTCAGCCGTTGAACTGTTGTTGTAATCGATATGGATCTTTGTGAATTCGACCCGTGGGGTGGCGTGTTGTGAATCCAGCTGTGGGCTGTGTGTTATATATCTTGCCTGTATGGCTTGCATATAAAATGCTTTATATGAATCCCAGCTGTGGTGAAATATATTGTTGTGAACTGTGTTGTGGTGTAATACAGTGTGAGCAAGCATAAGGGTGACGTCCGTCATACCTGCCCTTGCCGCTGTAACTGTCATTATAGTTGCTATGTGTGGGTTATGATTTGCTTTCATGCCTTGTTATTGTGCATACTATGAGTGATTTGACACTACGTGGATTCCTTAGAATCTCACTATCCCAAAACAATTTTAGACAGGGCCGAATGATCTAAGCAAAAGCAAGCGATGAAGAGTGGTTGAAGCTCCGAATTAGGAGTCTATTTTGGTTTGGTTATCATATTGTAATTTGGATATTTTATTGGAAACCATTGTATATATTGGAATTGAGGTATAGTTTGTGTAATCCCCTGGATAAAGGAAATGAATTATGGGCATTGTGCATTGTAGAACCCTTATTTATTAAATGGAACCTGAGTGTGTCGGGAGTTTACATTACACTCTAATATGTATAAATGGAATCGAATTGTACAAGCCATTTGTGTGTTGATTGTTAGTGTGAGACCATTGTTGAATATATTTTAGAAAAGTTTTTACAAGTCCGGTTTTGGGAAAATGAATACTATTTTTAAGTCCCAAACCGTATTATGGTCTCTAATTCAACCTAATCACGTTTTATGAACGTAAATCTCGGCCTTAATGGAGAAGGGGGTTACACACACTATCAGTTCATTCACAAGTTTTGTTCAGGAATTTACGATATTTCATTAAGTTTTAGCAACTTTCATTTACCAAATAACAAATTCACACTATCAGGTCATTTATATGTTTTGTTAAGGAATTCACCATATTTTATTAGGCTTTTGCAACTTGTGAATTTTTAATGAGAAAACGAAAAAGAAAATTGTCAAAGCCTAATGAAAGGTGGTGAACTCCTTAACAAAACTTGTGAATAATTTGATAATTTGACTTTTTTTCTAAGAAAACAAAATTTGTTATAACTTAATCAAATGTAGTGAATTCTTTAACAAAACCTATGAATGACCTGATAGTGTGCATTTTTTATTTAGTAAACGAAAGTTGTTAAAATTTAATGAAATGTCGTGAACTTCTTAACAAAACTTATGAATGATCTAATGGTGTGAATTTTTACTTAATAAACAAAATTTGTTAAAACCTAATGAAATGTCGTGAATTATTTAACAAAATTTTTTGAATGAGTTTAGGTTAAAGATTAAGTTAACACACACACACACACTTATTTGAATATAATATATTAAAAGTCATTGGTCGCCCAATGACCATTAACTTTTTATTTAAATAAAGTGGTAAGGGTTCAAATCCCCCACTTTGGGAGTATTTATTCCTGCCGGAGCTCCTATTGATGGCAAGGGCTAGTCACTAGTTGTCGACCTTTCACTAAAGCTCCAGTGGCGACAGCCGGTAGAGGGTCGTATTTTTTTTAAAAAAATAAATGTAAAGGCAGTTTGGTCATTTCTCTTTAATTTTAAAAATGACAAATTAAACCTAACATCTTTCTTATATTATGAATATTCGAAACACCTTTTTATTTTTAGTATTTTAAAAGTTCTTTTATTAAAATTTTCCCAAATTTTAATGAACTGATTTAAAGAAAACTTAGAAAAGTGTGGTTAAAAACTTTCAATTAATTTTTTTTGGACTTAAAATTGGAATTCATTAATCTAAGAAAGATTAATACAAAACACCCCCAAACAAAACTTTCAATTAATTTTTCAAACTATTTTATGTAACACCTGATTTTTAATATAACTTCACTTAAAATTTTTCTCCTCTTGCTCGCGCCCCCCTCCCAAACAGAATTCTGAATTCCTGTTCCGGTCATTATCTGTCTACTCAACCAGAAAAGAAAACAGGGGAATGATGCTTTTGTGTTGGAGGCTTTTGGGTGGTGTGTCATGATTATAGGTCAACCTCACGCTTTGCATCTATCATCATGTCATGCTCTCTTAATGGCAAAAAGAAAAAAGGAAGAAAAAAAGGAAATTATGTCATGCTTGTTATAAAAGTATATGTGATAAGAGAGAAGATTGATAGGATTCAGAGAAAATCGATAGAATTTTTAGAGAGAAGTTAGAGAGATATTCTCATTTAGTTCAATTGAAACAATCGATTACAGCCCTTTATATAGAGGTTGAAATTTAACCGTGGTTGTATTACCATGGTTATATTTAAATGACCATGATTACTTTATATCGTCTTTATGTCCTTGTCTTCTTTTGCTTTTGCTTTGTGTCAAATCATCTTTTCTTCTTTATGTCAAGTTGACTGGAAGAGTAATATGAGTCAATGGACATCCACATATTTAATATTCATAACACTCCCCCTTGGATGTCCATTATAAATATGCCTCATTAAAAACTTTAACTAGGAAAAACCGGTGGGATAAAAACCTAGCCAAAGAAAAGAGTACATCATTCATTGATACACTGTCGAGTGCTGCCTCATTAAAAACCTTTCTAGGAAAACCCAGTGGGACAAAACCTAGATAAGGGAAAAAGAGTACAGCGTGTATCGACTCCCCCTCTTGATAATATCAGTTGAAATCTTTGAATCTCCGAAGACCAATATCATGAACAAGTTTTTCAAAGATTGTACCTGGAAGTGACTTGGTGAATAAATCTGCTAGATTTTCACTTGAACTGATTTGCTGGATATCTATTTCACCATCCTTTTGAAGATCGCGAGTGAAGAAGAATTTTGGTGAAATATGCTTCGTCCTATTGCCCTTGATATAGCCTTCTTTAAGTTGAGCGATACATGCAGCATTATCCTCATAGAGGATTGTTAGGATCATTTTTCCCGAAGATAAATGACAAGTTGTACGTATATGATGTATTACTGACCTCAACCACATACATTCTCGACTTGCTTCATGTATTGCTAGAATTTCTGCATGATTAAATGATGTGGCTGATATAGTCTGTTTCATAGATCGCCATGAAATAGATGCACCTCCACATGTAAATAGATAGCCCGTTTGTGATTTACCATTATGTGGATCAGATAAAAATCCAGCATCTGCATAACCAACCAGTTCATACTTGGATACAATTGAGTAGTATAACCCCATGTCTGTTGTACCTCTGAGATAACGAAAAATATGCTTTATTCCATTCCAATGCCTTCGTGTTGGTGAAGAACTATATCTTGCTAGTAAATTGACAGCAAATGATATATCAGGCCGTGTGTGATTAACAAGATACATTAGTGCTCCAATAGCACTAAGATACGGTACTTCTGGACCAAGTAGTTCTTCATCACCTTCTTCACTAATTTCTCGAGGTCGGAATGGGTCTTTATCCACCTTCAAAGATCTTACAATCATTGGGGTACATAATGGATGAGATTTATCCATGTAAAATCGCTCTAGGACATTCTTTGTATAAGTTTCTTGATATACAAAGATCCCTTTCTTAAAGTACTCGATCTGTAATCCAAGACAAAATTTCGTTCTTCCCAAGTCCTTTATTTCAAATTCTTTCTTCAAACAATTAATTGCCTTTTGAAGCTCTTCAGGAGTTCCAATGATGTTGATATCATCAACATAAACAGCAATTATAGCAAAATCACTATTAGATCTTTTCATAAAGATGCAAGGGCATATCGGATCATTTTTGTATCCTTCTTTCAACAAATATTCATTAAGGCGATTATACCACATGCGCCCTGATTGCTTCAGGCCATACATGGACTTATTTAACTTAACTGAGTATTGTTCTCGAGAACTTGGATTGGATGCTTCTGGCATCTTAAGTCCTTCAGGGACTTTCATATAAATATCATTATCTAGTGATCCATATAAATAAGCAGTCACAACATCCATTAGATGTAAATCAAGTCCTGCATCTACTGCTAGACTGATTAAATAACGAAAAGTAATCGCATCCACTACTGGTGAATACGTTTCTTCAAAATCAATGCCAGGTCTTTGTGTAAAACCTTGGGCTACTAGACGTGCCTTATATCTAGTTATTTTGACATTTTCATTTCTTTTTCGTACAAAGACCCATTTGCATCCAACTGGTTTTACATCTTCAGGTGTAAGGACTACAGGTCCAAATACTTTTCGTTTTGCCAATGATTTTAATTCTGCATTAATGGCATCTTTCCATAGGAGCCAGTCTTTTCTTTGTTGGCTCTCACTAATGGATTTTGGCTCATGATCCTCATTATCATTCATTACATCATATGCTATATGATAAGCAAAGATGTCATCAATGTTGACTTCATTTCTATCCCATCGGATTCCATTCATAACATAATTTATTGAGATCTCATTATTTTCACATATATCAGGTACCTGGGTATCTTCTGAGACTACAACATTCTCTTCTAGAGATAATATCTCTTCAGGAGATGGCTCTTCTGGAGCTACTAATTTTTCTTCATTATCCTCGACTTGACCATCTATATTCTTTGCTCCTTTTCTTTTTCGAGGATTTTTATCTTTGGAACCGATGGGCCTGCCACGCTTCAGGCGTGCTTTGGATTCATTCATAGCAGGTTGTCCTTCAGGGACATCAATTTTAATAGGAGCATTAGCAGCTGGGATATGTGACTTTGTCACTTTCTTTGGGTCAGTAAATGCTTCTGGCATTTGATTAGCTAAATTCTGTAAATGAATTATCTTTTGAACTTCCAGTTCACATTGTTTTGTACGAGGATCAAAATGAGCCAATGATAATTCATTCCAACTAATTTCTTTACCCAGCTGCTTGTTTTCTCCCCCTAATGTTGGGAAAAATGATTCATCAAAATGACAATCGGCAAATCGTGCCGTAAATAAATCTCCTGTAGATGGTTCTAAATATTTTATAATTGATGGAGATTCATACCCAACATATATTCCCATCTTTCTTTGTGGGCCCATCTTAGTGCGTTGTGGTAGTGCTACAGGCACATATACCGCACACCCGAAAGTTCTTATGTGGGAAATATTAGGTTCCTGACCAAAAACCATTTGTAAGGGGGAAACCTTTAAATAACTTGTTGGCCTAATGCGAATTAACATAGCTGCATGTAAAATGGCATGGCCCCAACCAGAAATTGGTAGATTAGATTTCATAAGTAAAGGTCTTACAATTAGTTGCAACCTTTTAACCAATGATTTTGCAAGTCCATTTTGTGTGTGAACATAAGCTACAGGATGTTCAACATCAATTCCAAGGGACATACAATATTCATTAAAAGCTTGTGATGTAAATTCACAAGCATTATCAAGACGTATTTTCTTGATAGGATAATCAGGGTAATGTGCTCTTAATCTAATCAATTGAGCAAGTAATCTCGCAAACGCCAGGTTGCGAGAAGATAATAAGAAAACATGCGACCATTTAGTTGATGCATCAATTAAAACCATATAGTACCTAAATGGTCCGCATGGTGGGTGTATTGGCCCACAAATATCTCCCTGTATCCGTTCTAAGGGCCCGTTTGGTACGCTGGAATTGATTTTGATGGAAATTGATATGGATAAGGATATGGAAATGGAAATGGAAATGGGGACTAAAAGTATGTTTGGTATGTCATGGAAATGAGATCTAATTTTTGTATAAAAATACCAAAATGTCCTTCAATTTTTTATTTTTTTTGAAGGTAGTGGAGGGTAATAGATGGAAATGATCACATGGAATTGTAAATCTTAGGTATTTTGATGGAATTGATTGGGTGGAATTGAGCCTATTTGGCTTCCTCATTGAATTGGAAAATTTTCCAATTCCATCATACCAAACAAGCATCATGATGGAATTGATCATTAATTCCATTTCCATCACCCCTAATTTCATCATACCAAACATGGCCTAAGGTATTTTGATGGAACTGATTGAGTGGAATTGAGCCTATTTGGCTTCCACATAGAATTGGAAAATTTTCCAATTCCATCATACCAAACAAGCATCATGATGGAATTGATCCTTAATTCCATTTCCATCACCCCTAATTTCATCATACCAAACATGGCCTAAGGTATTTTGATGGAATTGATTGGGTGGAATTGAGCCTATTTGGTTTCCACATAGAATTGGAAAATTTTCCAATTCCATCATACCAAACAAGTATCATGATGGAATTGATCATCAATTCCATTTTCATCACCCCTAATTCCATCATACCAAACAGGGCCTTATAGTATCTCTGAATCCCTATTTAACGTGAAATTACTCATAGCACTTAATATATGAATGGTTAGATGATCATGTGGTTTCTGAAAACATGCCTTAAAAATATAATCATTCCTCCACTGCCAGAGTTTCCAAATTGTAATCCCCTCGTGAGATCCCTGTAGTTGGTCTTACCTGATCCAAGATCCCTTTAGGGATTGTTTGGTCTGGATAGGAAAAGTGGGCGGAGGAAAAAAAATTTTGAGTTGAATTTAAAAAAAAAAATAGAAAAATGAGGTTAGAAAATTTTAATTAATTTTTCTTACTCTTTTATTTTATATATTCTCCTTATTAAAATTTTATTACCCAATTTCTTCAATCTTTTAAAATTCAACTCATAAAAATTTTATCTTCCCTCTCTTCCCCTCCAAATCCCTCACACCAAATAGACCCTTAAGATTCATAACAACCAACTTTGAAAGGGAAGTAGAGAAGAATCGTTGTTGTACGCAAGGTATTAAAACCCGGATCGGGTATTGAACCGGTCGGGGTACTGGGTTAAGGGTCAGTGGGTCAAACCGGGGCCAAATCGGAGCTAAACCGGGACCAAACCGGTGAGTAGTTGAAAATTTTAGGCTTATAGTATGAAATTCTAAAGGAAAAAGTTAATTTTTTTTAAATTGGGACCCGGACCACACCGGTCTAGTGACCCGTTCGGCAGGTTCCGGGCCGGACCGGCCGGTCCGGTCCAGGTCCCTAAACACTGGTTGTACGCTTGGATTTAGAATTAGGAAAATTGCGACCATTTTATTTGCCACAAATTAGTAATTACCCTCAATTATTTTTTTTATAAAAAACAATCATCAAATTCACGCAATGTGTAAGGTATGTATTTTTCTTTTTAATTATACTCTTATTTATAAATATAGTACATGAGAGAGGTAATAAGTAACATATATTTAAAAGGGGCAGAAATTAAAAAATAATAATATCTCAAATAAAAATAATTTATTCCGTGTATCTATGACTTTTTTCTTCGCCATGTATTTATGGCCATCTTTATGAGAGAAATTATTTCTTATATAATAATAATAATAAAAAAGGATCGCAGGGTGTAGTAGGTAACATGTTTTGAAAGAGTCCAACCAAAAAAACATTTGACTCTCTCATCCCGATTCCATCTCCGAATAAGTTTGGAGATTGAGTGTTCGTTTGAAACAGTGATTGAAATACTTAAAAATAATTTTTAATTATGAATTATGGTATATGAGATAAGTATGTGAGAAAAGTTTTATTTCGATTTACATGAAAAACAATTTATAAACAATTTCAACGTCAAAACAAACATATCTTGAATCATATAATGGGGAGTTGGCATCTGTTAAGCATGTAATATGCAAATTTGATAGAAAATTCACCACTTGTTGTTTTCTAACTCAAGACATCACCACCAAGAGCAGGTATGGGAGAGGGCATTTGAATTACCTAATTAAAAGTGTATATTTAATTTAAACTAAAGTTTTCAGACCGTGTTGTAAAAAGCCATGGTCCAACCGATAGATGGCCGGTCAAAATATTACCTGACCCTTCTCTTTTACGTGGTCCCCGCCTTCAGATTTTATATTTATGGGTATCAATATCATGCATAGGAAATTACAGGCATAACTAATTTTCAAGCCTAATTTAATTTCGCTTAATTTTTAATCACATATGTACTTTCATTTCTTTTTCTCATATTCTTGTAGTTTCACTGCTTTTAATCAGGTCTTGCATTTTTTTCTTCTTTTTATCATGTTGTTATAATTTCACCTAGTTTTTAATCATATCTCTATAATTTTCTTTTTCATTTTTTATCATTCACCTAAATTTAAATTATTAAAAATTAAGTGAAATTATAAGAAATTCAAATACTAACCCCATCCCACAATAAATAAGTAATAATAATAATAATAAGCTATTGTGATGACGATTAATAAAAGTCAAGGATAATTTATGTCCAATGTTTGATTCTACCTTCGAATCCCTATATTCTCTCATAATTAATTATATGTGCCATTGTCAAGGGTGAAAAGCTTCAATGGATTGAAATTGTTAGTCCTAAATGAGTAAAAAAGTGTATAAATCGAACAACAAATGTAGTGTTTAAAAAAGTATTTCAAAACCTTCTCATGGAATGGACTGTTATATTATTTGAGGTCAACGAGGAGAAGTATAGTAAATTTTAGTTTGCTAATAATTATTTAACTATTGCCGCATGAATCATGTGGGTTAGATGAAATCATGTTTAAAAAACATAAATTCGTGGAACGCATGGGAAATTTTGTCTTGTTACAGTACAAAACCTTGTGTTGTTTCATCCTTTTGGTCAAAGGGACAAATGTTCACTCTATCCTTTGCCTTAAATAAATCCGGTAATCAATGTAACAAAAGTAGCCAAATAACATCATAATTTAGTGGCATGAAAACAACCTTATAAAGGGTAGTTTACACTTTATTGGACCAAGTGTATAGTTTTTTTTTAGTGAGGCCAGGTTTCAAATGTAAAAAATTGTTGTCCCTCTTAATAAGCTTGATGTGTGTTTCTGTCACTGAAATAATCAATTAAATTAGGTCATAAGTTATTATGTAATTTATGATCAACCTAAGTCATTATCTCAAGGAGCAAGCTGTAGGTTTTCTTTATGATTTATTTTTAAGTGACAAAAGATGCAATGGAATGACCCTAACTCGAATGCAAGACACTACTACCTAAATGCAATTAAACAAACTAAATACGCTAATACAATTGACTCTTAAACCTATATGAGAGTGAGACTAATCTATATGAATTTGAATATAATTTTTTGGGGTTTTTTTTTATAAAAGAGGAATTAAAATGCTAAGCAAAAGATTAAGAAGAAGCAAGACAAACAACAACGGTTTAATTCAATTATGATAATAAAGGAGATAACTTAGGATTCACATGGATTTAGTTTTCTTAACCATTCAATTTATTAGACCAAAGGGAGGTTAATGAAAAATTGGAATTAATAAACTTAATCACTTAATTGAAACATGGGAAACCATCAAGCTCAATAACACATATTCCACTAGAAAACTCATAATAAAATAAGTGGTAACTAATTGAATTCATTATAAACCAATCACAATAATTTAAGATAGTTTTGGAAATCATGTTCACAATTGCCTAATTAAACAATTCGACAATTAGTCACCCTAATTAAACAATCAAAAGATTAAACCTAAATTGACAATTAAATTAATAATAAAAATCAGTTAATAATATAATTGACAATCAAAGAATTTACAAACAAAAATCTCAACAATCATTTAAGAACAAATCAAATCAAAAATATCAATTCAATCCAAATCAATAATAAGTGTATAATCTAAAACTAGATTATTTTTAATTAATACAACCCAAAATTATTTAAAACTTAACAATCTCAAGTCTTAAAATAAATTGATAAAAAAAAAAAATACTCATTTATAGCCTTTAAATTCAAACTCCTAGGCTATAATTTTCTCGGTACTTCTCTCAAATCACCACTTAAAATAGCTCGATGAAAATTTCTCAGCTTTCCTCCGCGTCACAGCCATCAAAAAGATTTGTGCCGAACTGGTTGATGGTTGGTTAAAGGCCATGGGACCCGTGGCCAAAAGAAAAGGAGAGGAATTGAGGTGGAGTTTTTGTGTCGGTGCGAATGAAAAGAGAATGGAATAGATTAATGGATAAGGAATGTGGGGCCCGTGAGAGAAGAGGATGGGAATTGATGATAAATTCCTAGCAGTTGCCGGCGACGTCCCTTGAATATGTAAGAACTTAAATCCCGCGGTTGCCTCTGTCTCTCTCCGTCCGCTCCTCGATTTCAGTGATGTGGCGGTTAAAGGCTATTTTTTTTTTTTTTTTTTGGATAGAACGGTTAAAGGCTATTGCCATCACCAATTAGCTTCTCTTTCATGTGTTACCCATATGAAAATTGACGCGGATATCAGTCAAAGATCAGACGTTGATGGTGGCATCCCAAAGACTTAAAATTCCATTACGAACACCGCTGCATATCCTTTTCCTCTCCAGGTCAGAACTCATGCGTTTTACCTGTATATACCATAGTTGGGAATCCAGGAAAACAAGCGTCGATTAATTTATTCATCTCTAGAGCCATCGGAATGACGGAGGGAAATACGTTTTTTAGAGGTGAGGGCAGTGGTGGAAATATGAAAAAATGTCATGAATAATTTGATTAATGTTGGATATAAATATTCTCTACCTTAAAAAAACCCTCAAATTTAGAGGTTTCATAAAAAGGGGGAGTTGGCACTAAAAGAAAAAAACTCCTCCCAACTCTCATCTCCCCTCCTTCTAACTAAACACTCATTTTTAATCTTTAATCCTCCTCCAACCAAACACAGCCTAAGGTAGCAAGAGTGAGTTTTGAGGTCAAATTTGATCCCACTAAAATTTTAGAAGCCCAATAAAATTTTACTATCAGATTCTTTTTTAGCTTCTAAGAAAAATTCTATATCGTAGGATCTTTTAATATGTTTTTCCTTACCCTGCAAGAATCAAATAAAATTGTGATATATCATATATTTGAAAATATTATATAATCACAAGATAACAATTATAATATTAACAATTTAAACTCAATAATATCATAATAAATTCATATTTATATTATTTCCTAAAATTGATTAACTATCCAAATATTATTTAATAAATCCAAATTAGTTTAGAATAATCTTTAAAATAAATGAATAAGGTGGGATAAAATATATTAAATTTAAGATTTATCAGTGTACTCTTAGCAATCTAAACTTATATTATCCTTTTTATGAGATAAGACTGCCCACCACCTCAATCAACAATTTATTATTGGTTATTGGTGCTTGACTTTTTACCCGCTAATTTAAAATTTAAAAATTATAAATCCGGTGTGAAGCAACTCATCTCAACTTATGTAAATTTACATAATCTATTAAGTATTTATTTATTTTAACTTTTTATAAGTGTTTTTATAATTTATAAGATAAATATGTGGTAAAAATTTTATCCCACCCTACCAAACAGTGGTTAAAACAAATACTTTTTACATCTTCCCAAACCAACACTATGTTTTGATTGGAAGGTCAAATAGAGTCACGATTGATTAATAGCAGTTAGTTAATGATCACATGACAAGTAAACAACAGTACAGTTTTTAACTCTTCACTGTTTGGGAATTTGCATACACAAGCTTGAACAAATCAAACGTCGCCGTTTATCACGTAATTACAAATCTACAAGGTTCACGAACTCATAACTTCAGGAACTCACGAAAATCAATTTCATTGGCCCCTATAGCTTTCTTCTTCTCTCGTTTCAAACGTGAACTTTGATGGCCAACTTCTGAGAAACCGCCTTCTGCAAATCCCCCAAACCCACGTCGCTACAACCCACCACCATTCTCTGCATTATAGTTTCGTCCTTCATAACTACGTTTGTAACGCTCCTCCATTTGCAGATCCCATTCACAACCTCGCCGACGATGATCTCCGCCGCCTCCGACGGATTGTGAATATACACGAAATTCCCAATTGCGTTCATCGAAATTGACGCCACACATTCATTCTCTCCTTTCAGCTTCTCCACCATCTCCGCCGGCATCTCCCCAATTTCCGTCCACCTGAACTCCTCCACCAATTCGCCCCTCACTTCCCACAACTTCACGCTCTTCAAATTCTCCATGTCGCCTACTAATCCCGCCACGACCAGGCGATTCTGGAGAGTTCCGATCACGCAAGAGTACACACTCTGATCGGGTCGAAGATCGTACGGCCCGTACCAGATCTCGGCGTTCGGATCGAAGGAGTGCGTGATGCCGGAGCTTTTCTCCGTCACATGCATCCTTTGCTCGTCGACGGCGACGGACAGCCACGTACTGCCGGTGGAGTCTTCGAAGATCTCCGGCATGGAAGGACCCATGCTCCAAGTCCGGGTCGCCGGATCGTACAACTCCACTGCAAGGGGGTCATCCTCGAAGTCGCAAGCACCACCGGCGACGACGATGCGGGGGCCCACTCGCGCGATAATCGGGTCAATCCGCCAGATGCGGGGGGCGACGGCGTGGTGCCACGTGAGATGGAGGGGATCGAAGGAGAAAGCGAAACTGGTGGGAGACAGGACAAATAACAGAGACGAGTGGGATGATTGGAGGGCGGAGGCAAATTGGACGGACGACGGATTAGGGCTGCGAATTTCGAGCCACAGGTGGGAACGAGGGTCGTAGGCGTGCATGGAAGTGAGGTGCGACGACGTTGAGTTCTGAGTATGGAGGATGAGCCAGGGCTTGATGGGGTTTCGGTGAGCGAGGGAGGAGGAAACGGCGCATTTCCAGGATGTGGACACTTGGGAGGCAGATAGGAGGTCGATGAGTGGCACGTGGGAGACTATGGCCTCTAGGACGTCGCCATGAATGGAAGCTTGAGCTTCTGGTTCCGCAGCGTTTTGTTGAGACATGAGTGTTTGTGGTTTATTTTGAGGTGAGAGAGCGAAGGAGGTGGGAGATTTGAATGAGTTTATAGTCATAGCTTGAATTAATGCCCAATGCTCGGGTAAGAAATAAACAATTTGGTCAATTAAAATTTTTTTTGGGCTAAGGGGTCATTTAAAATTAATATTAGAATAAAATAAAAACCTTGAGCCGCACAAGGATTACTTTGTTTGTTTTCCAATTTTCAAATATTATTTATACTCATTCAATCTAAAATATAAGTTATTTTAATTAATTCATTAAAATAAATAAATTATAGTTAACTTATTAATTTTTTTAAATTCAGAAAAAAAATTCAACCTTATAAGTTTGTTTGGTATGAGGAATTTAAAAGTGAAGAGAAGGGATGAGAGAATTTTTTTTTAATAAATTTAATTATTTATGTTTCGAGGACATGTGATTTAATTTGATTTTTGGTGAAGGTTATATAGTTGGGTTTTATATGATGGTAAATCTTCAAAAGTATAAGAAAGATTTTTTTATCTATTTATGCAATTACGTACGCAGACCCTTGCGCTAAATTTAATAATTTACCTTTATACTAAAACAGTGCTTTCTCCACATGTGTTTTTTTTTTTTGTTCAACTTTCTCCACATGTGTTTCAATTCGCAAAACTGAAATCCCTTTCATAATTACAGATTTTTGCAAGTCATTGTGTGTGTGGATTAGTTTTTTTTAATAGTTTTTATAACTTACGAGGTAAATTTTTTAATAGGTTTGAAACCATGATTTTGGTGCTTGCCAAACACACACTTAAACAAATTAAGGATTAAAAGCATGACTCCTTTCTACCAAAAAGAAAACGAAACATTCCTTCTTCTTATAAGTTATAATATTTCCTCCGAATTTTGATCATGACTCTAACAATATGTTTCATAAATTCAACACGATAACATTTTAAAAAAAAATAGCACGATAAATATTTAAAATAATTAAAATTTAAAAAAGAACATTTTATTTTCCCCATTTTAATCTATTTAATAATTAATCAGATTATTAAAAATAAAATACCCAGATTATTATTTAATAGGATATATTTAACAATACAATCTTATTACGACATCAACATATCAATCTACATACACGAAATTTATGGCAGACCGTGATATATTATTTATACGTTTTTATTAAAATAATTTATTTTTTAGATTTCAAGTAATAAAACATGCAACTTATTTAAAAAAGTACCCAATAAGAGTTTATTAAACAAATAGAATTTCTTGTTTTTAAATATTATACGTATTAAAACATGTGCCTTCGCACAAAACGGGTTCTATTTAAAAAAGGAGGAGTATACCCTACCCGTTTGTTTTTTAATTCTTGAAAAAAAAAAAAAAGCCTGAAATTGGTTCGCTTGGTCGAAAATCGAAATGTACGGTAGGTGGAAATGGAAATATAAATAATACCTATTATAATAAGGAAAAATTATGCTCAGTTATTAATTGAACTATTTTTTTATTTTACAATTTTAAACAATCATTTTTTATTTTTTATTTTTTTTGAGATTTGAGTGTAATTTTCCCTTATATTATTAGGAAAGAATTTTGAAGAAGCTAAAGTGAGATTAATTGTTAAAAAAAGTGTGATTAGTTGGATCCCTTATATTATTCCATCACCCTCCCCTCTTGTCAAAGCATATTGCCATTTGTCATTTGTCATTTGTCATTTGATTGGTACGAATGTGGTTGGTGAGAACGAGACATATATATGAATCTTATGAGAATCAAATTATTTTTTAAGTTATAGCGATCATATTCGATTTATATTTTATATTTCAATGGAAGAGGTGAAACGTCACACGCACTTGCACACCAAATACCAATAGCATATTGGGATAGAAATAGTTCAGTGGGCAAAAAAAAAAAAAAAAGGATAGAAATAGTTCTCTTAATAAAAAAAGAATTAAAATAAAACTCACGTTTCTGTATTTAAATGCCGGAAAAATTAAACATTTTTTAATGAAAACTTAATACAGTGAACAAGAGTTCGTGAGTTAGGATCTCTATACAAAAATTAATTTTTAAAATCATATACCAACTGATTTCGTACACGCATATACCATTCTGACTCTATTTATAAGTCCATTTTAATTAATTCTCACATACCAAGGGAAGTTAGTTAACTCATTAACTATGGACTAAATATTCAATTTTGCTCTTATCTATGATTGATTCAAAAAATCTACATGAATAAATTCATTTTATTTATTGTAATTAATAGGGATAAAAAAATACAAAATATATTTACTACCCTGAAAAATAGACTTATAAATAGGACTAAAATTTTTAGTTAGAGAGAACTTATAAATAAATCTAAAAATAATTTATAAATAGGATCAGAATAATATTACCTACCAAACGGCCAATTCAAATAGTCAAATTTGTCATATGAAAATTGATGAGTCACACATTGTACTTGGTCTTCCAAAGTTGATAATTCATAATTGTGTCCCGCTGCCACGCATAGCTGGCTTACACCTCAGGTCAAACCGACTTAATTAAGAATTAAGATCATTCCTTGGCAATTAATAATTGAGTCAAAAGTTTTGTTAATTTTAATTGTGTCAGCCAACCACTATGCTTTTTAATAGAAAGATCATAATAAAGCCTTAAAGAATGGATGTTGTGACAAAGTTTTATTAACACAGTTGAACAATATGAACTTGTTATCGTTTATTATAATAGAACTGATACTCAAGATAATATTTGAAAATTAATCTTTCTTACTTAAAGAATAAAATCTCCTCACAAAAAAGAAAGAAAATCTTGTACATCAATAATTGGATAAAGATGACCTAAGGGCACTTAATTTAGTGGTAGAGCAGTTTGACTACAAAATTGTCAAATTAGGTTTACATCCCACCTCGTTAGAAAATACAAAACCCTTGGTGTGTTTGGTTGGAGGGGAGGGTAGAAAAATTACCATTTTGGACAAACGAAATATAAAATTTACCTCTCAATTTTTTAAAATTTGATTTTCCGCCCAAAATTTACTTTCTCATTCTTTTTAAATTTTGGGTTCCCGCCCAAAATTTAAATTCTTTCAACCCAAAAAGGTAATTTACCCACCCTCTTATTCCTTCCCTCCCTCCCCTCCCCTCCCCTCCCCTCAAACCAAACACACCTAGAGAGAGGCATCCTATTAATACATCTTATTTTAGTTGTGTTTGGTTTGTTTCTCTCTCTCTCTGTTTTTTTTTTTGCCTCCCCTTCCTCCCTCACTCTATCACTATGCATCAATAGAGCAACCCTTTTTTTTCTTAGGTACATGTATCTTCTTATTGAAAGTAAATCCTATTTGAGGTACTGTTAGATACTAAATATGACACCTAACATTAAGAGAATTGAGATCGTGCATTTTTATTTACATTTCACCGCACCTGCCCCTTGATGATGATGATCAAGCTAGTCATATAGTGAGATGGTTTTAAAATAATACATTGAAAAACATTATCTTTAAAAAACTAAAATGGTATAACAATCATTTTTGAAAAATAAATAAATTTTTAATTTTTCAAATTAAGATATCAAAGCTTTCCCAATCTTGAGGCCCATGTTAAAATAATTAGTTCTCTTATCCTTAATATAAGATATATTTGAGAAGTTGATATTGATCCTAAATATAAGACATCATTTTTATAATTGTTACTCTTTTTCTAATGTACCCCTATTGATGCTCCCTCAACCAGAATCAAGTAGGAGACGGAAGGAAGGAATCAAGGAAGATGACTAGGATGTTTTAGAAAATACACGTCATATTAACTAATTCAACTAACTTTCATAATCTAATCAAATTAGGTTAATATATTTTATATTAAATACCAGAGGAGTAGTTTATAACCTAATCTATATACTCCCTTCGGTCCACAATATATGGCACTTTAACTATATCATGGAAAACAAAAAATGATAGTTATATCATTTAATATGTCTCAAAATGCAACTTTTGTCCACTCTTACCCTTCTTGAGAAATATGTTTAATTGCATTGGGAGTAATATTTTAGAGAGGGGGGGAATATGATGAGTGAGGTAAGTTGGAAAGTGAGTATTAATTACAGGGACAAAACAAAAAAAGATCATTAATTAAACAGGGGGTGACTTTTATTATGGACTATGCATTTCTTGTAGAAGTGCCCTATATTGTGGATCAGAGGGAGTATCTATTAATACTGTTCCACCAAGTCAAATGCTCATAAATGGCCCACTCATGGCTACACTCACAAATCACTGTTCACAACATTGATTCGACTTGTTTTCCAAAACAAAAAACTTTGGGCTGAGGAATAGCCAAATGCTGCATTAAAGGAGCATATGGCTTTGTGCTTGCCAAAGTAGCATATGATTTAATATACATATTCAAATTCATTCAATCTTCCCGCCACGAAAATTCATTCTGTCAAAAAGCTTTATATCCATGTTACTGTCAGGGTATTAAATGGCTCTTACACGAAGACCAATGTTGGGTGTCCAAACGCTTGGACCCAAATCCCCCCCAATTTCTCTCCTGTCTTTTATGTTAGTCTTTGCTTTCCTTTTTTTTAAATTTTAAAATCTACCTTCTTCCCCATCCTATCTCTTCATTTATTATGGTATATTCTCGTTTTTTTAACCTCTTACTACCCCACACTTTCTATTTTTCTAACTTATTTCTTCAACTCGGGTATTGCTCTCTCTCAATCCCCCACGATTATCTTTGCCTTCTTTTTTTGTCATTTCCCAAGTTTTCCCTAAGTAAATGGACGGTGGCCAGATTTGGAGATGATACTGGTAGAGAAGCATCCATGAGGATAGCGATGATGGAGTGGATGCTGAGATGAGGACGCGATGGTGACGGTGGAGGAGTTTGAGATGGATTGGTTTATGTTCTTCAAGATAATCCTTTGCACCTGCCAACCCTCTTTCTCATGAATTTCTCAATATTTCATTCTTTTTATTTCTCCATCCTACCTCTCTATTCTTCCCTTCACATTCTTCATTTTCCTCTCCCAAATTTGTTGTATTGGCTTTAAAGGTTTTAAAGTGTATGAGTTTGATGCAGTTAAGAATCAAAGGGATGCCATGGATGTCTCTCAGAGATGAATGTGACGATGATGGTGATATCTCCTGCTCCGATCAAGCTTGCAAGTCCTTTCATGAGTCAATAAAATCCCAACTGTATTGCTTCACCATTTTCACAACAGGGGTTCTTATGCATTTTGGGGTATATGGGATGAGAAAAGATGAGGGAAAACAAGTGGGCAAGTTTTTGTGGAACTTTTTCTTATTTAATTTGGATTTCCCTTGTCCTCTTTTATTAGTTATATGTTTAGCTAGTTTGAAGATGAATTTCCTGCTTTTATTATTTTTTAGATTATAGATAATTTTAAAAAGGATTTGACAGTGTATTTAGGTGTAAACGAATGAGCAAAGATGAAAGAAGGCATGTGAGAAAGTTTTTGTTCTCTGTTTTTTATTTAATTTGGGTGTCCCCTTTTCTCCTTTTTTAGCTGTATGATTCAGCTCAGTTTTGAAGATGAATTTCCTGCTCTTATTATTTTTCTAAATAATTTTAACAGGATTTAATGGTTTCAGTTATTATTTTTGAAGTATATGATGAGCCCTTTTAGATATATGGTTATCCTTAACCTTTTAGATATATGAACTATTCTAGATGTATAGTAATCCTTAACCAAAAATACTTTGATCTTCATATCACATTGTCGCCCCCTGATGCTATTACCACCCTTTTAATTAATGATGTAAACATAGTGGCTTTTCTTGTTGACTCAGGAGGATAGCTTCTGATGTATTGTAGAATATCTTGTACTATAAAAAAAAAATACTTTGCTTATTCTATGCCTTGTGGCTTTTTCATGTTAAACCCATATTTGTATTACATTCATTTCCTTCTCACTGGCTCAGCTCTCCTCCAGCCAATACTGTAATGTCCCAAATTTCAATTAAGGGCTAATGATAATTATTGAGGATAATTATTGAATTAAGGTGTAATAATTATGGGTTTTTGCAGTAATATTAATTATTATGCCATGATTAGTGGAAATTGAGAGAATGAAATTGTTGAGCAATTACTTAGTGATTAATAGAGAAATTAATTACTAGCTAAGAAGAAAATGAGAAGTATGATTAAATGACTAAAGGAAGAATTAGAATGGCTAATTGGTGACTTATTTTGGGTGAACCAATGAAATGGTGCCATGTGGCAAGATTGTGTGTGAGGAGAGAAAAGATGAGAAAGTCAAATGGGGGAGTATTTTAATATTTCTCTCTCCTCTGTTCCATCATTTTCGCTGGACATGGAGGGAGTATTATCATCATCATTTTTCATCTCTCACACTCCATCTCTCCTTCTCTCTCTCTCTCTCTCTCTCTCTCTCTCTCTCTCTCTCTCTCTCTCGCCATTGGAGACCAAAGAAGGAAAAAGAAAAGCTTGTGATTTGGGTAGGTAAATGACCTCTATTGCTCAAACTCACTTCATTAATGTTGATCCTTGGAGTGAGAGCTTCAATTTGATGGTTGTAGTTTCTCCATTGGTGGTGATTTGAGGAATCACGAAAATCTAGTAGTTGGAGAATCAAGAAGTGTCTTTCGAAAAGTTGAAGAGGTGAGTGAAACAAGCCTTTACATCTATGTTTCATGTCATTTAGTGAAGTTTGGAATTTTTGGTATTTATGGCCTTGAATTTGAAAATGAGTGTCATTGGGTATTTGGTATGCTTTTGGCATGAAATTGGTATCTTGAGAGGTATTTTGGATAGATAGAATTGATTGGTGATTAAATTGTGAAGTTTGGATGATTTTGAAATTTTAATGTTTGTGTTGCCCAAAACCAAAGTATGACAATGGAGTAGGATTTTGGTAATTATGATGATTCCATTGAATTCCTTGGGTGTTTTTGTGTTGGAGTAGGTTTGGTTAAGGTTTTGGGTCTACTGGAAACTCTTGGGAAGCTTTTGGAAGTGTTGTCAAGTTTTCTGTGTTTTCTGGTTTCTGATGCGTATCACTCGAGTGATATGGGGCTCACTCGAGTGCGGGATGAACATCACTCGAGTTCGATAGTGTAATTTCCTTTTCTGCTTCAATTTTTGTGTTGCATTTTCGCGTGTAGAGGCAAGAGTGTTGCCTCACTTGCAAGTGTTGTAGGTTCTCACTCGAGTGCAGGTGTATTTGACACCATGAACTCTCGTCTCGAGTTGTCACTCACGTCCAAGATTTAAGAGTGCGCTTTAACACTTGCAAGTGTTAAGTTGTCACTCGAGTGCTGGAGTTTCCACTTGAGTGCTGCTTTTCTCTAAAAGTTTCTTGTGCTCTTGGACAAACAATTTTTGTCCTCACTTTCTGGTACTTGAGTACAAATCGTACCATTACTCGAGTGAGGCCTTCTTCCCTCGAGTGTCCATACCAACACTCGAGTAAGGCCATCTTTACTCGAATGCAGCAGTGAAAAATCAGTTTCTGTGCTTCTAAAAAGTAGATCTTTGGGGATAGTCTTCCAACCCTTTAGGAGTTTTGTTAGGAGTATTTAATGACTCTAAAAGAGCAATAATGATTACCAAATTAAGTGTTGAAAAGTAATTGAGTATTGGATAGAGAATAATACTTCGTCACTCATTATGAATTATAAGATACGACAATTTGACCTACTTGGGAGGGAACAGTGCCAGAGCGTACACGTAAGGAATGAGCAGGTAATGACTTTTCTCTCGTGTTGTGTATGATGTCTGGTATGCATGATTGATCATTGTGTTTGTGAAATATGAATGAAAATGTGCCATGGTCCATTGCAGCGCAAGCACTTCAGCGAAAGCCGTCGTAGGGGGTTGATGCTTATCACACCTACCCCGGCCGTTGAACTGCCATTGTAATAGACATGGATATTTGAGAAACCGATTTGTGAATCCAGCCAATATGGCTGTGTATTGTAAAATGTTTTATATAAATCCCAGCTGTGGAGAAATATATTGTTGTGAACTGTGTTGTGGTGCAATACAGCGTGAGCAAACGTAAGGGTGACATGAGTCATACCTGCCTTTGCTGTTATAACTGCCGTTGTAGTTGCTATATGTGGGTTATGATTGCTTTCATGCCTTATTATTATGTATACTATAAGTGATTTGTTACTACGGGGATTCTTTAGAATCTCACTCTCCCAAAATAAATTTTAGACAGAGCCAAAGGATCAAAAGGAAAGCGGGTGATGAAGAGCGGGTAGAGGTCCGAATGGGAGTTTCATTTTGAGAATATTTGGTTATCATAGTTGTAATTTTTGAATATATTCTTGGGATATGAATATATATATAGTTATGGTATAGTTGTTGTAATCCCCAAGAAAAAGGGAAAGATATTTTGACATTTATGCCTTGTGTAAACCCTTTTATCAATTAATGGAACTTGAGTGTGTCGGGAATTTATGCTGTACTCTAATATGTATAAATGGAATCAACTTGTACAGGCCAATTGTGTATTTGTAATGTGAATATGAGACCTTTGTGAACAGGTTTTAGAAAAGTTTTTATAGACTCTGATTTTGGAAAGTTCGATTTTGTTCAAGTCCCAAATCATCTAAAGTCTCTAATTTCACTTAATTATTTGATTATAAACTTAATCTCGGCCTATGGTTTGAAGGGGGTTACAAATATTGCATTCTTTCCTTGTTAGGTTTAGTTCTTGCTCATTTGCCATTGTTGCCACAAACACTTCTTTTGTCTCGGTTCTTGATAAAAGTTATTGGGGTATAGTTGTCTAAAAATGTGTGGTACATGAGGTATGTATAAATTTAAGGAAAAAAATCGGTAAAGATACATTTGTGTTTCTTGTGTGCGTGTTTTTTTAGGGGTGTGCGCTTTTCAAACACTTAAATCATTTATAGTCTTGAAACAAATAGATTAGCAGTTAACGATTACTTAGACTTGAATACCTTGTAGATTTAATATTTTGCATGCCTGCACCTGATTATGGATGTAATTATCTTTTATTATGCTGCTTGATTATCATTTGAACCTCCTCTATAATTGCAATAATTTATGTCTGGGTATAGCATTTTTTTAGCCCTCACCGCATTAACAGGATTCTTCTCCATAATTTAAAATATATAACTAAATAACTATTTGTTTTCAAGGCTTGCTATGGTATTATGTTATTTGTTATGGAAAGTGGTGCCAAAGGATATGTGGTTTGATCTGGAGGACTCATCTTTGAACTATGCCTCGTAGCAATTTTGCTTTAGATAGATGGTAATTACTTGATTTGTGCATATGTTATTGTTAGTGGAAAATTGAGGGCACAGAGATCCAAGTCCATGTAGTTCAAGGATGGATTTATGATTTCTTCTGGGCAGCCAATTAGGGACTACATGGCTTTGTTGTAAGACGTGCTTCTAAGACAGGTCAGAAATTCTCTAGTTCCAACGCATTTTTTCAACTATACTTTAAGGCATCATTTATACTTTATTATTGTTAGGTCATCGTTAGACTGTAAAAAGGCATTGGGGGTTGTGAAGTCATAGGGTGGTGTAAGGTGGAGCATTTCAACATGAGAGAGAAAAAGCCATAGGCGTGGTCAAATATGAACCAAAACATTGCATTATTTCCACATTTGTACCTGTTATAACCTAAAAATAATAAAGTGGAAATGATCGTAGTATATTTTGAAGAAGAAAATAAGGTAGAAAGGGGGAAAGTGAGGTGGCTCAAGCCTATGGACAAATCTTTACTTGTAACATTGAGTTGTTACAGCCTAATTGAGTGCTATATAAATTTACAATATAATAAATGTCTATTATATTTTTAGAGGTGTGTTATTCATGCTTTTGAATGACTGCAAAAGTAGTTTACAGTTCTTCTTTTAATTGCAGCAACATTTGACAAATGAGGCTAACCTAACCTGTGGCATGTTGTGTGCTTTAAAAGTTTATCTTCTCAAATGGACCGCACATGACTAAGAAATAGAGTTTTTCTTGGTCCAGCTATCAACATGTGAAAAGTAATTGTTTAATGTTAGATCTCATGTTTTGATGATAACAAAAGAATGGTTTGAAAAGGAAATGTTTAATCATCAAGCTTGAACTAAGTAATGACAGAAATAAGCTTTACTTGAGGTAAGCATGGAAGTAGTGAAGATTGGCCAAGAGAAAATGCTGAGGAACTTGATCAGAAGTGAAACTTCTAAGGCATTACTCGAGTAATGACCCAAAACTTGGAGTAACCAGGAGCACCTTCCAGTAACCAGCATGCATTACTCGAGGAGCTAATCGAGTAATAGTGTAAGTACTTTTGGTCTGCCAAAGTTACTCGAGGAGCTATTCGAGTAACCTTATGTAAAACTTCCAGTTTGCCTTCAGGTTCTCAATGGTACTCGAGGAGCTACTCGAGTAACCAGGAGAATGATTGCGACTTTAAAAGGAGTCTCTCATATAAACATGTTACTTCCATATTTTCTGTTATTTCACTTCATTCCCAGAATAAAGATTTATATATCAATCACTCTAAAAAAAACAAATAGCCTTATTAAATTGCCAAGAAAATTAGTTAATATCATTAAAAGAGAGAGAGAGAGAGAAACGGTGAAAAGTATTTGTTTAAAAATTTTATTAATTAGAAAGACCTGAATTTGAATACCATTAAATTTTGTACATGAAATTTTGTAAAGTATTGGTATTTTCTGTACAGAAAATATATCAGGTTGACCAATAATTTTTTTAAACAGAAATTTTTTTCACTGATTTTCTCACAAATAAATTGAGTGAAGCGTGTAATTAGCCCAGTAAAGAATTCATTTTTGCAATTTTTAGTTCGTAGATGCAATTTTCCCTTATTCCAAAGAGGTCAGTTCACCAAATAGTAAAAAGCAAACATCCGGTGGGTGATAAAGTGCCTTGCTTTATTGTTTTTTCCACCTGTCGGTTGATATTAGCATAACTAATTATTTATAAAAAAAAATGTGTGCCAGTCTTTATAAAGTATTCGTTTCATTATTTGCATTGAAAACTATTTTTTTTAATAAAAAAACCCACTTATTACTTGTAATCAAGAGATTTTAGGAAGAAATTAAATTTAGAAAATAAAAAATGATTGATGTTTTATATTCATAACCCAAACAAAACCACTCTATTAATTCTTACCTTTTGAAATTAAGGAGGCATTTTCATATAAAAAAAACATAAGGAGGTATTATGTATGTATTTTCCTGTAAAATCTTAATTGATGCCAATCCTTTTTTACAAGAGGCTTTCGGACCCAGACCGGACGGTCCGACTGTGGCTTGGAGAAGAGGGCGGGCCGAGTTTCAATATTAGCTTGCTTTAGTAGTCAAACCGGATTGAGCTATCCAAAGTCGGCTTTTAGGCCAGAAACCGGTAAAAACTCAAGAACCGGAATGGATAACAAAAAGCTAGACGGATCTCAGGGAGAATGAGAAGTGGAGGGAGGAAGAAGAGAAAATGAAATCAAACCCAATACTTAACTATCAATGAAGTTGATTTATAAAGAAGTGACGAAAATCTCACATGAGAAACACAAAAATAAAGAGTTTCATGCTTGCTTTCATCCCCTTTAGATTTCAGCCATTTAGCTTTTGATTTGAAAAAGTTCGGAGGTTTTGGACTCAGTGGCTTCTAAGGAGGAAAAAGTGAGAGAATGCATTTTTAGAGGTAAATAAGGAGCTTGAAAATTCGAATTCTAAAATGCAAGTTAGCATATTTTGATTTTTTATTTAAAAAAATTAAATGCCTTTACTTTTTGTGTTCCCTAAACAAGCTGACCAATGAAGTTACTTTTTGTATGTTCATATCAATGAAAGTGGCTGTTTGGTTTAGCGATGAAGAAGTAACTTTTTTTTTTAATCTGATTTTTGCAAAAGTCAGATTGAAAATGTGATTTGTGTTTGAATTAGCGGTGATAGAAGTGATTTTTTTTCTAACCTTAAACATGTTTGGATTAACGTTTGAAAAGCCCGTTTAAGTGGAAAATGAATGAAAAGGACATGAACATTATTGAATACTACATATATATTGTTTGTATATATTGAAATAATTGATGTGGAAAAATGTAAATAAAATTTTATAAAATAAAAAAAAGTTCAGAAGCAATAAAGAATTTGAAAGGCAATAAATGCCTCCAATGGTCGAAAGTTGCTAAGAAGCAATAAAAAAGTACCTAATGGTAGCTTATTGTAGAAGCTGCTTTTTTTCCCCTTTAAAGTCTAGTGGATAATAACGCATTCCCAAGCGATATATTATATGCCAACTAGGCTTCTCATGTCCAACTGAGCTTTTTTTCCTCTGTACCGTGTTCCCAAACAGACCCTCAACAGATGAGTAAATGTGGTTACAGAAGTTGTCGGTTATGAATTTTTACCTTTTTAATAAAAAAAAAGTAAAAAACTAACCCCACCATACAACACAAAAGCTACCGTGGGAGAAGAGGATTACAATTAAGGTATTGAAAATCAAATTAGATACTGAACCGGTTGAGGCACTAGGTCAAGAGTCAGTGGTTCAAATCGAAGTCAACCCGATAGTCAAACCAGGGTCCATTAAAAAAAATATATATATATATATAATTTAAATGTTCATGTATACCATTTAAAAAACTATATAAGTGTTTTTTCCCTAACCAATAGTCCAATACAACCTCTTGAACTTAATAGGCTAATACCCACAAAAATATCACTAAGTACCTAAGGATATTTTTCGAACCAATGCCAAAAATATTTCACAATCCTTTTAAAACTCTTTGCAAATAAAAAAATTTTAGGAAAATAATTAAAAAAAACAGCCAAAATGGTGTCATTTGGAGCATAAAAAAGTTTTTTTAAAAAAAATCAAGGCAACCAGTGACTAGGCCGGGTTACACAGAGTCAATCCCTGGGTTAACCGGTTCAGTCCACCCTTATTTTTTGCCCTCAACCAAATCAGATTGGCGATCGGTTCACCGGTTTTCAGTCTAAACCGACAGGTTCAGTTCGGTTTTCAATACTATGATTACAATTCTATAAATTCATACTCCTTATTTTAATTTATTATAAATAATAAATTTTTTTAATCTAAACTAATTTCAAACAAACTCATAAAATTATATTATTAAAATTTTTATTCAAATTATTTAACAATTTGATATCATATATATATATATATATATTATATGTATGTAATAATATTTTTTTAATTATTATGTTATCGACTCGACCGGAAGATTCAACTGTTTCGACCATTTGAACCATAACCCGTTAGACTTTTCGGCTCGACATCCCGTTCGACTTTTAACACATTACTTGTTAGTTTAGTGGACTGGAAAGTAAGTCGTTTTTTGACACTCAATTGACTTTTCTCATTGAGATTTGAGGTCGATTTCAGTGTTAATCATATTTTTTTTGATACACAAAGGAGAAATATCTCAAAACTCAACCTACATCAGTAGGAGTACACTGATCCAACTCCAAAACAACCGCTAACTCCGCTGTTGAATACAAAATTGGGTGAAACCCCGTTACAGTTGATAACGCCTCTTTTACAAGATAGTCGACAACCCGATTTGCATTTCTAGGAACGAACTGCAATTCTATTCTCCATTCACGTTGCACCATCAAACGAATTTCTTCTATGATAGCAGCTTCTAGATGATTTTGGCAGTTCCCACTATTTATCAAATTAAGGACTTCTTGTGCATCCGATTCTAATACCACGCTACGCTTCCCTTGATCCCAAGTTGTCTTCAAACCCAGAAGAATACCCTATAGCTCAGCAGTAACATGATCCCTAAATTCCAATTTATTCATGAAGGCCATGATAAATTTCCCATTAGCCTCTCGAATAACTCCTCCGCACCCAGCACCCGCGTGCCTTGGAAATGCTCCGTTTACATTTACTTTAGTCCATCCCTCATCTGGCGCCATCCATGTAGCCCCCTATCTGTTACTACTGTGCCTTGTAAGTTGATTCCGACTAATTTTTTACTTGCCTTCCTCATGCTGGATAGAATTATATGAGCACGATTTCTCAAGCTCTCATTTCTCTCATTCTTATGCTCAAATAAACGTTCATTTCTCCTTTTCCAGAATAACCAACATAACGTTGCAAACCAGTCACCCCGCTCTGGGCGTCGAACATTAACATTCAACCATTCCTTTATGTTAAGATCAAAGAATGAGCGATCCCGTGGTAATGTTATCGTCTCCATCCACAAGCACTTGGTTTCAATGTAGTCCCGTAACACATGCGAAACTGTTTCTGGGGCTTTCTTACGCCAACCACACACATCATCAACAGTCATACCTCTTCTACATCTTTCCACATTAATAAGGTGTTTATTGTGAGCTACAAGCCACATAAAGGTTTTACACCTAGGGATAAAATTTAGCTTCCAGATCTTCTGCCATAAGACTTCCTGGTTAACCGGTTCATTTGCAATCACTTGATATGCGGATTTCACCGAGAATTCCCTATTTCTTGTGTGCTTCCATCTGACGTTCTGTCTTACCTGCTCAACTTTAGTACCTTCCTACACAAATCTCCATGCCACCTTGATCCCTGCCCATGTATTTGACCCCATCCTTTGCAGGTCTATTTGAGGAATTAGATCATTTCCATATTTATATTTTCTTCTAATAATTGTTACCCACAAATCATCTTTTTTTCTTGATGAGATTCCATCCTAATTTGGTTATAAATGCTTGGTTTTGGGTTCTAATATGTCTCAACCCCAAACCACCATTGATCTTTGAATTACAAATCGTGTCCCATGATACAAGATGATTTTTCCGCTTTTCCTATATTGTGCCCCACAAAAAACTCCTATTCTTCCGATCAATCATATCACACGAGCTGATAGGAAGTGAGGCTGTTTGCATTGTATATGATGGAATAGCTGATGTGGCAGACCCTACCAAAGTAGCACGTCCAGCTAGAGATAATGAATTTGCTTTCCAACTAGATAACATCTTGTTCACTTTGTCTACTACCTCAATGAAGCTCTCCTTCGTCACCCTTTTAAGATGCAAAGGAACTCTCAAATATTTACCTAGATCTGCCACCATTTGGAATCCCAAAATGTTGCTTAGCTCAGCGCGTCTATTATGATTCACGTTCCTGGAGAAGAAAACTCTAGTCTTCGTAGCATTGACTTTTAAACCTGAACTTGCACATAATTCTTCAAGACAAGTCTTAACTTCATATGCCTGAAAAACAGAAGCTTGGCCAAACAATATAATATCATCAGCAAAAAATAAGTAAGAAATAGGCGGCCCATTCTTACATAACCTGATAGGAAACCATGTTTTTGTCTCTATCCTATCTTGAATCATGTGCGCCAGCCGTTCCATACAAATCACGAATAGATATGGAGATAAAGGGTCCCCTTGTCTAACTCCACGGGAAGTTTTAAACATATCATCTTTTTCTCTATTCTATAATAGTTGCATTAACGGTGTCGTAACACAATTAAGAATAATTCTGACTAGATTAGAAGGAAATGAAAGATCATTTAAACATTGTTCCAAAAAACGCTAGTTAACTCTGTCATAAGCCTTCTCCAGATCAATCTTGATAGCCATGTACCCTCTTTTACCATGCATATTTCTCATAGAGTGAACAACCTCCTGCTCTGCAATAATATTATCAAAGTTGTGTCTGCCTGGAACAAAACTGCATTGATTAGGGCTAATAATATTAGGAAGGACAACCCTAATCTGGTTGGCAATCACCTTGGTAAGGACCTTAAAAATCACATTACATAAACTAATTGGATGTAGATCCTTTAACTCCTCAGGAGATTCGTTTTTAGGTATAAGAACTAGAAAAGTATTGTTGATACTAGCAATCTCTTCCGGATGTACCCAAATTTTTTTAACAAAACTATAAATGGACATATCAACATGTTTCCATTGACTTTGGTAAAAGAGAGCATTAAAACCATCCGGATCTGGTGCTTTCAACGCTCCCATATTAAAGATCGCCTCCTTTAGTTCTTCATCCTATATTTGCTTTCCTATGAGATAAATATCATTATCTTCAATTCTTGGATATGAAGTCCGACAATTAATTTTCTCCCTCTGAATTCCTTCATCCGTAAACAAATCAGCAAAATAAGAAGTAGCCATCTCTTTAATTTTCTGCACTTCATATACCCATTCTCCATCATTATTCCGAATAGCTTAAACAAAATTTCTTTTTCTTCTTCCATTAGCTTGAGTATGAAAAAATTTTGTATTTCTATCTCCATTCAATGACCATTCTATACAAGTTTTTTGTGCCCACAATAAAGATTCCTATAAAAGAACGCCCTCCATTTGCCCCACAAGGTTGTTTGAAGATTTTGGAGTGCTAATGATAGGCCATAATGTTGCTCAGCCTTGGTGATTCCACTAAGACGTCTCATTAGCTCTCGTTTCCTCTTATCCGTATGACCGAACACTTTCTTGTTCCAACTTTTACAATCTTCAGTAATATAGTAATCGCCTCCTTCCAATCTTCATCTCTCCTCCAATTTTGCTTGACAAACTCTTTAAACTCATCATGCAACAACCAAGCTGCGATAAACCAGAACGGTTTATTATTCTGCTTTGTCATTCGTAACCCTTCCAATCGCAATAAAATAGGACGGTGATCTGATTTATACCAAGGCAAGTGAGTTACACTTGCATCCGAAAACATTTCCATCCAATCATTAGATCCAAGAACACGATCAATTCTGCTATGTGATTCCATTCTATGCCATGTGAATTCTGGTCCATTAAATCCGAGATCATTTGGAGCGGCTGCATCAACAAAATTAATGAACTCTTTGTCAGGACCCCTATTCTCACCCACAAACCATCGTTCATCCGTCGTCAAAGTAGCATTAAAATCTCCACCAAGAGCCCATGGCACATGAATCTGGTCGCTCAACTCAAATAACGCCTGCCACAATATACGTCTCTGTATTAAATTTGGGCTAGAATTAATAAGAGTCAATTCCCATGTTTTATGATCATACCCACAAATCCTCATATGCACAAACTGTGGATGCTTCACTAATACATCAACTCTTCCCACTTTTTCGGACCACAAACACCAAATCCCTCCTTTAAAACCTTCTGCATCAATAATTTGCATAAATTGAAACCCTAATTTACTAGCAATCTTGATTGCTCTATTCCCACTGCATCTAGTTTCAAAAATAGCCATAAAATCCACATTATGAAATCGTGACATTTCCCTAATTAGATTAGGAAAGAGGCGAGCTCTTGTGCCCCGTGTATTCCACAAAAGGAAGTTCATTTAAACAGATTAACATTTTTTGGGGTAGAATCCCTTATCAAAACATCCTCATCTTCTCTAACCATCCCACCTTCACACATTGTTACTGCTAAAAGACCATTATCTTGATCCATAATGACCATACATTTATCTGTGATGTAGTTTCCTTTTTCCATTTCAATAGCCTGCATCGTTTCCCCTTTTCCCATCTCCATGCTTTTAATTTTTGTTCCATCGACCTGTGATTCTTTGCTATTCTTTAAAGTTTCATTAGGCTTGTCTGTCAACACAAAAAATGGATTTTGTGAGAAAACAATGCTTTCATCCTGGTCCCTACTCTCCCCCTTCTGTCGTAACCTTCGTCGAAACTTTTCCTCTAGCCATGTTCATTTTTTCTCGTGCACGTCTCTTAATCCCAGTCAGTCTTTTTTCTCCTACTGGGACCCACCTCTGTTCTATACCAGTCTTTTTACTTTCCATGCCAATTTGATGCCTGTCTTCATTCACTCCATCATTCATGTCCTTCCTTTCTACCGTCTGCCCTTTCTCCTTTGCACCAATCTGGTCATTTTTCTTTTGAAGACCCTTCTGACTTATATCCCCTTTTTTACCTCCTGGATTATAACTTGATCCAACCAAATCTAGTTTATTAATATTCCTACTGATATCACGTCTTACCAACATTTGTGGCCCAAAAATGCCACCCTTTAATTCACTCTTCTCAGTATCCTCAACATTCTTCCTTGGATTATCCATCTCCTTATCAGAGGATTTTCCTGGCACATTATCCGTACGAGTCTCCCCATTTTGCTTCATTTGAACAGGATTTTTAATATGACATATCCCTATATGATGTCCATACTGCCCATAATGAAAACAAACAAGATGTAATCCCTCATACTCAATCTTCCTGTCCTCACCAAAATGGTTAAAGAAAGGCAATAAAGGTTTTTGCAAATCCAACTCCATACAAATCCTAGCAAAACCTCCTTTCTTTGAAAAAGTAGTAGTTCTATCAATTTTTAGAGTTTTTCCCACCATGTTTCCAAGCCTTCTTAAAGATTCTACACTATAAAGTTCCGCAGGTAAATCTGGAAATCGAATCCACGCTGCTATTTTCTTCTGGTGATCTGCTTTACATGGATTAAAATTTGGTCGCCAACGTTGTATCATCTAATAATGGTCAGCAATCATCCAAGGTCCTTCCAACAGAGCGTAATCTCTATCCTCTCTTATAGAAAATGAAACAATAAAATAACCATTACTCAGAGGGGTAACTTTCATCGGGCTCTTAGGATTCCACATTCTTTCCATTCTCTGCCTCATAAAACCCACTCTAAATGACTTCCCTAAAAGTTTAACAATTAGAGAATTTATATAGGGTTTGCATCAAGCCTCATACTCTTCCTTAGTAAATTTCAACTTTGGATATTTCCCTCCTTGTTGCCAATTACCTCCTGCTTCATCACCATATTGATCTTCCTCTTCATTCTCCACATCCTCTTTCGAATTTTTACTACTTATTTTCGCGAAATAATCTTTCCAGCCATTAAAAGCATCACATGCTGACATGTTTACTTCCAGGAATCTGGAGTCTCCAAGACTCAACAATTTATCCCGGTACGTGAATTGGGTCCCCGGATTCTGGTTTCCATAACCGCTATCCTTTCCTTCCTTCCTTATTCCTGATTTCTCAGCCTTACTACTAAAGATCAGAGATTTCCCCCCACTTCCATTCTGATTCCAAACACCCCTACTATCATTCCCCTTCTCTCCGCCACTCGCCCCACTCTCTCTTTCTCCGTTCTCCACACCTTAGACTTTCTCTCTCATACCGTTATCGCGATCTTGATCTCCCTGTTAATCATATTTTAAGAGGACGTATGGATTACATGATACACGTGTCAAATTTTGATATTTTAGTATGACATGTGGATTACATAATTTTTTACTAACCCAACAAAACATATAATCACTAACTTCTCTACAAGTGTGACCAATAGCAATAATCGAATCATTTGCAATCAGAAACGCTTCACATTTTCATTATAAAATTTTTTTAATGATATATTTTTGTTTTGAGGAACCACAGCTATAAGATTATCTTTATTTTTAAAATATAAAAATAAATTTAAACCATCCATAATTAATTTGAACGGATGCTGCATTCCCTGATCCGTGAAATGACCTGGTTTTTCAGCCCAAAAAGAAATTAAATGGTCTAGTCTTACGATGCCCTTCTTCTCTTTCTTTTTTCGGGATTGTTAACCCATGGAACTCAAAAACTTAAAAAGAGTTGATTAAAAAATTCATGCGTCTAATCAATGGGCTTCTAGCCCAAAAATAAAATGGGCTAAGCCTCATGATATCCAAATAGTAACATATCGTAGACGTTTGTTCATGTGTTAAAATTTAGCTGCAACTTGGAAATTCCCCTTTACAAAAATGGAATTCTTGTATCCAAAAGTTTAATTATGCATTCTAATTCAACACCACATTATGATTCAAATAGAAACTTGCCATTAAAAAATGGAATCACAAAACCCATTAGAATGCTACCAGACTTGGACAACAAGATGACACTGAACTCTTTATTTGTCAAGAAAGTCCCCATATTCATTCATACTAAGATACAAAACATTCCAGGCCACAATTTTTTTAATGGCCCAATTCTTGTAAACCTGTGCTCTCCCTCACTAAATTTCTGAGTTCTAGGACTTCAAATGGAAACCAAGAATCAACAATCATTTCCAGACTTGCCATGAAAAATACACATAAAATCAGGCACTCATCGAAAATTGGGATGATTAAGCAGAAGCAGTGATGTACTGGATTGCCTCTTTGCATATGCCGGTCATTGTTGCTTCTGGTCCATAAACCTGTAAAAGAGACCTCAAAAATATCAGAAGTAGCTCCTCATAACTTAAAATACTTATTCTGATAAGGATCAGAAAAAGTACTGAATACTACTATAGTACTATCTGCCAAGGAATTGCTTTTCGACCTCAATTGGGATTCCAATCTCCTCTCCAAGTGCTCTCATTTTAGTAAGACCCTTCTGGTAGTTGGGACCTCCTCTCCTCACATATATATGCATCCTTGCTGCTTTTAGCTTTGCTTCCTGGTTTTGCAATGGCACAACAGTCAATTACCTCTCTACTATAAGCATATTGATAAAGATTGCAATAGAGTCAATTGAGGGAGGTTTCTTTTAACAACTCACACTTGTATCATAGTCTCAATGACTTGGGGACTTCGAATTCAGTTTGGACTCTCCATTTGTGTTGAAACAAATTTTACATATTTTTTTTCAGGTGAAGTGATTATTGACACATATTGACATGATAAAAATGGATGTTACACTCACCTTCTCCTTCAATGCTTGAATTATGCCACTAAATGTGGCGGCAACATCAGTAAAGTTAGCTATTCCTCCTCCAATCACAAGGGCTCTTTTTCGACCATCAGGGTTTGCAGTTGCACACTGCAAGGGCAAAAAACAAAGAGATAGTTATAGGGCAAGAATCAGGTAGTTGCTCGTTTTAAAATAATATAAGAGGAAGATAAGAATCACTAACATCAATCACAACTCTCGCATACTGTAACACTTCCTCTTCCTTTGGTGCCCCACTGTATTCTGCATAATTTCCAAGCTCGGATGCATAGCCAAGGTCTCCTACCTGTTTAGTCATTACGTTTTCGTAAATTAGAAATTAGTGGCTAATGATAATCAATAAAGAAGAGATTGACTTTGGAGACTGGTCGTCAACTAAGAAAAACACACCGTATCAGCATAAATCACACTAGCACCTCCCCCTGCTACCATTGTCCAAATCCGGCCCTTTGGGTTCAACACTCTGAATTTCAAAGATGCACTTGTCTGCAAGAATTAAATATGCAAACAAAAATCATGAACTTTACATGGACAAAAAATCGCTGTAGACCTAAAAGTGACAGTTTAATTGACAGAAAACTAAAATAGAGTTTAGAATTAGCACCATACGATTCTAGGAGCTAATACGTTATTTTTATTAAGAAGAAATATTGAATTTTTGTGTGCTCGCACATGCCTAGACACAAACATACACATAGCCTTCTAATGGACAAATTTAAAACTGATTACATAAGGATCAAAAGACATGTCAAAGTTGCATTTCTGCACCTTTTCATCTAATTCATGAACGAAACTCTCCGTGGGGCTCATAATCCTTCCAAATGGCAATGGAAATTCAAGGTCCCCCCATCTGCAAAGATAATTTAAGAGGAAAAAGTTGATACAAAAATATTATTCTGGCTTACAAGATGGATAGGACTTGATAATATTTATGTTTGAAACTAAGAGTAGATATTAATTAAAAGGATGGAACTCACTTCTTAAAGTTCTTGAAAGCAGCAGTGTCATCAAGCTCACCCCTCATATCCAATGGGTAAGGCTTCCCATTAACTAATGTGAAAGGGTTCATTTCCAGGAAAGTGAAATCCAAGTCTGGTACAAAAACAAACACACAAAAATTACTGTCAATTAAATTATTGTACTGGACTATCTTTTGGCTCATAAACATACAACTCATCAATATACCTAGAAATATAGTGAAAACCGACTTGAGAAACTCCTCAATTTCTCCCTTGATCTGTAAGCAACCGTGAATTACTCATCAACAGCAGGGATAAAGGGCCATGAATATAATTATGCGTGATTTTAATGGAATGGTCATGTTGGTTAACATAAAAAAATATGGCAATAAAAGTAAAACACGTCAAAGTAATTTACCTCCAAAGGAAGGGTTGCCACAAGTGGGGCAACAACTTCTGAAGTAAAAGAAATTCCTGTTGGAACAAATATAGTCTTAACCTGAAATAGGAGTGAACCACTTTTTAGTGACAAGGGAAGGTTAATGAGCTGAACTTACATTGAGCAGCTCATTTGGAAGGGTATCACATCCTCTTCCTAGTACCTTATCCCAGTTTTCTTCAATTTCGATTCCTCCACATTCTGAAAAGCTTATACTGTTTCCAAGTCTCTCTGAGACAATGTTAAGGTAAAACTCTTCATTGTGTGGGACGAAGGGTTCAACAATGAAAGTAGTTATGGGTCCTTTGCATCCACTCATCTCAACCTGTCCATTTAGAGAAAAATATCATCAATTGCTTAAAAGCATTAAAGATAAGTATGTAATGGAACTGGAATGAAGGGAAACTGTGAGAAACATAGAAGCGGCAGATGTAAAAAAGCACCTCTTTGCCTAGACGCTCCCTCACAAATGAAGCAACTTGTGCCAAATCCAGGTTCAAGGCAACCAAACCGCTTTTCCCTCGCTTTCCAAACAACATGTCAGGTTTCACAACCAATTTTGAAGATGAAAGCCAAGGTTCCTTCTCCACAAGCTCATTGAAATCAGTTTTCTCTGTAACCTAGCGCATAGAATGTAGAGCAGATTCATTACTCAAATTCAAAATTCAAGCTATGGTCATCTTTAAGACAGGATAGAAAATTGTCTCACAGAAATAGGAGTTATCACTGTTACAAGCATCATGGAGAAATTTAGTTTTGAAAAGGAGATTCCACATTGACAATAAGACATTCAAGAACTTCATTGACCAAACAAATAGAGTTTAAAAAAATTTCAGAGAGATCTATGCACATGCTGACTTATAATATGTACATCCATAACGACAACCATGTGAAGACTTCAAGCTGATTCATCCAGCAAACCGACCAAAATTCACAATGTGGTTCATAGCAAGCTTGAAAATCCAGGATAATGGATACATCTGCTAGCAGGGAATTTTGATATCTGACAGCTGCAATTGGTTTCTTAATGAAACAAAAACTTACATGGCAACCCTAATTTGTATTGAATCTAAATAATTGTTGCTGGCCCTTATAAAACAGAAACAAACAATCACTAACGTAATTTGAACATCATCTTAATCCAATAGAGCAGAAGTGCAAAATACGCAACACTGCCCAAAGCAAATTAACTAAACTACCACCCATAGCAAGAGTGCTTACTTGTGCAGACTTGATAGGCAATTCTTTGCCACAGAGTCTCTTATAGTACTCCTTCAACAATCTCTTGGAGTCGTATTCTCTGATCTTCTTGCGCGCCATTTCTTCCTAATATGTTCATTCAACCCAAAAAAAAAAAAATCCAATCAGTAATTCATAAATATCGGATCCAACTTTACCATCACCAAATGTCAGAACAAGAACGCTAGGAAAAACCAAAATAGCCCCATTAACCTCAAAACTCCGATCAGAATCGGGGATTCAAGGAGAAACGGAACACAGAATAAATAGCAGTACAAACGCAAAACAACAAAAAATTTAATGAGAATGGAGATCTGGAGGTTGGCAGAAGAATGCAATTACTTTCGGAGAGAGAAATGAGTTAGGGAGGAAGAAGCTAGATGAAGCAGGTCAGCAGGTGGGTAGATAGATGGTTAGATCCAACAAACAACTGAACGGTTAGTGGTTTGCTGGCTGTATTTATAGATGAGAAGATTGATTTTTGGAGGAATAAAAATTAAAGAAAAATATATGGGTAGGTCCGGGTCAGCTCAAGAACATTGCTTTAGATAAATACGCAGAACACATGCGGTATCTACCCACCCTCCTTAAATTCGGACCAACGTTTCAACCACTGCGAGAACGACAACGGATTTTGTTACCTTCTTCAATGCGGACCACGTGGCACTGTTCAATGCCGTTGATCTTCTTTTGGTCAATGATAACCGTCGATCAGGATAACGCTTGCTCATAATTTATGCATCCGCTCCTCAAATATTAACGAACCGATTTTTTTTTTTGAGAGTACCTCTTATAACGGAGCAAATATGAGGTGTAAAAAAAGTGTTTAAAGAGCTAGACAATTTCTTTTTTGGTTTATAAACGGGGAAGAAAATCTAAATATACTTTTTTTTATATCAAGGAAAAATTACTAAAAAATATCTCACTACAGAATTTATTACCCAAAATATCATAAATTTGTTTAAGAACTCAAGTACAATATATTTTTAGTAAATGCAATTCTTCTTCAACTAGTTATTCGCAAAACAGGAAAATTTTACACATGGATGTAAATATATTACACATAACTGAATAAGAATGGCACAAATTCAACTACCCTAATCCATAGGCACTTTTGGGTAGTAAATTTTGCGTTGAAGAGTTTTTCAGTGATTTTACTTTTTATCTATATCTTTAACAAAAGATAAATAAAAATATAAAACTGTGCTATTGAATTGTCAAACACGATTGGTGAATATTTTTTATTACATAGTTGATAGCTATTTTTAAATTTAAGGACTTTTATATGTGATGATGTCCGGGGAAAGAAATTGTGCTCGTGAAATAATATTTATCTTATTAGTAACTGAATAATTTTAATTTATGACGGAAACAAGTCTCGTAGGCTTTATTATGCATTTTCCTATGTCTTTTTGTTTGTTTTTTTTTTTTTTGTTGCTTATCTAGTTCACCGGAGCTTTGCCCCGACTACATTCGGATTCGACCCGCATCGCGCATCTGGTTATGGTGGGAGAGTCTCCCAATGAAAATTTTCTGCATATACAAGGCTCAAACCCGGGACCTTGCTTAAACGGAACCAGACCACTTACCACTTGGACCGACTCCCATTGATATCTTTTTGTTTGTTATTGATGTGTTAAGCTACATATCTTGCACAGTCTTAATTTTGTTCTATACTCAATGTTTAGTAAAACTTACTTGTCTTAGTTAGTTTCGTGTATATGTATAGTATCATAAAATGTTAGGTTGATAGAAAAACAAAGTTACATTCTAATTATTGTGAACAATACTATTGCATAAATAAAATATATGCAATATGAGGCCTAACATTCTCAAAATGATTTTTTTTAATTTATAAATTTGAAACCCTGAAACCATGGGAAAATGTAAGATTTTCTATATAATAGGAGAGAGCGATTTAGCCAAAAAAATAATGATAGGGGAGAGTGAAAACCAAATTAATCTTTTTTATCAAAACCAAATTAATCACAGGCAATAAAAAACAGTACCAAACTTATCCCAAGCTCGTGGAGTAATGCGTTTCTGAAATGAACATTTATAGACGGCTAAAAACGGAAATTAAAAAATCTATACAACAAACGGAAATTAAAAACAAATAGAGCATTAATGGCCATTTAAATAGAGAAGTTTATATTTTCAAAGTTGTACGACCACCCATGTCTTTCAGGTTAAAAACTTAAACTATTATTCACCTGCTTGCAAAAAAGTATTACTCCCTTCAATCTTTTTAACAAATAATTTTTAGTTTTATTGGGTAAAACGAATAGGTGGTTAATGTAACACCCAAATTTTATATTTACTAAAAAATATATTATAATTATTTGAGTAATTCAATAAAATGGTGAACATTCATGAATCTGAATCTTGTAAATTTTGAAATATTCATATTCATAAGGAAATGAACAAATTAATTCAAGAATTGAATTAATTTATAAAGGTGATAGCAAAATCAAGGTTTGGCCAATTTAACCCAGGATTAATTATTTTCTAATTAATTGAAGTTAATTTCAATTAATTAAGAAAAATAAAGGAAAATGTATAATTGGATTATTCTTGATGAAATCATTCAAGAATTGTGAAATTAGGGGAAATTATACATAATTCAATTATATGGATTATGAAATGTATGAAAAACATTTTTCTCCTCCTCCTTCCATAAAATTCGTCCAACCATGGAAAATAAGGGAAAAATCTAGTGTAACCCAATTAAAAATAAGTAATGAGAAGGTATGGCATAAAGTTAAGGGAGTATAGCATAAAGGAGAGAGTATGGCTTAAAGTATGAATGGTATGGTGGGAGATATGGTTGGAGGGATGGTGCATGTAAGGTGGAGTGATCTCAACCCTTGATTAAATCAAGGGTTAGAAAGAAAGATGACTAAGTTAATACACATTTTTCCTTCCTCCTCCATGTACATTTCATCCAAGGAAAGAAGCAAAAGAGAGAGAGAGAGAGAGTGAATTTGGAGAGCTCTTGAAGTTTAGAGAGAAGGAAGAGGAAATCTAAGGTAAAAAGGTTAATTTCTTATGGTTTTCTTATGTTCTTGTCATGAAATCCTTTTTTAAACTCTTGTTCTCATGAATCCGTGGTGGTGAAGTCATACTTTGAGATTAAAAAGAGAAGGAGGAGGAGCCTAGAGTAAGAGAAAGCCAATAAGCTAAATAAGGTAACTTCATAAACTTGCCTTCTTGTGTTGTTGTTGTTGTTGTTTCTTGATTTTTTAAGTTTCTTGGTTGAGTTGTAAAATTGGAAAAGCCATAAACCTAAGGGGTTATGTTGCCCAAAATCCTTTAAATCACGATTAAGAAGTGTTTAAGTGAGTTAACCAAGGATTAGAAGTGGAAGAGTACAAGTTTTGGAAGATAAAACACAAAACTATTTTTTTTCTATTTTCCCTTCAATATTTGGGCTAGGATCAGAATTGGTAGTAGGAGTTGGATTTTCATGAAATAAATGATTCTATTGAACTCAGTGGGAAAAAATAGGTGGGGTTATAATTGGACACTTTTTCGGTAGAGGCCGAAAAAATATAATTACGAAAACGCCATTGAAATTTCTAAATAGGGACTGTCAAGGTTAATTTTGTAATTTGACAGTGAATTTGGGCCCTTATTTATTGTACCAATAAAGAAATAATTTAAAGATAGATAGAAAATAAAGTGTTGAAAAGTAGTCGTTCATAAATGAGGGTATAGTTTGAAATTTGCCCTATAATCATTGAGTTAATTACCTCTCATTGATATGTGAGATTTAGTAAAAATGGATTTATAAATGAGACTAGAGAGGTAAATGAAAGAGTATTAGTGCTGAGTGGGGAACAATTAATATAAAGATGTATATTTAATAGGGGTAGAAAATAAAAAATAATTTTAAATTTTGAGACACAAGAAGAAAGTTGTTTATAAAAAGGATCAACCACAAGAAAAAGAATGTTGCTTATAAAGAGAATTGGGGGAGTACTTAGTTAGATAATAGTGGTAAATAATATATTAATGGGTTTTAAGAATAAAATAAATTGATATTGAATTAGTCACTTGTTTGGGGAACTTTGGTACATAAACAATTTTTTTTTTGTATGAGGCAAAACTCCTTTTATATATTTACCCTGAAAGTCGTAAAAGCGTTATTAAAAGGTTAGAATAAACAGACATTTAACCTGATAAGGTAGCACCTGACTCAAAATAATCATAATCAAATCTGTTATGCAACATTGTTTGATTGATTTGGTTTAGTGTTTCTTTGGAGATATTTATTATAAATATATTCATATAAATTGAGGTAAAACTCTTCTTCCGTAATCTTATATGATTATAAGTAGAGTTGGGAATGTGAGTCAACCCGCAGGTTGAGGGTTGGCCCGCACCAATCCACGGGTTATGCGGTGTGGGCCTGTGTGGCCCACACTTCTGTAGGTTGGCAAAATGCCAACCCTAACCCGCAGTGTGCGTTTGGTGATGGCTTTTTTTTTTTTTTGAAAGGCTTTAAGTTTTAACTTTGAAAAATGCACTCACCTACCAACCAAACATGATAACATTTAGTGTGTTTGGTGATGGCTTTTAAGTCTGATTGGCAGCCATAAGCCCAATTGGCAACCATCAAATTTTTTTTGTGTTTGGGGAGGCTTGTATGCAATTAAACTTTTGCCAAAACTCAATTGGTGAACGCTTAATTGTGAGAAGTTGGAGAATGAAGCTTTTATTAAAAGCTAGTGGCATTTTATGCTAGAGTGAGTTGTCTCAAAATTAGTTATATGATATTTACTTTTCCCATAAAATATTTTTTAAATAGTATGTAGTATAAAAAAATATTTTTTTAGTGTTTTTAATTTCTTAAAATATTTTTCTAGTTGTATCCACTACCCAATATGCTATCAGATTGATTGTAATTTTACCCACTTTCTAATTGTACCCAATTAAAAAATATTTTTTGAGTGTGTTAAACCCCTTAAAATATTTTTTTGGTGTTTTTAACCCCTTAAAATATCTTTTTGGTGTTTTAAATTTCTTAAAATATTTTTTCAGTTGTACCTAGTGTGTTATCAGACTGATTGAAACTTTACCTTTAATGTACTTTTTCAGCTCCAAAAATTACCTTAAAATATGTTTTCGCGTTTTTAACCACTTAAAATATTTTTTGGTGTTTTTAACCCTTTAAAATATTTTTTCAATCGTACCTAATGTTTTACAAGACTTAGTGCAATTTTGCCCTTAATGTACTTTTTCAGCTCCAAAAACTACTTTAAAATATTTTCTGGTACTTTTAACCCTTTAAAATATTTTTTCAGTTGTACCCAGTCATAGGAGACTGACTATAATTTTACCTGTAATGTATTTTTTTAGTAGTAAATAGCACCCAAAACTTAGAATATTGATTTATTGATTTCCATCCACTCTAAAATATTTTTCTAGTAACATATATTATTTTAAAGTAATTTTTAAAAATTTACTTGATTTTTTAAATATTTTTCCACCCACTCTCTCTTACTATTATCACAAAAATCACTTGTGTTTAAGCCAATCTAAACTAGTTTTACATTTATAAAAGTCATTTATATAACCACCAATTTAAACATAAATCACAATATACAATTTGACTTTTATCAAAAAAACAATACTAAAAAAAATTAAATTAAAATAAGTCCAATTGACAATCACTGTTCCAAATTATAATAGCTTCAATATTGTTCATTAAGTGGCTTTTATCAATGTTCAGCATCCCAAATTATAATGTCTTCATTATTGTTCATTAATGACTCGTATATTCCGGGGGTAAAAAAGATTCAAATAAAGTCGGAACCTTAAGTGGGGATCAACTTAATTTTGTTTTTTAAAATTAATGAACGCCGATAAGTTGATAGCTACGATTGTATATAAAGATACAAGTTCAGGTTTTAAATGTATAACCAAATAAATTACAGCGTATTTTTATAATTATGCTCCGTGATTTTCAGTTTCAAAATTATTTAGCAACGTCTCTATTATTAATTCTATTGAAAATATTTAGGGAGAATTGTGAATAAATACCTTCTTAATAAATTAATTGCCGAATGCCACCTTAAAAAATTTATTGTATATGAACGTAAGATTGTTTGCATGTTCATATGAAAGATTTTTACACATAAAGAAGATCGTTTGCACGTTTGATAACATTCAACAATTAATTTATTATAAAGATATTTTTAGACAATTTTCCCAAACATTTATCTTGATCCACGGTGATAAGAAATAACTCATCAATTTTTTTCATATATATATATTTATATATATATAACTGATTAGTGACTACTACAAAACATTAGTATATGGAAGAGACATTGCAGAACCTTAAATAAGAAAATTTTTGGAGAAGTTATAAATATATTCTAAATAAGAAAATTAATCATTTTCATACCCCCATTTACATATTAACCCCTAACATTTAGATGTCATTATTTAATATTTATATTAATAAATAATTAAATCTTTTTGGAACCAATTTATAATTGTTCCCTCAATTTTTGCCGTCTTCAAATCAGAGTGTGTGTGTGTGTGTAAGAAATAATTTTGAACACAGCTTGTCACAAAATTTCGCTTTGGTCCGAACTTGGTAGAAGGACGGGACAATTGAGCGGGGAAAGGCGCCAAAACGACACCATTCCGTCGCCGTTTTGGATCTTGATTTCAAAAGGCTGAAGTTATCGCCGATTGTCTGGATCTGCAGATCGGAAACCTTGGTCTGTCTTCGTATCGGACGTTCAGTCGTTTCGTCCACTCTCTCGCTGCGCCTCTCGTCGTGCTGCCGTCAGTAACCGGCCGGTAAAATTGGATTTCCCCTCTTCTAATTTCTTTCATAACTTTCTCCATTTCTTACTTTCTGAACCGGGGAAAATCTGTGTCAAGCGCAACCATATAACGCCTCAAACTTGGAAGGCCTATACTTATATTCGAAACATACACTTTTTTAGGCTTTATTCAATTTTGTTATTTCAAATGCTCTAGGGCTAATGGAAGATTTCGAACAGTGGAAGGAACAAGTTGCTCATTGGTGGCGTCTGGGTTTGGAGTATTTTCGTCAGCTTCCCCCAGAACAGCTGTATGCTGCCGCTGCTGTATTGACATTTACAACCATACTACTTCTGTTTAGTAAGTGGTTACATCCCCATATTGTTGCCTTGCTCCTATAATTACTTATTCTTTTCCAGAGAAAGTGTAGGCTTGTATCGTCGTGCGTGTTTTCCTTGTTGTATGATGCGGCTCATTTTGATTAATTTAGAATTATTACTGATTTTTCTGTTGTGTTTTATGTTGTAGTTCGCTTGTTTAAACGTGCAAAGTCTAATACCATTGTACTCACCGGCCTGAGTGGGGGCGGGAAAACTGTTCTGTTCTATCAAGTAAGCTCCAAATGACATTCTTACATAACGCTCATCCATCATATTGGCATCTCAAGTCATTATAGTTGGTTGGCATATCCATATGCATTTGTTTTGAATATTTGACATCTATGGTTCATTTACTTTTATTTATGGGTATAGACTAGAAACATTTATCACATGACTATCATTCGTCAAGCTTACTCAAGAACCGTGCTCAATGGGCGTAGCCATAACTGTTACTATATAATTTGAATGAAGTGATGTAATGTCGAGCCAACAGCCTGTGTGCCAACATGTGCTAGCTGTCTCAATTTCTTACACTGGTCCGTCTTTAGCTAAGATTGAGATGATAGAACGAGTGATAAATTCCAATGCAGGTCATGACATCTCATAGTTTAAAACTCAAATAAAAGATGGGCTGCAATATTAGGAAAGGCAGCGAGACTTCTGCAAAATCTTTTTGTTTTCTATAATTGGAAAACAGAAGGTGGAGAGCTAGGTCATTTTTTTTAGGTTTTAAAATGCAGAAGCTTGATTGTGAGTTGTAACATTACTAAGCCTGAATATTGTCTGCAATAGTGCGGCGTCTAAGACAAAACAAGGGTCACGAAAGTTCAAGGAGGATTTTGTCCCACGTTATCTCTTGCCGTTAAATGATTCTATATAATCTTTCTTCTTGAGAAGTACGGTAGAATTTTCTCCTTTTCTCTGTTTAGTCATCATCTGGTTTGTTGTTAACCGCTGTCATAACTTTCATAGAGGATTCAATTATATATAGTGTAAAGGCAATGTTCTGCATTTCTGCTGCTAACATTTAGTTTTTGATGTATTTTTTATGCCTGTGTCAGCTTAGGGATGGCTCTACTCATCAGGGCACTGTTACATCAATGGAACCTAATGAAGGCACGTTTGTTCTACATTCTGACACAACAAAGGTACAACGTTAAACTTTTGTGCGGGAGATGCAATGTGCAACTTTATTTTTTTAGTTGACTTTTCTATCTGCCCATTTACATTTTTATAGTGTATCGTCTAAATGAAAAATTTTCCTTTCAATTCTTGAATTAAGGGAACTGAGATTAATTCACTAACAGGATCGTGATTTTTCTTCTACTAAATTTATTAACAGATTTGAATCTAAATGGATCATGTATGAATGGTTACTCTCCATATCAACGATTTCACTACTTAAACACAAGGGCATTATTCTATATCTACTCAGTATATGTGCCATGCGTAGCACAGAACCTTTAAATAAAATACATCTTCACTCAACAACATCTTAATTTGAAAGAAAAGGGAAAACTGAGGGAGAAATAGGAAAGAGGGAGAAAATTAAGAACGGGAGCTAGGTAAGGGGTTTGAAAATCATTTTTTAAGGCTGAATTTCCATGCTTGTCTTGGTCTCTATCATGTACCTTATTGTCTATAATTATTAGAGGACAACTACGTTTTTTCATCTAAATAGTGGAAATATTGCTTTTAGATTGGAATGATAAAATGCTCGCAGTTATCCCTTGTTTTTCCTATGTTGATCATGGAATTATAACACTAGAAAAAATGTTGTTCTTTTTTTCCTTATCAGAAGGGTAAGATAAAGCCTGTCCATCTTGTTGATGTGCCTGGGCATTCTCGTCTTCGGCCCAAACTGGATGAATACTTGCCTAAAGCAGCTGGCATAGTTTTCGTGGTTGATGCTTTGGAATTCTTACCAAACTGCCGTGCTGCTTCTGAGTAATTCCCTCTGCCTTTTTTCTGCATTGCTACATTGTGTGCAGTTATTTTTATATCTTGTTAGTTGTTGCTACTTTCTAGATTATCATCTTTACAAAATTGGTTTTCATCCTTTATGTCAATAGTAGTGTGGAGTCAGTAGTATGCAATTGGCAGCGGAATTTAAAGTTTTAAACAATTAACCTCCCTCCCCTCCCCAAGTTCCTTACGATGAGAGCATTTCAGTACCTGTATGGATTCTAACACTTACTTTATTTTTTGTAGGTATCTGTATGATATTTTGACCAAGGGAAGTGTTGTGAAGAAGAAGATTCCTTTGCTTATTATCTGCAATAAGACAGACAAAGTCACTGCCCATTCCAAGGACTTCATCCGCAGACAGATGGAGAAGGAGATGTATGACTTCAAATCCCAATTCCTTAATGCTTCTCATTTGAGCTTTGATCATTTGCTTTGTAGGGCAATTTTTTCAAGCAGTTACTTTATAAAACTAGAAGGATCAAAAGCGCATTTAAAACTTTGGAGTTTGTATGGATCATCACATGGCCATGGCATCTTTTTCTTTCAATGTGGAATGTGAAATCATATCCCTTAATTAGATGGAGATTTTAGAAGGAATCTAATGTTTCTTTCCCCATTCACAAGTGCTTTTTATTGTTAATATTTGGAGCTTGTTTCACTTATCTTTTCATTTCTGCCAACTTCATTTAGCTTTTGTTATCCTTATATAGTGATAAATTGCGGGCATCAAGAAGTGCAGTATCAGATGCTGACGTGACCAACGAGTTCACCCTTGGGGTTGCTGGTGAACCATTTTCTTTTTCTCAGTGCTATAACGAAGTTACAACTGCAGAAGCTTCTGGCATAAATGGCGAGATATCTCAGTTGGAACAGTTTATCAGAAAATATGTGAAGCCATAGCTGGATATTATAGTTAATTTCAATGTATGAAAGCTGGCCCGGGTTGGTCTGCTCGGCTGTTAGAACCTTGGGGAAAGCCTATAAATATTTCTAGTAATTGGCTAAAAAGAAGGCAAGGAGTAAATTAGAGAGGGTTAAAATAGTAGGGGACACCTGGTGTATGATTGGATTTGAATCAACTGATTGCACCATGATTTGAATTTGGATAATTTTTCTTGTCCAAGTGGCATTTTGATCTGTGGATCACTTTATTGTCCTCTACTTGTTTGCTTACTGATTTTTTTAGTCCTCCTGTTCTAGTCATTTCTGAGGTCAGATTAGTCCTGTCATATCTGTTCAGCTTCATTTTCACATTTGGTTAATTTGGACTTCTTTGTAAATTATGTAAAATTCTAGAAATTGGAAATGATTATTGTATAAGGCCTCTCTCCCGAATAAGAAAGGAGCCCTTTAATGGGAGGTCCTTCTTCTGAATTTTTCTGGAGTGACACGTTATTATCATTGGAGGATTGTTCTTTTGGAGCTTATGAACCAAGTAGATTTCATTTTGCATAGAAAAGTAAATATCATTTGGGAGAAAAGATCATGTGATCATGTTCACCCTCCAATCTTAACAGTGAGTAGAAGGGTTTGCTTTGGTTAAAAATACAAGGTCTCAATCCCATTGTTCTCAAACTATCTGTATTGATTATATATATTACAAGGGTGTTTTTTTAATATGAATAATGATTAAAAGGCATATTTAAAAAAAAAACGTATTTATTACAAATGAATAATTTAACCTTTTTTTTAATATTAGTAAAATATTATCTAGCTTTTGTATGTAAGACTGAAGAAGTATCATATAAATAATCAATCTACTCTTAATCTTTTACACTACCTATAGAGGGTTGTGGATGAGCCAGTAGCTATGTGTATTTGCTTGGAAGTGTTATTTTTTACTTAGCTATTTACATAATTAATTAATCATCATTGCACATTATGTATTAAATTGATGTTTTGTTATTGAGATTTTCTCAAATCTCACCCCTTTCTTCCATATACCAACAAAAGGAGCTAATTCCTCATAAAGAAAGAGCATGTTGGAGGAGTAGTTTTGAAGGTGGAGACTCCGACGAAGCTATTAGTTATTGTTATTTTGAATATTAATTATATTTGTGGCTAGTTGTATATGTGGGCGTATAGCTTAAATTATTGAAGTTTAGTCTATCTTATGGTATGTAAATTATATGGTCACCCCTACAAATGGAGAAGCAGTTTCTGAATTTGAACCCGTGACCTTCAGTGCCTTATTGCTGTTGTGAGACCCACCCTCTTAATTCGACATAATATTAATATCAGAGTTTGTTTTTTTTTTTTTTAGAAAACTACAATCTTGAGCCCCAACGTCACTTGGGTCATGTTTTACCTTGTATGTAAACAAAAACTTCAACAATATTTGTCCTCGCATAAAAGTTTTACGTTCTTACGAAAGATATATATTGAAAAATACACGAAATATACAAAAAAAAAAAAAAAACAAGAAACTATTCACGAGCGCTAGGAAAAAAGAAGAAGATACATCTTAATCTCAAACGAATTCAAACATCACACCTACATACATAGAAATCTTCCCCTTCATAAAATGCCTCTCAAGTGAACACTATTTTGTAGGGTACAATAGTTATCTCGTATTTACCAAAATCTAATATCTAAATAAAATGGCTGGCTCAGCTAGGATTATTAAAAAGTTATTAATTAATTAATAATCAATAATCTTAGAATGTGTTATCACCGTACATACTGGCAAGAATCAGGAAATGCTCTTAACAACCATGCGAGCTTCAACCTTGTTATTAGAGCAAATGCGCCATAACATGGAATAAGCAGTACCCCCACAGCAAAGCACCTAAGTCCAATAGGACAAAAATAATATAAATAAGCTCAACTATTAAACCAAAACTTCTACAACTAAATACTGCAACATTAATTTCCTACTTTTTTTAAGTTCATATTTCAAGGCCTTGAGTAGATAAGAATTAAATAACCACAAATTCCAGTTTGCTGAATATTTACACCTTTTATTGTTAGGGGTGACCTTACAAAAAACTTTCTTCCTTACATGACTCTCTATGATTAGTTTGGTTCGGCCTACCTAAGAGATTGTCTGTCTTCATACTCTTCTTGTCCATATTATAAGTCATTTCTAACTACCTCACCAAAACTAAGGAGAAGTGGTTGACTCGTTAACTTTATCTCAAAATCATGTATTTTTTTAACTTCGCCTATATGTAAGAGCATACATAAACATTACATTAGACTTCAAGCTTTCTCCCAGGAAACCATAATCGGGGTAATATTGGGAAAAAAAGTTCATTGATGACCCACCAAAGCATGCATAATTGGCAATAACATTTATATTGTGTGGAATCTTTTGTAAAGCTCATGTATTGGACAATGTTCATTTGAATCAAGAAGCTGAGGTTGAAACAGAGTCAATAACATACCATAGAGGTGCATATGAGGATGATAAATCAAGGAAAGGATAAGGCCACCTGATACAAAAGGTTATTAGCATATTGTAAACATCAAACTCAGTCTTCTTCAAGCACAAGCTATGAATGATCAAATAAAGGTAAGGGATAGGTGTGTTTTTTTTTACCACAATGAAACAAAAGCATGGATGATCCACTGAAAAACAACAAATAGTGTCGTCCACAGAACAAAGTATGCAAACCGAAACATCGGAAATCTCTGTATATATACATCAACAGAAAAATGGATGTCAAATTTGAGCTCAATAATCTGAGGAAAAAATGAACCACCAGAAAGTTAAAACCGGACTCACCAAGCGATTCAATGATGTGTCCCCGAGGAGGAAAATAGCGTTAATGGAGTGCATAGAAACAATCAACTGAAATTGAGAAGTGCAACTATATTCAGATGAAAGGGAAAAAAATCCTCTAGGTAGTAAAAGAACAAAATTTGGGAGCTTATTTAACCTGTATTGAGCCTAATTTGCTTGATCATTAAGATAGAATGTTACATTAAATACACTCATTCATTATGTTTCATATTGTATTATATTGGACAGAAGATGAAACGGACAAAAGATGATAAAGGAGTTTATATCCAGTTGCTTTCATAGATATAAGTTGTAAAACGGTGGACAGACTGAGAAGACATTTTAATATTCAATGAAAATGTACAGATTAGTTTCAATTTTTTCAATAAATATGAAGATAGAAAGAAGCAACACACACTTTCAATTGACAATTTTATCTGTTTATTAAGCATAAAGCTTAACCTCCAAAAGGATAAATGATAATCAAGGCACATTAAAAAAAACCATACTTACAAAGTTCAGTCTGTAATCTTTGGATGTCAAAAATGGATAAATGATAAACCAGAACACAAAGTCAGTGAGCAAGACAGCACCTGCACAAGTCTGATCGTTTGAAAGAAAAAGAAGAAAACAACGATGGCTATAGTTAAAGATTACAGAGAAGGACAATGGTTTGCTTAAACTTAAAAGATAAAATTCTCATGTAATATAAAAAATCTACATCAGTAAATTTGAAAAAAGAAAGAAAGAAAAAGTCACCTGAAAAAGTATTTGAAAAATATAACCCCATAAACCAGCTGTTCTTGGAGCATTAGGCTCTTGATGTGAATGTGAACTCTTTGCAAGGTTAGACATATCTTCACTGTCCCCAAGCCTAGAAGCCACATAAATGCCTTGCTCAGTATCCAAATAAGAACGACTGACCATGTCATCGACAAATTTGTTTGGGTAAACAAAACATCCATATATGGACAAACATGATCCAACCTGCAGGTAAATTGAGAGCAAAATCAGTTGAATATATAAACCAAGAATACATTGGAAAAAGGAAACTCCACAGATTAATTTTATAATTTCATTGATTTATTGGGAATCTTTTTTTTTTATTGGGAATCTGAATCAACAAGTTGTATTAAATACCTTAGTCCTAACTGCCCCCTAAAATAGGGTTTAAGAGATAAACACAATTCTACGAAAGTTTCATTCTATGAACTTTTTTGGTGTAATATAGAAGAGGTAATATATGAAAAACTTACCCCAAAGTATATAGTGATCAAAGTAAATGTCCACCTGCCATGAAAAAGAAAAACCACAAATATACCATATTAGACTTTTCCATAGCTAACATAAGCACTCTATTGTTAAACATAATAACCTCGTCTCATATATCATAGATAATCTATTGTTAAAAAAATTCTGAAACTTGCCACTTGAGGTAGTAACAAAACACATAAAGTTCAATTTTAAAATAAGGAGCAATGAAGAATAATTTTGTTTTATCTATATGACCATATAAAATAGCATGACATATGAAAACCTTGAGAAGGGTATATTATTTCAAACAAAGATGCCAACAAGACTGGAATATACAGTGATGTGAGATAATGTAGCTTACTGAGTATAGAAGTAAAATATGCCTCCCCCATCGGCGGCCACATTGGCGATGATCAATGCCAAAAGCACAAGAAAAGCAATTATTCTAAAAGCAAGCAGCCAAGCAGGATGAATTCCTCTAACACAAGTCTGCCATGCTTCCTCCTCATATACTAACCCAGCTTCTTCTCTTTGATTTTCTCTCCTCTCATGTCTTGATTTATTGAATCCTTCATGCCTCCAAATCAAAAATGCAGCAAGAGACATGGATATGAAAATCCATAGTGCACAGAGGAAGAACCTCCAATTTAACCAATAGCTTGGGTTAGTAGTATCTGCTGTCATGGTGGGTTGCCAAGTATGGCTCGCGTATCCTGATAAGAAACTCATGAGTGACTTACAAATGCTTAAGAAAATGTCTTCCTGGTATGATTTTTAATGCTCTATGTACTCAATTGAGGCCAGAGACCTCTCGATTTTGCAAGGTGAAGAAAAATTTACAGATATCATTGAAGTGGAAAACTAGGGAGAGAAAGATGGCTATAATGACAGTAGAAAGAAAAATGTTCTTCCCACCAAAAAGGCAAAAGCAATAGTTGAAGTTCTTGAGTACATTTGAATGATCAAGCAGAAAGGAGTTAATTGTCAGCAAGTAGACCAAATGAATTTTGTGGAAAAACCAAGAATCAGTCAAGAACATCTCAAATTCTCAACCGAGTCGTCCCCAGAAACCACGAAGGAAAAAGGAACTGACATAGACTAATTTAAAGAGAGATCATAAACTTGATCAAGACCAAAGATTACTTGAAGCATGACAGGAATTAAGTTGGGAACAAAACTAAGAATTTAGAAAAATCAAACTTAAAAAAAATGCAGGGTTTTAGGAAAGAAACGTCTGAGAGCTTCCCAGCTAGCACACGCTAAATAGGGAATGCATGTTCGAGCTTCCCAGCTAGCACACGCTAAATAGGGAATGCATGTTCGAGCTTGTATGTCTCCCACCACAAATGCAACCGAACAACTAGAATTAAAGCAGAACTTTGTTGTAAGTATCCCCAGAGAACGAAAACACAATTTGTGCAAAAAACAAGGGACAAAAACTGAGAGATCAGATACAAAAAAGCTTGCTCATTTATCAATCTATCTAAAACTCAGATTCCTTTCTTCGGATGGGTTTCACCCGAAGTCCCAAAAGTTCGTTACCTCCGTAAATTGATTCTTCATAAGGAAACAAAAAAGAGAATGAAAGGAAATGAAGAACTTACTGTTACAAGCAAAACTCAGAGAGAAGATAGGGGTCGATGTTAAAGGAAGATGCTTTGCTTCTTCCTTTTCGTTGGGAACGAAAGATAGAGAGAGAGAGAGGACCCAGAGAGCTATGTGTACAGTTTAACCCGTAAACGAATTTGCTGTGAGGGAAAGAAGCAAATCCTTCGTTTATTTTTGTCCTAAAAAAAAAATTAAAAAGATGCTTCCTTTGCTGATATCAGAGAGGATTCATGATCCCAGTGAGGACAGAACTAACTTTTTCCTGGGAAAATAATTCTCTTATCCAATGTCAATTTTCGTTGCGTGTTCATAACGAAGTTGATTACTATTATTATTAGTGTTGTTATTTTATTGATCAATTGTGACATTGGTTGGGGTTGGTAGAGTTTTTTTTGGCCTGGTTGTAGTTGGCAGTTTGAGCTTATTATCGTTATTATTATTATTATCATTACTATCATTATTACGTTGGACAGATAAGGTGTGGGTTGGAGCATATGAATGTGAGCGAAGCAAAAGCTTGAAGTTGTGGCGAACCATGCCTGTGTGTGTGTGTGTGTGTGTGTGTGTGTGTGTGTGTGTGTGTGTGTGTGTTTTTTTTTTATGCCTGTATATTGCTTTTACTGGTGTTAATCACATATATATAGTGGGGAGAGTTAACAGAAATATACTATTATTTATTTATTATGGAATTTTAGGTAATATTTGATAAATGATAAAAGATATCAGATATGCATATATTTTTATATACTTGAATTTCGATTTTCAAAATAATATTTAATTATTTGAATAATTTAATCAGGGGTTATTTATTTATTTTTGGGTTAATACGATACAATCTTTATTTTCTTAAATTTGTCATATTTTTGTTTTGGTATCTTAAATTTTAAATTAAAACCTAAATCATTTTACCTCTTAAACACAAAAACTCATGATTTGAAATTTGAGAAGCCAAAATTAAAATTAGAGCAAATTCGATGGATAAAAACTTATATTAACCCTTTATTTTTACAAAAGAAAGTTAGAAAAATTATAAACAAAAATAAATAAAGAACAGGAGTCAGGACATATTTTTGCAAAACCAAATGCTAAAAGTAGTTTTCAAGAGTAATATAATATTCTAACTAGACTAGATAGTGTGAGATACACTAAATTAAGGATCACTCATAATAATTGAATAATTTATATAATAGAAGCAGAATAGTAGAATGTGGATTTTAATTATATAATATAATGATTGTGGTCTCTTTCAGAGGTGTTGTTCTGCTGGTTCTGTCATTTTTTCACTTCTATAATTCTTTAAATACGTTTTGTCCTTATTTTATGTTTGTTTGGGTGGTGTCATTTTCGTGCTATAAACGTATTTTCCATTATGCCCATCTTTGGTTTCATTTATTTTAAATAATTTTATACCGTAAGATAGGATTATGCATAAGAAATTTAAAGAAGTTTATAAAACGGAATTGATTTTTTTTAGATATATTAAAGGGTTAAGGGGCAAAACTAATCTTAAACTTTTCTTAAAAGTGCACTCACCACTATAATTTTTTTGTGTGCAAAAGTAACCATAAACTTTTAAAAATGGGGCAAAAGTGACACTACGTTAACGGCAGTTTGTTCAAAAGTTTTTAAGGGGCAAAAATACTCATAAACTTTTCTCAAAAGTGCACTCACCACCTTAAACTTTTTTTTAGTGTAAAAGTAACCATAAATTTTCAAAAATGGGGCAAAAGTGACGGTTTTCTTACTGTGTTCAAATGTCATCTTTTGATTGTTCTAAGTCCAGGAAAACAGCACATCGACTTATCCACCATGATTTTTCCAAACCAAAAATTGAAAAACTGATCTTCAATGAAGATGACGTCGTCATCCTGCTCTCACCGACATGCCGTAAATGGAATTATTGATATCAATGGTGTCGCAAACGCAGTTGCCAAAATTGTTGATGGGGAAGGATCTCAACAATTCCATTTACTGCACGTCAGTGAGAGCAGGATAGTGATGTCATCTTCATTGAAGACGGGTTTTTCAATTTTTGGCTTGGAAAAATCATGGTGGACAAGTCGATGTGTTTTTTTCTTGGACTTAGAACAATCAAAAGATTGTATTTGAACCCAGTAAGATAACCGTCACTTTTGCGCCATTTTTAAAAATTTATTCCTATTTTTGCAATCAAAAAAATTTATGGTAGTGATTACATTTTTGAGAAAAATTTATTAGTATTTTCGCCCCTTAAAAACTTTTGAATAAACAGTCATTAACGGTAGTATCACTTTTACCCTTTTTTCAAAGTTCATAGTTACTTTTACACCATTTTTAAAAGTTTATGGTTACTTATGCATTAAAAAAAGGTTTATAATGCTAGATGCACTTTTGAGAAAAGTTTAACGATAGTTTTGCCCCTTAACCCCATATTAAAAAAACTAATTAAATTATTTTAAAATTTATATTTGTCATCCCCCCCCAAACTATTTTGCTGAACTTATAAAGTGATATATAATATAAGAATATACAATATATGATATGATTAAGTAATTTATTTAGCTTTCTTAAACTTTTAAAAAAGAAAGCAAACTTTATCTTATATTGAAGTCAAGAGCACACACTTAACATTTCAGGCCAGGTGCTCTCCCTAACATCTTCATATCCTTCCAAATACAGAGACCTTCTAAATACACAAGCTCTTCAAAAGTTACTTAGGGAGATATGTGAGTGACCCCATCAAATTCTTATTTGTCTTGTCTTATTCTGAGCTTGTCAGCAATTCTATCAATAGGCAATGATCCTGGTGGGGCTGATGAACCCCCCACGGCATTCAATTCATCCTCATCATCATATTCATCACCGTTGTCATACAGATAATCTTCGTCATCGTCGTCATCATCATCCTCAGTAGCCAAGCCATCACTAGGATAAGTGTTGTCTTCTTCAAAGTCTGCAAGCGAGCCTTTAGCAGCAGCAGCATCACCATCTTCACCGGAAAATATTAGTGCCGGGGAGGAGTGTTCAGTGGCCTGTGAAGCAACCTCAAATTCCTCTACCTTCTCCAAGAGAGCATCAGGATCGACAATAATCTCATCCAACAACAGCGCTTTGCTCGACTCGATCGCACGCTTCCACAGGGATGTCATTTTCGGACTCGATGGCATTATGTTTCTGTCATGCTTATTTTGATCATCCTCAGTCTCACCTGATCAACATACCATATCATCAAAGCAAAGCCACACAGTACTGTTAGCCCATGATGCTTTTACTTTTCACCATATGGGGGTAATATGAGAATATAGAAACAATCTTGTGTGTGTGATAATTATTGAGGTATCTCTAGGCAATATTTTCATCATGATTTCATTAAGACATCATTATATCTGTAAATGCAAAAAGATCCGCTTTATTTGAAAAGTCAACAGAATGAAATTGTCATACAAATTTAAAGGAAACTAGTGTGCTGCAATATTCTTTTCTTAAACATACCTGAATTGTCCAAGTTCCTTGCAATACCAACTTCAGGAAGGCTTACAACTGGAGGAGGTTGAGGATACATTGATTTCCAATCTTTCCCTCTCCATATTAGTATCTGTTCATCATCAAAGGACAACAGCACACAAGGAACCAATTCCTGCAAACACAAGATCCAAACAAGCACAACATTTTCATGTGTCATTACTTGCTTGAGAAACATATAAATACATAGGCCAACCATAACAGAATTATTATGTAGCACAGGCAAAATCAGCCAGGCCGTGTATAGACAGGTCTCAAGAGAAAATTAACCTTAAGCTTGGCTCCTATTTTCTTGTAATCACTGGGTTCCAACCCCTTGCAGTCAATTTTCACCAAAGGACTTCCTTCAAAAGCATGTCTTGCATCTTTCACAAGGGAAACATAGACTCCATTTTTTGCTGCAATATTATTAAAGTAAATCAGTAGTTCAAATTTGACAGTCAGAAGACTCAGAAACACAAATCTTGTGCTCATATATATGTAATTTGTGCCAAAAGAGGAGGGTAATTACAATCATTTGTAACATATAAGAGCGCCTAGAAGGGTGAATATATCCTAAAATAGTCCTGTATCCCTTGTATATACGTCATGGTCCTATTCCCTTGTCAAGTATGATGTTCTAAAACTTTAGTTTTTGAAATAAATTTTACACCATAAATTTAAATAAAAATATAACAATCACATAATTTATGATGTGTTTGAATGATTAGAGTTCTGTATTTTAAGTTTATTTGAACTCTAACAACATAACCGATTATACCTAACTGAAATCAAAACATCATAAAAAGGTTTACACAAAATTAAATATCAAATATAATGATAATATTTGTTGATATACTTTAACACAAATATAACACTTATAATTAGAATTATGCTTTAAAATCTTCAAATGAAATTTGCATAAGATCCCATTCTTCTCATTCCTACCATGCATTGGCATGTTAGAGATATTGGAAACCGCTGAAAACTAACTGAAATAAGACCATCTGCCACTCATGATGAAGACAAAGACACGAAACTGGGTATAAACATTGTACTATAGATGAATATATTGACACAACTCATTCTACTAGAATTGAGACGCTTATTATTCGGCCACCCTTCTAAAATATACCAAAACTCAAAAGACTTTGAGTTTCAAGCAAAGATTTGCCTCACAATCTATGATTCTGCTGCTTTTAACAAGACATGTTAAGGAAACAAGTGATGTTAATTTGGAAAACTTCTCCATCCAACTGAGAGATAGTGTAACTGAAGGAAGGGTAGTTATGGGGTGAAAGAATGAACATGGATGACAGAGTGATCTGATGGTCCAAGAGAATGGCTTACCTAATTTACATATCGGCAATAGCTTTTTTCCTTTCTTACGGAATTCGTCAGCTTCAGCTTTCGTTAAGCCTTCCGGAGCTTCTTGGATAAGTTTTGGGTAAACCGGAGCAGCTGGCTTCCAGAGCATCAATGGATACTGTGGACGAGTACGATAGTTATAATTTCTCCCACGGAAAAGATAAACCACACCACCAACACGATGGATTATTTTACCCCCAGTTTTCTCCTGTGATAAAATGGGAACAGAATATCTGAATTAGTGTGCGTTCAGATTAGTTTTTGGAGAATAGCTTTTACGATTTACGAGGTAAGTATGTGATGGGACTTTGTCTCGATTTGGAGAAAGGTGCTTCTGAAACCATGGTTTCAAAAACACACAAACACACACTTAATAGCTAATAAAGAGCTACATGAACTGATGCTTCCAATCTCCAGGTCATGTATTGTTCTAAACATTTTATTCATGGGAATCATGGTCCAAAGAAAAGAAACTTCCAGGCAAGCAGTCCATGCTTACCACCTAGCCAGACAAGACCTTAAAAAAGATAAATAAAATAGGATACCTCAAGATGATAGTAGACGTTATCCATATCTACGGTTGGGACACCTTTGCAACGAACTTTACAAACACGGGATCGCTTCCAATGTGAATGTATTAACTCCAACATGTTATGTGTTAATCCATCCCTTCCTAGACAATCCCATTAAGAAGTCGTGGTATTCAATATTCTATCATCACCAAAACCGAACACATTGTAGAAATCACTCATTATAGCATTTGAAAGCAGCACTTGACGCGGACATACAGTATAGGCATTAAAGAATTCAATAACGTAGCATCAACGAAAGAGAAACAACAAACACTCAGTAAAATCAAGAACTCACCGAGATTGACCTGGCGATTTTCCCTCAAAATGGGTTTAACAAGCATTCTTATTTCCCACCTCTTCAAAGGCTCCCCAAGTATCTCCTCCCTCGTCTTACCCTCCTGTGGATACTTCCCAGCAGGAAACGGCCCTGGCATTTCAACATGCTTCACTCCTTTCGTTCCCGGCGGGGGAGGATTGAAAGAATCGAAGAGCGGGATTTTCTTCTTCGAGCTCTTCAATGGCGCTTTACCAGTCCAAGGCCTCGGCATTGTGGGCGGCGCGAACGGCAAGAAATCCGGCTCCCGAATCGCCAGCGGCTTTACCTTCGGCGTCTCGGAATAACTGAACTGGAATTCGAACGGAGCTCCGGGAAGAAGGTAGGACACTCCGGACTCGCCAATGACGACGGAGCGATCGCCGTCCGATTTAATAACGCCATCTTTAACGGGTTTGTAGTACTTGGAATTTCGATGGTGCTTCAGGCCAGGATTCGAAGTGGGTTTTGGGGGTTCAGGAGGGGGTTTTTGGGACTTGAGGGATCTGCGAGGAGGTGGGTATTTAGGAATTGGGATCGGAGGGGATGGAGTGGCGGTGTTGACGGCGGGGTCGGAGGGTGGTGGCGTCGAAGGTAAGGACGAGAAGAGGTTGCGTCCAGGCAGTGATGCTACAATTACCATGGAAGTTTTGGAAAAGGAAATAGAATTTAGTTTATGCTACTAATGAATATTGAAGCTGACACTGAAATGGATAGGGGATTCAGGCGAGGAGAGGGAAGAAAGTTTTCTGGTTTTTCAGTTGCTGGTAATGACAACGAAGCTAATAGTGCATTTGATATTTTGTTATCGTCGTTTGTCATCTTCTATTCCCTTTAGTTGCCAATCTTATCTTTTGATGTCGTCCATCATCAGCTACGCCTGCAACACACGGCGACGAATCATGATCCTTTGATCCCTGCCATCCCCCGTCGTTTTGAGCGTTTTATACTTGCCCCCCTTTTTTTTTTTTTGGTTTCCCAAGGTATCCCCCAGCCCGACAGGCCAAGGACTAATCCTCCGCAGATCTGAGCTCCATTTAAGGGTTGCCGCTGGCCAATTGGCTGCTGCATACACAAGGCAGGAATCGAACCCCTGACACTTGCTTAAGCGACCTAGTGAGCTTACCACTAGACCAACCAAGCTTGGTTTACTTGCCCCCCTTTTTATTAATGAGCATTTAGTTACATTCAGCTACTACGAAGAGAGTAATATCGGCTCAACCCAAGCTCACATCGCTTAACCCCGGCTAATCTGCATTACCAACTCATTCAAATATGGTAAGGCCTCATTAGATAATTCTTTTTTTTAATTAAATAGGTAGACACTAACGACATGAGGTTATAAGCGAAATCACGAACTTTCATTTAGAGAGAAGCTCTTCTACCATTAGGCTATAAAGCCTTTAATTAATTGGATAACTTTGTCAAAACGTTTTCCCGCACTCACATGAATTTAAACCTCAAACCTTATATTTAGGTGACCAAAACTCTTTTTCACTAAAATCAATGCTTGTTGGTCATGTAATTCATACTCTTTAATTTTTAGGCCGAAGTTTTAGGGACTTCTCTCCAATACCCCTTTCCATCATCTTCCCTCCTTTTTCCTTTTTCATTATTGGATGTTAAGATCTCAACAGTTTAGATTTAACATCTTATAAAAATATTATTGTGGTTTTACTTAAAAGATACAAAGATAATTTTAACAATTCAAATTTATTTTGTATCTTGTGTGAAAAAAAGTATTTTTTTATCTTTTAAGTAAAATTATAATAACGTTTTTATAAGAGATTAAATCTGAATCGTTGAGATCTTCATCCAATGGTGAAAAAGGGCAAAGGAGGGTAAAGGATGGGAAGAGATATTGGAGAGAAGCCAATGCCAATGTTTTAATGCTTTTTTCTGGGTTAAAAAAACTATGACTTAAATACTAAATTTGGAATAAAAATTTGTATAAATGCAAACTAATATCTTTAAAAGAGATTTTCTTTTCAGAAACATATATCTTTTTATTTGAAACAAAAGAAGGATTTCATTTAATTAGTTTAGTAATGCTCAAATCTGATCTAATTTTATTAAATATTAGATGGTTACTATATTCTTTAACAAACTAAATTTGAAGAGAGTATTGTTGTAAAAAAGAAGTGGAGGAGATCTAAGTACAGGACAAATAAAAATCAAATAAACTGCAGTTGTCTGCCGTCGGGGCTTTTTCTTGTAAGAAAATTATGAATAAAAATTATATAATTAAATGGGCTACTCAAGCCCATCGGGCTATCAAATCCTTGTGTCAGCTCATATCACGTGATTCTGAAATTGGGCAGGACCAACCTTTTAGTTATGAGCCCAATAAGTATGCCACAATCCCATCGATCTTCATGAACCCGCGTTGTACCAAATCTTCAATCGCTTAACCCTAGGGATTCATTTCAGTATATAAGCCTCCCTGTATCTGCTTCAGTCTATTCAAGGTTTCAGTCTGAATCGGCGACACCATGCAAATCTTCGTGAAAACCCTAACGGGGAAGACGATAACCCTCGAGGTTGAGTCTTCTGACACCATCGACAATGTGAAGGCCAAGATTCAGGACAAGGAGGGGATTCCACCGGACCAGCAGCGTCTCATCTTCGCCGGCAAGCAGCTCGAGGATGGCCGAACCCTAGCTGACTACAACATCCAGAAGGAGTCGACGCTACACCTTGTGCTCCGTCTCCGTGGTGGAGCCAAGAAGCGTAAGAAGAAGACCTACACCAAGCCCAAGAAGATCAAGCACAAGAAGAAGAAGGTCAAGCTCGCCGTTCTACAATTTTACAAGGTTGATGATTCAGGTAAGGTTCAGAGGCTCAGGAAGGAATGTCCCAATACTGAGTGTGGGGCTGGTACTTTCATGGCCAACCACTTCGATCGTCATTATTGTGGCAAGTGCGGGACGACTTATGTCTACCAGAAGGCCGGTGGTGATTAAACATTGCATTTTGAATCATGGGTTCGTTACTTTCTATAATGTTGCTTTGTTGTTGCGGCGGTTTAATTTTTTGTAGAATAGTTCAGTAGACATCGTTTTAAATTGTATTTGACTACTCCAAGGTTTGGATCTTTTGGGATTTGCTTTTAAAAGTTTTGTTTACATAAACTGATCATTATTGCTCTCTTGATTTTACTAGTCGTTTTGCTTTTACAATTCAGCTCTATGGTATTACCAAGTATTTTGGTTCATTGCTGGAATGAAGTCAATCATCATTTAGATAAGATCATTGTGTTACAATGTTTTGGTATGCTGCCTGGTTGACACTTTCATAATCAAGCATATTATGAAATTATTTTGTCAATTATGAAAATCAAGCACATAATGCATAATGCATAGTGAACAACCATGACGCTGTTAAATTTTAATTTGTGTTAGACAATGCTTGTTTATTTCAAAACTTCTGGTGAATAAATTGCAAATCTTGATCTGAGGTCAAAACATTGTGAGTTAAGTTGGTGAATAATCAATTAGGAGCTTTTTAGAGTAACTGTGAAGATTGATATTGGGCCCGAACATTCTTTAGAAGGAAAGGTATGTGGAATATAACTCTTAAGATAACCATTTGATGCCTCTGTTAGGTATTTCACATTACATTTAGTGGTCATATGGACCCTTAATCATAGTATATGGTAGGCTCAATCGTAGTTGTGAAAAGTATTAGTTTAAGATTTTTGTTTCCCCCAATCTGTAAGCATTACAAAGGTGTGAATATTTGGAACCACGTTGGATGGTTCTAAAACTATATGTACCCGGGTTGTTTGAATTATATGATACAACTATATGTGTATATTTGGAACCACGTTGGATGGTTCTGAAACCATGTTTTGGCAGAAGCAACATTCTTGCTGCTTGTGCCATAACCATGGTTTCTCATCCCCAAAATATGGTTTCAAACAAGCTAGTAGAATGGAAGGGGTCAACTATGAGTCTTTGCTTCTAGATTGTATTGTTTTCTTTTGGAAAGTGAGTGTTTGCTTAGTTTTGGAAAATCTGGATTATGTTATGACTTTTGATGATGAAACGTCAATGAAGATTGTATAACTACAATATTATTTTAACAACTCACTTCAGATGCCAACGTTATGTAGTTTATATGTAATTTGATTAGTGCATGTCATCCTTTTGCCCGTAGTATTTTTGTTCATTCATTAGTAAAAATACTTAGTTTATTCTATGTTGCACAGAACTTAAAATCTCTGGTTTCAAGTTGGACGCAGCTTAGAATTTTAGGTTTCCAGTTCTGTTGAGTTGCTTCAGCTCGATCGGGTTGAACAATTTTTTTAGACAAAAAAAAAAAAAGTTATTTGTGGCATCCGAAAAATAACATTAAGTATGAAAAATAAGGAAGGAAAAATGGCTGAAAAATCTCTGTTGCAAAATTTATTACTCAGGTTTTTTTTTTTGAATGAAATGGCTGTTTCATTGCTATAAGAAACTGTACAGGTGTAAAGTTACGTGAGGTTCTAAAACTGAAAACTAACTATGAACGAGTTACAAGAATGATCTGAAAACAGAGAAGCTCTTCTGTGTGTGACTTGCTCTTGCTCTAATCTGCGCAAGGATCCCGTCAGCAGTACAAGGTTCATTAGCAAAGATTCTGTGGTTTCGACCGTCCCACAGTTTCAAGCAGGTAATGCATAGACCCGTTTTCCGTGAAGTGTCAATTCTTGGAATTCACTCGGAGACCGCACATCCAATATGAAATATCTTTTCCAAAGAAGTCTACAGACATATCTGAAGGCAATACCTTCTTCCAGACAGTTGCGGCAAGAGGGAAATGCTTAAAAACATGGTCAATGGTCTCTATACCTCCCGTACATAACGAGCAACGTGGATCTTGAGTGAAACCCCTTCGAGCTTGTTCCGAATTAGTGAGTAGCTTGCCCTTGACAAGGAGCCACATAAAGGTACGAACACGTTGGGCAATTGGTAGTTTCCATATTGCTGGCCAAATAGCATTCGCTTCATTCCAATTAATGGATTCCAGCGCTTGATAAGCAGACTTAGTCGTGAAGTCGTTTGTGGAGGTTAAGTTCCAAGAGCAGGAGGGATGCCTCTGAAGTGGGTTTAATCTAGTTGCTGATATTTCTGCAAGGATGTTTTGGGGCAGGAGGTGTTGGAACAAATGCCACTTCCAAGATCCATTCCCATCAATATAGTATTCAATACACTGAAAAAGAATCAAACCTCTCTAGAAGTAGGTAACACAAGTTCTCAAATAAATTTCAGGAATCTTCAGCAATAAATTTGGTAATAAGGGATTGTTGAACAATTTTCTCAATAAAAAATCACATAATAAATCAGAAGTAATTGATGCCTCTCCATATGGACAATGCCGAGTTTATGCAATCTAATTCTTGTTAAGTGCAATACGGATAACATGCATTGATATGTGATTCTGTGCCAAAAGTCGGCATCGTCTAAGACCAATTCTCAATAATTTCTTTGCAATATAGCCGAAGATAATTATTATTGCTATATTTCAATATCTTAAAGCTCTCCAACTTAGGTGATTTAAAACATAGATAGAACAAGTGTATGTGTTGTCTTGTATTTAATCAAGATCTTCCCTTTTTAGACAATCCAAACATGACGAAGCTAATAAAAGAGCACAGGAGACTGGGAATGGTTCAATGTGGTCAATGTCATGATACTATTGTTTGCTCATCAAACTCCCTCAAAGTCACAGCAAATACTACAAATGCATGTGGAAACTTGTGATGTGATCTTCAATAATTGACACTTCACTCATTCTTCCCCACTCACTCAACTCATCATAATGTTCTTCCACAGTCCACTTTCTCTCCAACCATGACTTTATGTATATCCTACCCCTTTACGTGTCCCTCAATTCTTCCTCTTCCTGTCTTTAATATAAAATCTATTTTATTAAAAAAATTAAATTACAAACTAGATTTTATATTTAAGACTAAAAAAGAATATTACTTTATTTAGAATTTACAACTTTGAAAGACTTTAATTTTACAGGGATTTACCTATCCATTTTTCAGTTTCAAAAGCTATTTTTCATGTCCATGAGATAATTAGCAAGACCCTTTTTGGAGGTCGGGCTATGTATTTCATTTCATGTCCGGGTTCAATAATTTAAGTTACTCTATTTTATTAAGACTTAAATTTAATGGAATACGCTAGTCCCTTACAAAAAAAAACACACACCATTAAAAAAAAAAGGTTACCCTGTTTCATTACAGCAATTTTTGCTCATAAGATTGCGTGATTTTCATTTACGGTAGATTGAGAAGAGTGACCTGAGGACGTGTGATAAATGAACTCATGAACGTATATGGAAATGGAACAAACAAGTCTGTAAAGGGTAGTGACAAAAAGAAAAGGGGCATTATTGGAAAAGAGATTATAATTTAGAGGACATTCATCTTTATGCTTGACAAATGGAATTTAAATAATTAAAAGCAGCTATATATCCGGTTCTTGACTCCTACCAACCGCACAACTTTAATTCATTTTGTCAATAGCAGATCATGTTCCCATTATTATTCTTGAGAATAAGATATCCTTATATAATTTTCCTTGCAGCACACTCTAGCTAGCTGCCTAAGAATTATGGACATAGTAATCAATCTTAAAACTGGTTAAAAGTTATTCACCTAGATAACCTCAAAATGGTTCACCTTGGTTTAATATTATACACTTAATACTTGATATCTTTAAGTGTATAATTTTATTTAGGTACATGTATCCTTCTATTATAAATAATCATATTTGAGACACGTGCGGATATTAAATGTAGCTATATCTTGTAATGAAAATTCAATTTCAAAGTAGTTTGTCACATTGACATTATTGTGTTAGCGACTCGTATGTTTTGCCATACCCAACTTCCTTACTCGTGAGGTTTAAGTGTATAATTTTATTATATTATTCTTCTTTTCCGGCTTTCACACATTCATAAAAAACAAGATAACTCTGGTCCCTGTGCATGCTTATCCAATGTATTTGGAATCTACTCCCGATCTTATTTATAAGAGTTTGATAACTGAATTATACGGTTTAGGAAAGCGGTTAAAATTAATTTAAAATAATAAGATGTGTTGAAATAAACTTTTTTTTTTTTTTTCAAGTATGTCCTTATTTATAAGGGGTAAGTTAGAGAGAAAAATAAAATAAATATAAGTATCACTAACCGTTTAATTAATGCAATATATATAATTAATGAAAGATAAATGAAAAAACTTATTAAATATTGATATAACTCTTATCGGGCTCTTATAAAAAGGACCAAAATAATTTAAATTTTGGGTTCTTATAAAAAAGACTAAAATAATTTAAATTTTAGATTTTTATAAAAAGAACATAAAAATATATAATAGAGGCTTACACAAATATCTCCCTTCTTTTCCTCTTCCCTCTCCCTTGAAGATGACCCATTCCTAGAGGTGGTAATATGGTCCGGCCCGGTGGGTTTAGGCCAACCCACCACGGGTTGGGACCATATGGGTTCGGTCCTAAAAGGACCGCATTAATATGGGTTGGCTAAACCATAACCGCTGGGTTGGCGGGTTGGGCGGGCCAACCCATTTTTTTTTTTCAATTTTTTTAACAATATACTAATATTGTTTTTTTTATATACAATAAGATTGTTTTCTCCACACACTTAAATATAACAAAATTAAAATACATTACAAATTAAATATTCATCACAGGTCCATACACAATCCACAAGTCATCAGTATAACTTAACAATAATCAATAATTAGTTAATATTAAAGGTGTTTCAATTTGAAGCACGCTGAGGAGAGTAGGGATTGAGGAGAAATGGGCTGGACTTTAGACTTTGGAGTTACGGTTTTGGAGATTTGGACTATTGGCCAATGGTTCTTCCTTTTCCCTCTTAGTTAAAAAAAATATGGGCCAACCCGCCAACCCGGTGGTCCAACCCGTGACGGGTTGGGACCATATGGGTTCGGGCCAAAAAGGACCGCATCAATATAGTCCCAGTTTTATAAAACCCAAACCACCCATTTTATCGGATTGGACGGGCTCGGCCCACGATCCCAACCCATATTACCACCTTTACCCATTCCTATCCATCAAATATGACCTAAACTTAAATGATTCAAATTTCAAATTCAACACGTAATAGTTGTTGGATTTAGTGGAAGTGACTTGACATAAATCAGGCTGCAACTTCAAATCATTTATGAGTGATGAACAAAAATCAAACCAAACACATGAAGGTGGATGACTAGTACATGTCAAGATCAACATTCTTTGGTTATCCATGTGATAAGTTTCATAGTGACCCATGAAACAAGTACTACTTGACCTGCAAATAATTAAGCATAGAACTTAGAGCCACATCAATGTCATGATAAGAAGATAGGTAAACTTTCTCTGTCAGACCTTATAGTGTGTACATAACCGTAATCCGAGAGACTTAGATAGAGTCTCCACTTTTTTAGGTTCAGTGTCGGAGCATATTAGGGCAAGGAAAAGCTCCACAAGTACCTCACAACTCAAGTCATTAAAGCAAAGATTATGATTGATTGAGTCCTTTTTATGTTTTGGATCCGTGAAGTCAATATACTTGAGTTAGTGTGTATTTAGTAAACCTCTAAATTATGATTTTAAATTATAGTTTATGTAATCTGAGATAAAATTTCTCTCATATATTTACCTCGTAAGTCGTAAAAGCTACTCCCTTTTGTTCTAATTATAAGACAAAGTTGACTTTTTTGGAGAAATTAAGGAAGCCAATTAAATTATTTTAGAGTATTTTTATTTTTATTTTTTTCTCAAAACTAATTAATTTGACTAATAAACTAATATATAATCTAATGATACTAAAAATATAAACACTCTAAATTAGTTTAATTGGCTTCCTTAATTTCTTCAAAAAAGTCAATTTTATCTTATAATTAGGACCGGAGGGAGTATTAAAAAAAATAATCCAAACATATACTTAATTTAAGTGAAAACTATCTATTCTCTGGGGTTTTGAATGTAAGGATTAGATAACTAATTTAAAAAAATTAAGAAAATTAATTAAGTTACTTATAATAACAATATATCTTATCTCACTAGAAGAGAATCGTATAATATCATCTTGCTCTATCATTTACGTTGAAAACTACCCCTACAATATCTCATTTAATCATTTGTATTAGAAATTAAACTAGCCCTTAAAAAATGCAATCAATGGAAATAATTTGAACAAAAAATTTTAAAGATGGGTATATTAAAATGAAATCAAGGAGTTAATTTGAAATGTGTATTTTTTTTTTGGAACCTCAACTGTTAATTTAGTTCAAGCCCAACCAAAGAAGGGTATAAACAAAGAAATATAAGAGTGATTAACAATTTGAGTTTGAATCAATTAAGGCTGATGAGGAGATATATATATATATATATATATATATATATAAATATATATATATATATATTTGAATGAAATTCAAAATAAGTTGTGCTATTCATCATTTGCAAATAATGTCGGTAGTGATATTTAATACATTTAATATACAATGTAAAATTTATAATAGGTTATATATAATTCCTAAATTATATCACCCATTTTTGGCAATGGATGATTGGATATGCCCATTCCCTAGTACTGTTTTGGGACCATATATTTTATTTTATTTTATTTTTTGGGCCAAACTTTTGGGACCATTTATTGAATGCAGTATGCCCGCATCCAAGCGGTCACCATTTTTAATGTCATATCATTGACCATTGTCTTGGGCCACAATGTCCATACTCTTAACATTTCATACTATTTTTTAACTCAACGGTCAAAACCACACGAAACCAAAAATAAGAAAATAAAAATCATGAAATAATTTTTTTGGTTAAGGTGTAAATTTATTTCAGAAGTTTTTATCAGTGTTTTTAAACCCGGACCGGATCGGCCGGTCCGGCCCGGGAACCGTCGAACCGGGCATTAGACCAGTCCGGTCTGGGTTTTTTATTTTTATTTTTTAAAAAAATCAATTTTTAAAATTTTTCTTTTAGAATTGCATACTAATAAGTCTAAAATTTTCAATTTTTCATCGGTTTGGCTTGGGTTGAGCTCCTGTTTGGCCCCGGTTTGACCCACTGACCTTTAACCCAATACTTCAACCGGTTCAATACCCGGTCCGAGTTTTAATACCTTGGTTTTTACTGATAAGTAATGTTGCCTGAAGCTTTTTGAGATTTAATGTTGTCTCAAAAGTGTTAAAGTGGAGCAATTTTACCTCATACCGTAACATCAATTTTTTAATGGTCAATGTTAGTTTTTTTTTTTTAACAATATGGGAAAAATTTGCAATGTTTTGAAAATTCCGAAATAATATTAAACCTGAAAAAATTTTCAAATAACATTGTTCTTCAACAAAAATTTTCAGAGTAAATTTACGCCTTAACCTTCATTTTTTTAGGAAACAAACGGAATTGACTTTGGTCCCTTACCCCAAAGAAAAGGAGGCTACTTTTCCTCTTATGGGCCGTTAGATCAACATCTCAACGGTCTAGATTTAATATATTATAATAATAATATATTATTAAAAATATTATTTTTATAATATATTAAATCTGATTCATTAAGGTTAGGATCCAACAACCTAGAGGAAAATGACTCTCCCTTTCTTTGGGGTAAAGGACCAAAGCCGGGTCCCAAACAAACAGCTGCATGACTACTCTTTGTTTCAGTCTCCACCTTCACCTATGTATATATATATATGTATATAAATGCTTGCTCTCTCTTCATCTCAGCTTTGTCCTCTCTCTCTCTCTCTCTATAGCCATGTCTACACTAAACGAGCTTCATCTTCAAGAACGGATATGTTACGTGCGATGTGGATTCTGCAGCACCATCTTACTGGTACTGATCATTCTTGAACTCTTATTTCATAGCTTCTTAGATCTGACATCATTATATATATATATATATATATATGATTATAGTGAAGTTGTGTTTTAATTTGTTTGCATTATTATTATTATTAGGTGAGTGTTCCATGTAGCAGTTTATCAATGGAGGTGACTGTGAGGTGTGGAAAGTGCACAAACCTTCTCTCTGTTAATATGATAAAAGCTGCTTTTGTCCCTTTTCAACTCTTTCCTTCTTTCCAGCTTACTCGTCTAGATCAGGTATTTGCATGCTTCATTAATCAACCTTTTCACTTCTAATTTTCATTACAGGCATAGTGATATATATTCTTCTTGTTCTTGTGATTTCAAATGCTTTGTTGTGACTATATATATATATATATATATATATGTTCACAGCCCAAACAAGGAAGTCCAGAAGAAAATGCAGAAAAGAGTAATTGTTCTGATAGTGGGGAAGATGATGCAATAATTCCAATGAGTCCTGCCATTAATGAACGTAAGTAACAAACACCAGCTTTGATCAGCTAATCACTTTATATACAACAAAGGCATTTGTTGATGTAAATCAATTAATTAGGGTGTGTTTGGCCAGAGTTTCCTATGCCAAAACTGACTTTTCATCTCAAAAAGCTAATTTTGGTTCAAAATGTTGTTTGACATGGCTTTCGGGACAACTAATTTTTTTGCTCAAAAGCCATTTAAAGCTGAAGTAAACATGTCTTGACTTTTGATCTTTTAGCTTTTTTTTTTTTTTAGATTTGAATTTACTGAAATTGACTTTTTAATATATTATCCAAACAATTCTCTTTTAAACTAACATTTTTTTTTTATAAAAACCTATTTAAACATAAACTACATTACATTAATTGACTTCTCCAACTTTAATTTGTAAAAATCAGTTAGTATCTGAGCTTGGTGGCAGCAACTATAGAAAAAGTTACTTGCAGAGAGTTCTATGTGATGAGAAAGTTGAATAAAGTGTTGCAGGGTGATCATTTGATGGAAACTAAGATAGTTTAAAGAACTAGTATATATAGTTTCCCATTAAATGGTATGAGATGTCAATCAATTTACTTGAAGTTTAGTGGTCTTTTATATGAGATATAGGGTTTGAAACCAGTTTCATTGATTCTACATAGGCCCAGCCGGGAAAAGACAAAAAACACCATCGGCTTATAATCGCTTCATCAGGTAATATTTCAATACACAGAATTGTATATTATTACCATTAATTAGAATAATATTAATTGGTTTGATATGCAGAGAAGAGATCAGAAGGCTCAAGACTCAAAACCCAGACATGGTCCACAAGGAAGCCTTCAGAACAGCAGCCAAAAATGTAAAAGAATAAAATCTTTTTTAGTTTTTATTATTTCCCAAAAATTGTAAAGAATAATAAGCCTAATGCCTAAAAAATTTGTGTTCAAATTATTATTCAGTGGGCCAATTTCCCTCAAGCTCAATCTAAAGGAGATGAAGAGAGCTGTAGCCATGTGGACCCACATGAAGATGCTGAGGAGGAGGACGTAAAATCATAGTAATTTCAAAAGCATCAGTACAATGTATCATAAAATGTGGATCTCATATACAATCACATTCTCTAGTGTCCCTTTCTCTTTCTTTGGATGTATCAATATATAAAATATACAAGACGGAATTTTCTTTTGCCAGCACTTTTTGGATATTTGTTTCTTCAGTTTATCCTTCAACTAACATATGATCAAATATTTACTAGTGTAGAAAGTCCTTAAACCGGTTAAAAACACTGATTCTTCAACTGATGTAGATACAACTGGTATAAAAAGTGCAAAACTTTCTACACCGGTTATTAAACCGGTGTAGGAAAACTAATTTTAGCTATATCGGTTGATAACCAGTGTAGAAAAGGTTAACCATAATCAAGCTTGTACTCTTATAAAGTACGAAACTATGGTATTTTTCGTATATAGTACTTTATGTTATTGTAAACAGTGCAAGACTTCATGTGATGTGAATGAAGAAAGATACCAACAATGAATTTTGTGTTGGTGATGAGGACAACTTTTGAACGATGAAACGTCAACATGATAAAAACTTGCTATCTCTGTCTTACCATACAAGTTGTCTCTTAATCATTTTCCTTCTAGAATGCAAAACTAAATAGAAAACCGAATCATTTAGCAATAATTGACTTTTATTTTTCCTCTGATTCTTTTTTCCTTTTTTCCAAGTGCACCAGCTCCATTAGTCTTCTCAATGATCCAATCAAGATGGTAATAATTTTGATCTGAGATCACAAAAAAGAGAGAGAGAGAGAGAGAGAGAGAGAGAGAGAGACTCTGCAGGCAGAAATTTTTAAGTTGATTGACTTAATTTAGTGCAGAAATTCTGAACCCAATTAAGTTGATCGACTTAATTTAGTGCAGAAATTCTGAGAGATGAAACTCATGAACCTATAATATAACTGTAGAATTGAATGCTACAACTATAAAGTACTATTTATCTTTAATAACTTCAATTGATCACAGAAAAAACCATAGAGACGACTAAAGAAACTCAAAACAATGTTGTTATTGTTAAAATTTATCTGCTTCCAACTACTCACTTGAGTTGTTTGAATTTCAGTAGGCTGTAACTCATTAGATCTCCTTATAGTCCCATAATGGGCTTCATTAACATAAATAAAAAAAATTCAAAGTTTAAATCAAGGCAATGAAAGCATAAATACTAAATAAAGTCCAAATTCTTGTAATTATGGAGCCTCATTAATGAAATCACATACATTGCATACTGCCTATATACTTGCCAGCATAATACAATATCACTTTTCTAATTAGAACAGATGTAATAATCATCATTGATTCTAGCTGGTAATTAATAAATAGAAAAGGATTTAAAACCCATGATATATCTTTAACTTGCAGAAATCATTATTAATATATAGAGTTGATCATGTCACTAGCTTTTCCCACACATGATTATTCACTGATTACTAACTAAGTAATCCTCTATTTCCACTGTTTGATCCTAGCTGATGTGAAAATATCTACCTGAAAAGTAAGAAAAGAAATGCTCAATGCTCATTATAAGCTTCACATAGCCTTAAGAGACTAAAAGGATATATATGGAGAAGATTCAAGTGTCTTCTTACTTGTTGTAGAAGGCCTTGGTTGTGAGATAACTTGGAAATATGCTCTAAAGAAATCCTTATTCTCCTTTTGTAGCTCTTTCCACACTGCACAACAGTAATAATTAAATTCATGTATATACAAACCTTCATATGTACACACACACATTTGTGAAGTATATATACCTGTAAGTGTAACAAGTGGGGTAATTCTTGCATGCTCTGCTAGTGCCTTAACACATTGGTCTTGGTTCATGTGAAGGATCAAGCATCTCTCTATAAGATTCTGAACCTGTGTATTCAATTTCAGTGCATGAAGCTGATAAGTCATATATATATATATATCATAAGAGTAAACAGATACATGTAAGAAAGAAATAATCACCATCCTAATATATGTTTGAGGGTGACAATAGAGACAAGGAAGAGCAGGTTGGTGAGTGTGATGCATAATGTGTGTAGCAGTGGACGAAGACAAAGAGAACAAATCAGGAGGAATATGAATAGTAGGAGAAGAAGAAGTGCATGGACTCTAAAGGAAGATATTTTCTTTATTTATATATATATATATAAGAGGCTTATATATATGTGTGTGTGTAATGTTATCCTGTCATATCATAAGTGAAGGGCCAAAATAGCTCAAGAAATCCAAATGATGATTCACCTCATCCTCAAAGAGATAAGAAAATTCATATTACTATATCTATATCTGGCTAGCTAGTTTCTCTTTTTTTGTATTTTTTTTTTCTATTTTTGGGAGTGAATTTTATGTGCTGATAAAGTGTATAATGTGGACAAAAGCATAGCCACTAGCATTACTTCTACTTGCTTGCTGTCACTGGTGTATCATAAATGGGATGAATTAATGTAGCTAATTGGTTAGATATGTTAAATGGGTCCTACGTGTTCTTATGTGCCATGAATATAGTGTGGTCCCTCCATAGAAGAGAAGCCACGTTCATCATATTTAATAATAGTAATGGAGACAGTGGGCTTCAGGACAAAAGAAAATACAAGTTGAATTTGCATTTTGATATTTGAAATTTGACTCTCAATAGGTTTCATGTATAGAGACGGGGTTATAATTGATGAGTCAAAATTATAATGACTCAGTTGTAGAGTCAAAATATAAGAATTGAGTTACAATCAAGTTAAAACTATAAGAACTAAAAGATTAGTTTTTCCTAAATTACACACATTTATTTGAATTTGTATTCTTTTTTTGATTATTTGATAAGAGTTTTCCTTTTTGAGGTTTAGAGTATAAACGGTTTTCACTTTTCCTAATAAGTGCATTTTACGGAATTCAAACTTATATTCTTCTCTTTATAAGATGAGGCCATTTACTACTCCAATCAATAACTTATTGGCCATTTGAATTTGTATTCGAAGAATATGTGTTGTTTCCACTATGACGTGTAAATGTTGCCATATTAATTAAAACCATCAATTTTCTGGTACTAGGTCACAATCAAAGCCATTATGATTATAGGCAATGGCTATTCACAAGCTGACGAATAGTGTCATCTCTGTAAATGGTTCTCCTTAAAACCTACCCAATGTTCATTAAGGAAGAGAAGCCTCTTCTTTTCTTTTTCTCTTTACTTTCTTTTTCTGATATTTATCATTAGTTCAGATAAAAAAGGGGAGTAAGAAGAGAAACGGAAAGAAAAATACCCTCATCATCAGTTTTCGTGAAGTCACGGGCCCTTTTTCAAGTTTTTATCTGTAAAGCCGAGTGAAGTTGAATGACACAGCAACAACAAAGTCATATTTCACTGAGTGAAGTCGGTTACATGGATTATACAATATCATTGTGTTTTATTGAAATCAAGTCTTTAGATAGAATATTAACTAATAGATCTCACTCTATAACCTCCTTAAGTGTTCGCTTCGGTTTTCCTCTACCTCCTTTTAGATGACTTGATACTGTTTGATCAACCCTTCTCACAAGTGCACCCAATAGCCGCCTTTGAACATGTCCAAATAACATCATATAATTTTCTACTATTTTCTTCTTAATACTTATCACTCCAACTCATTCGCGTATATAATCATTATGGATCTTATCTTTCCTTATATGACTACAAATCAATCTCAATATCCTCACTTTGGCTAGGTCCACTTTATGCTCATGTTATCCTTTTAAAATCCAACATTCACTATTATATAATATTGCTAGTCTTAAAGCCGCATGATAAAACTTCCCTTTTATTTTATTAGATACTTTCCTATCATCATAAATAACTGATAATTTTTTTACCATGTCTTTTCCCTTTTTCCCGCCGAACAATGCCCTTGTTGGCCTTCCTTCCTCTATTTATAAATTGGATTCCAGAATTTTGCATGGAAAGAAATAGTACAATTTCCAATAGTTCAAATAAATAAATATACATACTGAATTCACGTGAGACTCACTTTTTTATTTTTTAAATTGGGATCGGGTTAAGCAGGATAAGGACGCTGGTGGCCTAGGTATTCGTGATATGGGGAAGCAAAATGAAGCATTTATCATGAAACTTTGTTGGCATCTCCTCACTAATAAGCATGCCTTATGGGTTCGGGTGCTTAGAGCTAAATATCGTTGGGACCAGACAAACAGCCCTAGGACTATGAGGAATGCATCGCTCACTTGGAGGGGGATTTGTTCCCTGTGGGATAGATTCTACAGGGGAGTAGGCGTGAAGGTTGGAAATGGGAGGCAGACATCCTTTTGGTATGATAATTGGTCGGAAGTAAACAAATCATTGATAGAGCTTGTTCCAGGCCTTGAAGGATTTGTTGATAGTGATGAGAAAGTTCAAGACTTTGTTAGCCCTTGGGGTGAGTGGGATGTAGATGGTTTCAGCGACCAGTGATTGACCAGATTTTGTGTGCACACATTCCCAGTGATGAGAGAGGAGAGGATATATACTACTGGAAGCTTTAATCTAACGGTTGTTTTTCTGTTAATTCTGCATATCGGTTTAGTTTTGCAGGTACCCAGAACCGGGGAGAACCATTATGGAGATTGCTTTGGAAATGGCCTATAGCGGAGAAAGTTAAGACATTCATGTGGCTTGCAGCTCAGGATAGGGTTCACACTGCCCAGCTACGAGCACGACGGGGGTTCCAGGAGCATGCCGAATGTCCATTTGGCTGCAATCATGATGAGGATCTAATGCACCTTTTGAGGGACTGTGTCAACGCTCGGGAAAGGTGGATTTCCATTATCCAGCCATCTTTGTGGGTACAGTTTTCTTCTCTCCAAGGTATGGACTGGATAAAATGGAACCTGAAGCACGAAGCTGGCAGGGATTTCACGAAGAAAGTTGAATGGGCAACGTTGTTTGGGTATGTATGTTGGGACATTTGGGTTGGTCGTTGTAATAAATTGTTTGGGGAGGATCAGGCTGTTCGATGCCCTACTGGCCATTCTAGTTTGTTCCGAGCTAGTTGGGATATGGATCTGTCTAATAACTGTAAGTTTTATAGTCATTCTACTAGAGGTAAGGAATTGATGATCAGAAGTCAACCAGGCTTCAGTTCTCTGGAGACTGATGGTTCTGTTCTTGCGTCTGGTCAAAGTAGTTGTGCAGGTGTGATTCGGGGGGAGGATGGTAGATGGCTATGCGGCTATATGAGCAAGCTCATTCATGTGCCGCCGGTAATAGCTGAAATTATTGCAATCATGCAGGGACTCCAGATGTGTTGGAACAAACAACTGACGAACATTTTGGTTTTCACTGATTGCCTTGAGGCGGTTAATTTAATTTATAGGGGTGTTGCCTTAAATCACCCATTTTTGGATGTTATTGAGGACGCTAGACTTTGGATATCTAGGAATTGGAAAGTTTTGATTTATCATGTTCCTAGGGAGCAGAATATGTTAGCAGACCATCTTGCTAGTTTAGCTCATTCTTCCACAGGAAACTTTGTAATCCTTGATCAACCACCACCTTCCGCTCGGGAGGCAGTCGTTGCTGAGGGATGAGTTCTTTGTTTTGTTGTATGGGGTTCTGCGCAACCCTAATTTGCATTAGTCTTGTATCTGATTAATGTACTCCAGTTTCTGATTCAAAAAAAAAAAATTACAACAGCAAGCAAGTAGCTTGAGGAATAGAAAAAGTCTATTGATTAGACAACATTATTGTAGTTCTGAGAGACTTGGTCACATTCCAATTTAAATAGCTCCAAACAAGTAAAAAGTTTTATAAGTAAGACATCAAAATTCTTGTTCCCTTAGGTTTTATTTGGTTCAATGGAGGGAAGGGAAGGTTAAATGAGGAGAGGTGGGAGGGGATAGGGGAAGATTATGAGTCTTGTTTGGTTGGATGAGAGGGAAGGGAAAGAGAGAGTTCTTGTTTGCTTTAGGAGAAGGAATATGAATCAATTAAATATTGATAAATATGTCCTAATACTTTATTTATATATCAAAGTTATTATTTCTTAATTTATAAATCGCAAAAAACCTCTGTTATCTCATTTATTATACATTTGAAATGATGATTTTAATATGTTAACTCATCAAATTTAATATATTTTTTTAAATTTAAATCTAAATCCTAAATCAAATTATAATACTAAGATAACAAAAGTAATTCTAGTATAATCTAGATATCATATTTTATTGAAATATTTGTGATAACGTTAAAAACATACAAACTTATCTAAGATTATTGCAGGTATATACTTGTAATCATATTATAACATTAAAACATATTTAATTAGGATATAAATCAATAAACTTATCTAAAGTGATGTATCATACAAAAAAAATATATAAATAAACACCTACAACCTGAAAGAAGGTTTGGATGGTTGGGAGAGTAATTTGCTACAGCAACAGGTAGAGGAGCATGTGGCATTCACAAAGAGGGAGGAGGAGAGGGGAAGCATAAATATTGACATAAGGGGGAAGCATAAAAGACGACTCATTTGAATAAGTTTAATAATATTTAGTAAGATAGGATGTAATTAGATAGATTTGATTAAATATATTTTTATTAGATAGATTTTTTGATTTATTTAGCTTATCCTAGTAATCTCATATGGGTTTTATAATCAGATAGATAAACTTGAGATAATGAAAAATTAACATGAATATTTTAATCAGGATAAAACCCAAAATTTGGAGGGACTTGAAAGGAGGGGAGGGGAATATTTAAAGATAAAATTTCTCTCCTCTCGAAAAACCTCAAACCAAACAATGCCTTGAGCCATTCGGGTTAGATATTCCGTAGATCTTATTCCTTTCCTATACACATGAATGATCACAAGATCCTAATTTGTTAGACTCGCTTCTTTAGTTTTTTCACCCACTCTTGTTTCCCATCTCTTCAAACTTGGCAATAGCTATATCATTTAGAAAAAACAAAATTTAACTTCATGATTAAAAATGCTTCAATAGACTCACAGGCCAACTACGGTTTAAGAGTTAAAATCAAGATTCTGGTATGCTTTGGAAATTGATGTTTGCTACAAAAGAGCAATCCTCCCAATGTGAACGTTTCAAAACTGTCATTGGAAGCAAATACAACCATCAACAGAGAGAACATGTTAAGAAAACCTCAATAATCCTCTTGGTTTGTCACATTCAACCTACTCCTAAACAGAGTCATTAATTAAATATTTTTCTGATAAAACCCTCATTAAGTGGATAGTAGATTCGCATAAGAGGCCGCAAATGAATCAGAAGAAAATTAGGCTTTTCGTGATTGATAAAATTAAAGCTTTGTTAATCTACCTAACTCCCAAGCAGAAGCCATATTCTTATATAATCACAGTTCAGACTGTAATACGCACAAGAACCTGCATTCCCATAAATAAATCCACATGCCAGCAGCATCAGTTATAACACAAGGCTTTGTCAATTTAGTCTTTCAAGTCATAATATGATGTAATGATATCACAGTTGGAGTTTCACATCACACTGACTAACACAGTTTAGACTGCACCATATTCATATCATATTCTCCTTTAAAACTGCACACAGCTCAATTGACTCAAACAGAGACTAGACATGCTTGACGATAGACAATTTTTTCAAGTAAAAGAAGGCAAAATCATTGGACATGTGATCGGAGGAAAAGAGCAAAACTGATCTCTGAGTCATCTGTGATTCCTTAAGTTGTCTTAGCTGGGCTCAGACTTGTCCAGAGCTGCAACCAAATGTACGATCAGTTCAAGCTAAACAGTATAAAAAATGACACAGGCCAAGACAGAAAAACAGAATAGGAAGAACTACCATTGTAGTTCAGAAGCTTCTCAATGAGGTCAACATGGGTCATCAGCATGCGTCTACAGCAATAACGGACCAAACCCAAAGCATCTAGTGCATCTCTGCACATATATCATCATATATAACAACTAATATAAGCAAATTTGTACCCTGTAGTGGTTGAGGAATGAAGTATTGCAGTAACTCTATCTAATAGTTATTAACGGTTTGTTGCAGCTTTAGAAAAGCTACTCAGTATGAGGTAATTGAATAAAGAAAGGTTTGCAAATCCCCAAAAGATGATCTTGGCATCAGAAATCACTTTTCAACCTTGAGAGAAACTGAAATAAGCAGGGCCTATGACCATGTTTAAAATTACAAGCCCCAACAAGTTCAACTTAAGCACAGCAGACATTTGGAGCTAAAAAGGATGCAAGTTGAGGAAAATTGAAAGCTGAAATATGAAAGAGTAATGATGCATAATCCACTCAAATTATGTAAACGGCAGTTAGCATACAAGTTATGAGCACTTGAGCATAACTGCAACACAATTATAACTCGTTAATAATTCCAGAATCTCTCTTTGAACTCTTGACAATTAAAGAAGACAAGACACGTTTCTAGTTTCTAAAATTCAAGGAAAAAACCACCATTTTGTGGACAATCGCAAGCTTCCTAAAGGATGAAAAAAGTGCTATTTTCCGAGATCAAAGCATGCCTCCCATAGTATGACTAGAAACAAATGATATTGAGTTATTGACCCAGAAACATATATGAAGTTCAGTATACTTCGTTTAATCATACGATATCTGTAGTTCCGAAGTCAATTTTAGGAATCATATTCATACATGCTAGCTACAATCTAACAGTAAAGAAAAAATCACATAGCCCCATGGGAGGAGAGAGAAGAAAAATTAAATTTTAGGGCTGATGAACATCTCAAACCCAAAAAACGAAGGTACAGAAACTGGAAAAATAAACAGGAGATACCAACCCTTCACTGTAGTCAGCCTGCAGAAGATCTAGATACGTATCCCACTTGTTTCCGATCACCTACATCCACAAAAAGTGAATATCCGGTTAATAGAAACCGCAAACCCTGCGCCGAGAAAACGTAATAGGTACAGCATTATATCAACCAACAGTGAAAAAAGGTGGTTTAGTCGCACTAGGAGCGTGTAATTATTACCTTTCCGCAGGTGAAACAACGAACGGGAATGATCATGTTTGTCAATACTCAGTGGATCTATTCGTTGTCTCTGACTCCGTTCTTTGCCACAAATTTCTCTGATTTATGGAGCTGGAGTGCTGGACCTTGGAGTATATGAACCGAAGGCGGCATCGGATTCGGATGCGGGTAATTATGTGACCAACCGACCCATTTTAGGGGAGCCCTAGAAGACTACCAGTTGACTTCCCGCCTATTTCTTTTTTCTTTTTTTTAATTCCTTATTTTTTTCATATTAGGAAACAAGACCATTATATATTTTTTTTTGTTTTTTTTATTACAAACTGGATATCATCTACAAACTAGCCAAAAACAGAGAAAAACCCCCTACAGAATGCCTATGTTCTTTCATCATTTTCCACCCCAAGCATATGAGATGGAGGATGATCAAAGATACAAAAATTCCCTACAATCCCATGAGCAGATTTGGCTAAAGAATCAGCCAGGACAAGATCCTCCCGAGGGATTAACAAAACAAACCTGCCAATCTCTAGACATAAGATTCTTAATCTCATGGACTACGTCTCTGAAAGGGTAGTCATGCTCACAGCCCCTAATTGCCAAATTAAGAGCCTCAATGCAATCAGAATAAAGGCAAACCTTTCGGATTCCCCTCCACCAACATAAATGAAGCCCATGAATCATTCCTATCAGCTCAGCAATAGCCGGTGGAACAGCAATTAGTTTACAAGAGAAACCACACAGCCATTGCTTATTAAGATCCTTCACCACTCCTCCACAGCCACTCCTACCATCTCTCAAAACAGATCCATTATATATTTTTTTTAAACAATTAGCATGTACAAATTTGCTATTTTCAGTTATAATAATATCATTACTATACAACATACACAATAAGTAATGGAATAAGTAAGGACCTGTTTGAGTTGGCATTGGAAAAGTATGTTCACGTAAGTCGAAACAAAATTTCTCTCACAAGTTTATCTCGTATACCGTAAATCACGTTGAAAAAACAACTTCTACCGTTAATTCAATTAGTTGATATAAGAGTTAAGGTACAAAAATACACATGTGATTTTTCTCAAAATACGTCAAATATCAAATGTTTTTTTATGGGCAAAAGTAATTATGTGGTTATAAAATTGGTGCAAAAGGCACACTCTCTATTAAATGAAAAACATTGACCGTTAAATGAAAGGTTTTGACCAATTATGATGACATGGATGGTGTCTGCTCGGAGATTAGGCTCAGCACCGAGAGTAAACCCAGATGTGAAGGAAGTCAAAATCCCTACCTTATCAACAACAATAATCATGGGTTTACTCTCATGGTGGAAGGGTAAGAAATCCAATCCTGAAGCCAAGCCTATCAACAACTCCAACACCGTGGCGACGGCGACGCAGCCCATTGAGGCCCCCGACATGAACGGAGCATTGGAGGTTCCCCGGCCCCCAAACTTCAGTGTCTCCATTTTTGAGTTCAGCTCCGTCGCTGCTTCCGGCGACAAGGTCACGCTCGCTGGTTATTGCGCTGTCTCTGAAGAACTCGAGCCCTGCAGCTAGGAAATCTTGCCCGTGAATGCCTCTGACGCTCCGCAGTTTCGCGTCGTCTTAGGTTAAAACTACACTGTCACGGTTGTGAAGAGGTGAAGAAACATATATTTCATTTAAGTTGTAATTTCAACTGTCAGTGTCAGCTCTTCTTGCCTTTTGGATGCTTGGTATGTTATAATGTGAGGACAAAATATTTGTTGTCATCAACTCTTAACCTACCTAGACAAGTGTGCTTTGAAATTTACTGACTAAGAAATAAATGTTAAAAGAAATAATAAAATAGAAGGTATTTCTTAAGGTTTATTATTTGACCTGAATCAACAATACACAGAATCACCATCACGACCTTAACTCACAAGGCCAAGAAGTAGGAAGAGCAAGAGGCCAATCGTGCTCCTTGGAGAAAGCAAATCGAATGGGGAAGGAAGACGATACCGAAGGGGAGGTCGATGGCGACATCTTTGAGTTTTTAATGGTATTTTTTCCTTTCTTCTCTAATGATTTCTAATGATCTAAGCAAAGAAGTTGTTAGATCATGGACCTCCGATTTGATATCTTCTTCCTTCCTCTTCTGATTTGATCTTGCTCAATTTCCGTTTCCTTCGCCCTTCAATTTGATTTCGCAGTCATGCTACTTCATCGTCACTCGTGCTCCTTCGACCTCACTCCTTTTTCAATGGTGTTCTGTTGTTTTTTTCCCCCAATTAATTGATGACTTCTTTACTTCAAATTAATTTTATTTTTTTTATTTATGTACAGGTGTTATTTCTTTTTTACAAGTGTCTAGTGTTTTTTTTTGAGTTAAATATTTCATATGCTACTTAATATGCCAAGTCACCATGATGTCATTAGTGTTAGTCAAAATCCTTCTTTTTAACAGTCAACTCTTTCCATTTAATAGAGAGTGTGACTTTTGCACCAATTTTATAACCACATAGGTACTTTTGCCCCTAAAAAAAGCATTTGATGTTGGGCGCACTTTAAGAAAAATCACATGTGTATTTTTGCACCTTTATCCATGATATAATTTTGTGAAGTTATTTATAGAAAGCTTTTTTTTTATTACTCCTTTTGGCCCTTAATATAAGACATATTTACGTAATTTAATTAGATTAAGGAGGAAGTTAGTTAAGTTAGTTAATATAAAATATATTTTTTTTAAAGTACTATGGTCATCTTTCTTAATTCCTCCATTCACTCTTCACCTTAATTATTGTTGAGAGAGCATCAATGGAGATAAATTAGGAAAATGTTAACAAATATGAAAACTTTGTTTTATATTTAGGACCAAGATTATCTCTTCAAATATATCTTATATTAAGTATTGGAGGAGTATTTTAATTTCATGTTTAAATAAGCCACTTAACTATTTTATAGAGTACAGTACACAATAATGGAATTAGTCTTATATCCAAAAAAATGTGATATGGGGCTACATCATACACAAGCCTCCAATTTATTAATTTAGAAAATTTTTGCTTAATTACTACTTTCAGTTTTTAATATAAGATCCTCCCTGTAGTTCAAATAAGTAGATTTTATATTAAAGATAATAGGTAATATTAACTATAAGCAAATAATTATAGAGTATGATTATGTATAAAACTTCAAGATTAACAATTCATTGACTTTTTACACAAATGAGCATGTCCTCCCCGTGCGTTGCACGGAGAGAATAAATTACTGAACTTTTTAATACTCTCACGTTTTTTTTGTTATCTTAATGAAGTGAATGTTGTTTTCTAAACGTCACTATAATTGTCAAACATTTACAATGATTATAGAAGTCCATAATATTATTAGATCACCCCTCGTGCGACAGATATGAAACATAGTCTGAACTGTAGTTCTTGCATAGGCGACAGAGTAACAGGAAAAGATGCTGAGGAAGAAGTAAGAAGGAAAAAGTAATGACTTATAGGAGTCACTAATTATGCTAACGATAAATGGAATGATAATGATGACTAACAAATGATGAGTAACAATAATTAAGAGGAAAAGGTTGATGTGTACATACGCAGATGGGTGAACAAAGTGAGAGTCCCTTCCTACATATAAGTTTTTCGACCTGGACATAATGAGTGCTAAGAAAAATTGGAATAAAACTCACTGTAGTTCTGGATAATGAAAAGACTATGTGTGATATCAAGAACAGCTGGTTTTGGGAGCAGAATAAACAAACCGAAAAAATCATTCTCAGACTGTAGATAAGTATTTGAACAAAATATCTGCTGATTTAAGTATGAAGAGGCATCAATAATAACACAACCAAAAGAAAATATCTGCTGGCATAAGTATAAAACAAAAGTAAAAATTGTAATATGATCTAACAGATAGGAACATATTATCAAGGTGTATTAAAAGAAGTGATATGCATGGAAAGGAGAGGACCTTACCGGATTAGTGGTTGGAGCATTGCACAAAACGTAAAAAAAATTAAAATTTTTTAATTTAGAATCTATTTTACAAACAGGCGTGCATTTTAAGAAAGAAGAGATAATTGTTATATACTTTTTTGCATAACTGATGTAAGTAAGTGCATGAAAAATGATAATCTAACTAAAAGTGGGAAAAAAGGAGGGAAGGGGATGGCCCAGCCTTGATTATCACTCATTTGTACATATCTGATTAAACTAATATGGTCCATTGAAATGATATTCACGCATTTGTACCTAATATAACAGAAAAGTAATGAGTACAATTAAGGTGTATGCTGGCTTCATGCTTTACCTTTTTCTATTTCTAGTCAGAGGATCAAGGCTGTCCTGTGCTGAGTAAAAGAGAATGAGCAATATACATGGAAAAGGAAAATATAGGAAATGAAAAATTGTTCATAATATATGTTATATATTATGAGCATATGTTATATATTATGAGCAACCAAAGAAGAACGATTCATCATATGATCCCTTGAAAAAGGCAGAGAGAAAGTAATTAATTAAAGGACGAAAGCTTACATTATATTTTGAGAGATGGAAGAAGCTACGCAGATCGATCTGACGTTTGCTGTTGTGACGGCTTGATGAAGAGCAACTTTTCACCGGAGCTCACCACATATATTTGTCATCTCAGTGAACTTACGGTGTACAGTAATTTTGCATAAAGTTGATGTTTGTTTTGGCGATAGATTAGCAGAAAAAAGTTAGAAAAAGCCCCGATGGAAATAAGCTAGGAATTGAAGCTTATGGGAGCGATGACTTCTGTTTGGAGGAGTATTTTTATATTTTTGGGATAAATGAGATACTCAAAATCACTTCTAATCACAAAGCTTCTTTAATAAAAAGTGTTGTAAATAATTTTCTCTTTCTTTAGATAGTAATATTCTGCTAATTAGAAAATACTTTGGGATAAGAGTTTAGGCAAGTTTTGAGTTTTGTCAATATATAACTGTAGAAATGTAGAGAATAATTAATAATTAATTTTAATTAGTTTAAATTTATTATTCAGTTGTTTCATGATTTTATAATCAATTTATTTTTATAAACATGTCATAAATTAGTTTCTATATGATGTTTTTACCCATTAAATTTAATTTAAATAATTTATTTGGATAATTGGAGGTATTATTAAGATTATAATTGGTTTATTTTGTTAGATTTTGAGCTATGTGAAAATATGAGTTAGGGTTTAATACTTAAATTTGAGTTTGATATAATTTATAAGATTTAAGCTTGAGGTGTACAGTAGAAAAGACTTTTGGAGTGTACCAATTTAAATTAGAGTTTAACATAATTTTATTAAAATTGTACAATTACCAAATTTTCAAAGTTAATTGTTCATGGAAGGATACCTTGTATTTGACTATAGGTGTATGAAGTAGGAAGTAGACAACACATGGTATTTGACTGAAGAAAGAGATATAGAAGTAAAATATAAGGACTGTAAAGGGAGGAAAAAAAGCAAACGTTTCTTTGGTAATATATTGACACTGTGAATAGATTCATCAGTCAATGAAAAATGAAAACAGAAACACAAATTGTGAAAGGGTCAGATCCTGCTTTAATATCGAGACATGTGGAACATGTGTGGACTGCAAAGTTAAAGGACTATAAAGTGAGGATTGAATAGTTACTCAACGTAAATTTAAACAAATTAAAGGTTGGTTTTGGCTAACACTAAAAAATTTAGTCTGATTCTAGCGAGAAGGATACAGGGTGGCAGGAACTATAAATTGAAATGAAGGGGTGTAGTCAAAGAAAGGTGGTGCATATCAATAGAGGTCGACCAAGACGGGTTGAAAAGGACTATAAATATAGAGTGCCTATTATTTAAGAACAATAAGACAAATGTAAATGGAAAAGGAATAGATTTTTTGTCACTGTGAATAGGCAAGACGACAGAAAATAGCTGTAAAGAAAGAGTGAAGTGTGATCCCACCTTACATAATTGCATCTATGTGAATGTCCAAGGTATAATGTGAATGGCCTTGACTTAGTCATGCAAATAGCTGTAAAGAAAAAGTGAAGTGTGATCCCACCTTACATAGAAAGAGAAATTCTGGATTGGATCAATCAAAAAGCAATTCAAATCTCAATTAAAGGTAAATGGAAAAGGAACAGATTTTTTCTAACTGTGAATGGGCAAGCGTTCAGAAAATAGCTGTAAAGAAAAAGTGAAGTGTGATCCCATCTTACATAATTGCATCTATGTGAATGCCCAAGGTATACTGTGAATGGGCTTGACTTAGTCATGCAAATAGCTGTAAAGAACGAAGAGTTAATTAAAAAAACATAATTGACTTAGTGGGATTTTAAAACTACAGCATAGGAATTGTTTTACCCATTTTAAATTTACCTATTAATAATGAGCTTTCATATTCTTCTCTCTTAACCGACCATCAAAAATATATTCTTCTCTATGATCTTTACACATGCTTTTGACCCAAAAATGATGATCAATCAAAGTAGACACGTTAATATTACCATTTGTATGAAATAAAGTGACGTGATGCCTTTGGTGATGCTTTAAATGTTACCATCCTTTCCTCAAAAGGAGAGGAAAAGAAACTTTTTTCTGTTTGGTGATAATTAGAAAAAGAAACTTGGAACTAACATTTTTTTATGTCAAGCACATGTTTGTCCATTGTAGTGGCAGTTTGTTTAATTGAAGCTTTAACTGTCCTTGGAACTAACATTTTTTTTTATGTCAAACCGTCTATTGAAGAAGACCAACAATATCTTACATAAAATATGTGATAAAAGGTACCACAGAGCAGAGTGACTGTTTATTATATAAAAAAAGCTAACAATTTTCCAATTTATATACAAGTTTCTATATCCTTTTTCTCTTGCATTGTGGTATCATATATAGCTTAACTCTTGGTGATAGCCGTTATTCTTTATCTGTAATTATTTTTTTTCATTGTTGGTCAGAAAGAAAAATTATTATTTTTTCATTTGAATTTCAATTATTCGTTTGGATATATCTGTGTTATCTGTATTATAAAAAAACTAAATTCCTATTGTTAGGACATAATTGACTTAGTGGGATTTAAAAACTGCAGCATAGGAATTGTTTTACCCATTTTAAATTTACCTATTAATAATGAGCTTTCATATTCTTCTCTCTTAATCGACCATCAAAAATATATTCTTCTCTATAGTCTTTACACATGCTTTTGACCCAAAAATGATCTTAAAATTGATACAATGGAATTGACCAGGAATATAAAACAGAACAATGTGAAGCTGTTAATTTATAAGACACAAACGCATACATATGAGATAAGCTAGAAATCTCAAGTTCACATCATAATGCTTCACAAGTTTCGACCAGACTTTGCTTGATATCCAGGACCTCTGGTATTGGTGGGTCGAATGTAAACGTGGTTGCATAACTGACTGAACTTACAATGGTACACCCTGCAAGATGGAAGGGGAAGTAAGAAAGGATTAAAACAAACGTATGAAGGTGTGTGTTAATTAGGATGGAAGGTACCTTCAATGGTAGGAGCAGTAGAGACGACATTGCGAAGGACCAAGAACCGTTGATTGAAGTTAAGGTCCTGGATATGCTTCTGTAGATCTTCAACCCACGTTTTTCGAATACACACTTTGCTGTTATGAGCTCCGTCATGATACTGTCGCGATCAACCTCCGAATACACAGCTGCAAGCATCTGTGTGTAAAGTATGGTTGAAAACATGATTCCCTTTGTGTTATGTAGGAAATAACTACAACGATGTAATGGCAATATATTTTACAGGAATTTAATAAACATCAAAATATATATGTGTGTAATGATCTCCCTGCTTTCACAGGAGTACATGTTCAGGGAATGAGACACTAACCTTTGAACGATGGGCCCTGCATATTCCAGGCGGACCTTGAGAAGTGAGCAGAACAAAAGTGAGGACATGGAGGGAAAAGGAAGAGAGTGGTATATGGAAGGGATTTATATGGTAAAAAGGGCGGAAAAAAACAGGCACAGTGAAACTTTTAAATTTTAAAAAACAGTCGAATGCAGCCGAAGAGTTGGTTTATGAGCTGATGGCACGCAGCCCAATGATAGAAATGGCTTGTGAAGAGTAACTTATATCTCTACAAAAGTGAAGAGTATTTGTTTATATATTGATAACTAGGTGCACAATGTATAGGAAAGAATTTCTCACGCAAATGATGAGCAAAGAAAGCTCAAGCACTTGTTCGTGGACTCTACAATTCATTTTTCAGTTAAGTTCCCCTAATTTGTTTTAGCACAGGTCAATAGATGCAAAAGCAAAGCTAGCTGAGAACAACAGAACAAAAACTAAATTTCAAATTTAAATTCTCCTTCTATTGTCAACTCTTGATCTTTTTGATGAGGGCTCGGCTTGTATATTCTCGCCACTGGATCGAATCTGGATAAGAAGAAGAAGAAATCATTTCATCATTCAATAATAAGCAAAAAAGAATTGACATCAAATCATTCATTAATAATTGTTACCTTATCAAGCTTCTCCCTCACCAACCTAACAGTTTGATTCATAGATTGAGAAGCAAAATAATCCTGAGTAAACAACAGAGTAAATCAAGTTAGTAGATGGTTAGTAGCTTCTCTATGTCTTGGATGTAACATGCTGGTTAGTGCGTAATTAGTAGTCCAACAACATGCAAAAGCATAATATCATATCCTCAAAGACAAGGCTTAATAGATTGATGGAATGATACAACACAGGAAAGAAAGGTTCAGCAGAACAGAAGATAGAATTATGAGAAAACTGACTTTCATAAGAGAAATAGGGATAGCTCAAAAATCAACTAGTAGTGACAAAATACAGGTTCTACTGTAGACACAGAATTTTAACCATCAAGCTGAAAAGATTACTTCTACCTTTCCAGGGAAAAAGGTTCATAAAGCTAAGAAGCTTGAACTCATTTTAAAAGTTTCACGCAGAAGGTAAGATCAAGACATTAATGTACAATAGAACAGCAACAAACCTCATTGGAGGAAACCATTTTCAAAGGAGGATCACTGCCCAGTGGTCTTCCTTCAAGTTCTCTAGAGTCCCTACAGTAAGGAAAGAGAATGAATTAAACGTTGCCTTAGTTTAAAATGAGGCTTGGTACTGCAAATCATTGAAAAATCACCTTTTATTATAATCCAAATGTTGAGGTAGGCAGCCGCTCTGAGAGGAGCTCATAACAGCATTACTCTTCATGAGAGACGAATTGTTCAAAGTTGTTGACTCTTTGGATCTTCTAGCTGCTATCATGGTAAATGCATCTTTAAGTTGATTAAAAAAGGATATTAAAGCAATTCATTATATAGGATTTGGACCCTCTAAATTTCTTAAGATATAAGTATGGCATAAAAAGAAAATGTGTCTGGAACCTGCGTTTAATAACACTAATAGAGGTTTCCAACAGAACATAGGTTTCACTTTTGGTTCGACAGCTTCCGAGATTCAAGCAATTAAAATAGGTCTCCAGACCTGTAAAACCATGAATCTCAGAAAGATCAAGTTGTATACTGACTCAACCGAAGCAATCCAGCTGTTATTCCAGTCAGGCGGCCAATATCATCCCCTTCAGAATGAGGTAGAAGAAGCAAGACAACTAATCTATAGGGATTGGGACTTAGAGATCTACTACCACTGTCATCGAGAAGGCCTCAAATGTGCTGATGCCTTGGCAAAGGTGGCCCTAGATTCGAACAATGATCTGTCACTTTTGGAACATCCGCCAGATTTTTGTTCGCTCCAAATGTTAGCTGATCTCAGCTAAGATTTGATCCCATTAGTATCTTTTCTGTATGCAGGACTACTGTATCAGCCCGCCGTGGCCTCAAGAGTTTTTTTCTCTTGTCATTGTAATTCAAAAAAAAATAACACTAATAGAGGTCATTATCAAGTGTTCGTCCTCACATGCTATGTCTATCTTACTCTGAAACATTGTCAATTTCCACAAAAAAAAGAGCTTAGAGGATCCTAATCAGTTATAGGACTTCTGTGGCCATACTATAAGCAAAAGCTCCACAAAAAAAGTTCAAGTTCGCAATTGTCTCCATTCCAGGACTTACGATTTAATCGTGCTAAAACCTCCCTCCTTCTTCCCTCCAACTTATCCTTTGTGTCCAAAAGGCTCTCAAAATGGGGAGCATATGAAACCTGCAGTTGATTCCCGAGGAAAACAAAATCATCCAATTTTCTTTTCGCAAACCTGGAAAGTTCAGATGAGCATTTAATCTTCTCAAACATCACACTAGTCTACTACTTCTAGCAAGCTAGACATCAACTAAAGATTGAAATGAAGCATTCAGTTTCAGGAACCTGGCATTGCTGAAAAGGCGAAATTTTATCCAATAGACATCAGTGAATGGCTCACAGTCTTCCGCATCCATTGGTTCACATCTGAAAATGAGCATATCAAGCAAACTACTAGCACGGAGAACACTAAAGAACAAGAACAAATCAATGAAGGAGCCAAATTAGAAGGCAATGAACTTACTCCTCAACTTCCCCATAGGTTGAGAACAGTTTCAACAGATCGTCCCCGCAGCCCAGTGCTGGAACATTCCTCACAATCAAATATCTACAGTCCAAAATCCATATGACAAAACATCCCAATCAGATAAATAATTTAAGTAGTAGAAAATTTATAAAAAGAGCTTGCAGTAGAAAAATAATGTCCTGAATTAATTACAAAAATAAGAGAATCAATTTGATGGTCAAAGATTAAATGATCAAAATCAAGACCGATAAGAGAGAATTAGAAAGCAGAGAGCTGGGGTGCAATGCAAACACAAACTAACTTGGATTCATCACAGACAGTGTAGACCCGAACTGCTGGGGGTTCATCCTTATAACGAGGCATGATAGTCTATCTACACTTTCTAGCCAGGATCGGAGAAAATCAATTTTTTTTTATACTTTCACAAGCTCCCTATGCCGCTCAATTACTGCGGCGTAATTTGCAGCAGCTTTAAAAGAACAACAGCTTGTAGAAGGCACCGTATTTGATCCTGTCAGCTTTCAAGCTTCGAAAAAAAAAAAGATGCCGTCAATAAAAAATTTTAAACCCACATAATCGTAGTTATAGAAGAAATCCATCATCGTGCAAAAAGGGTAGATACATGAGAAAGGAATAGAACAGAAAATTAACATTCAGTCCTAATTCGTTATTAACATACACCTTTCCAGAATTTCAATTCATAGTTTCTCCGTGTACTCGTCCTACCAATCAATATGGTGTACATTTGATATGGAGTTTTGGGTGCAAAGCATTCAAAAAAGAACATATTGCAGTTCTACGAGATTTTTCTAAAAGAAAGTTAAAAGTAATATACCTCGAATTCGTCCCTCGGATATATTCCGAACCGAAACAATGGCAACTTCTCCGTTTCGACAACCGAAGAAAGAAACAGGCGCTCTCGGCTTTGTGCTCCGCCGTGAATCCGCGCAGCCTTCTTTCCTCGTCTTTCAAGGGGCCGTGAGATTTGGGTTGATTTCCTCTCCCCTTGCGTCACTGTGGACAGACAAATCAGCTTCGTATCAAATTAAAATTTTTAATTAATCGGCATAGCATTAATTTTGGTGAAAAATGCTTTAAAATTTAAATAATTATTATCCTTATATTATAGTAGTAATAAAATTAGAAATAATTTTCCTGTAAATATTTTTTTTAAAAATTTTAATTTTTACATTTATTGAATAAATATATTTATTATAAGAGAAATAAATTGCAATAATTATATTACTTTTTTTTATACAAGACAGAATGATATTAAATAAAAAATAGTTTTACATATTACAAATTATAAATAGTTAAAAATCCTGTCAAGGATCTAAAATACATATGAAAACATGGTACATATATGCACTTCAAAGTTCAAACCATTGAAAGAAAAAATATACAGCAAAGCTAAGATCACCTACCATGTAAATGTTAAGAATGGGGATTGATGATCTAAATCTGTATGAAACATCACTTCACACAATATATATAGAGAGACATGGACTGGAATCAGCTTCAAATATACCTAAACTAATGAAGCTCTCTCAAGCACTTTGAATTAAAAGCTCAACATGCAATGGATTGATTTCTCCATGAAAATTCATTAAAAGTGAGTTGCCTCTAAAGCAAATGATTTCTTGACAAAAAAAAAATAAAAGAAATGGTTATGCAGCTTTTTATACTTGAAAAGCATATTGCTTATTATGTCTGTTAATGTCTTTTCACAGAGGAGATCTTGCATATTTTCTCACATTATGTACTTCTTTCAGCAAAAAAAAAAAAAAAAAAGAGAGAGAGGTTATTTTTCAAGCTTTTAATGTAAAACCTAATTATCTAATTTGGGAAGATTAATGAAGTTAAATACATTACTTAATAATAACATATGTGACATAATCTCTCTAAAATATTTATATAATATTATGTTGTATATCAGTTTATAAGTTAGATAAATTAGTTTAGAGAAAAATAATTAGTATAATAGATAAAATGAAAATAAAAAGGTTTTATATTTAGAACCAAAATTTAATCTCAAACTATATCCTAGACGGGAGCAGTAAAAATAGAGTATTTAAAAAACTGAACAAAACTTGCATATATGACTTTATATTATTACCATCCATATCAACGCGATGGAGGATGAAGGAGTCTGAGTTTTTGTCAAATTTTTTTTGTACCTGTCCTATTGTGAGAACGATTTCCAGTATCATTTAAAAAAAAAAAAAACGTAAAGAAAGTATCTTATAGGGTAAAAAGGAAATTTTATTATAATGCTATAAAACTAAAACTAACAATATTTTATGGTATTGATGTTAGGCTTTAAATGGACAATATGAGCATAAAATGAAGGAAATCAAGATCAAGCTATTGGGATAAATATATGGTCATATAAGAAAAGATAAGATTCATAATGATCATATACATAAATGAGTTCAAGTGGTATCTATAACGTTTGAAGTGATTTGGACATATTCAAAGAAAGTCATTGAGTGCCTTAATAAAGAGGGTCGATCAAGTAATATAGAGTTTTCTAAAAAAATGTCGATGAAAACCAAAACGAACTCAATGAGGTTATAGAATGGGATCTTTTAGTTGATAGTCTCTCTAAAGATTTAGTTTTCAATAGAACTCAATAGGCTCGTGTTATTCATGCAGCCAACCCAATATAATGAGATAAGGTTTTTTTTATTGTTGCACTAGTACTAGTATAAATCCAGTATATAACCCTTTATGACCATCTCGTAAGATTGACAAAAATTACATAAGGCATTGCGCCAACCGTTTTCACATTCCTGTTAGTACCCTATTTTTTTTTCTTCCCGGGTCTATCTGCTATTTCTGGTTTATATCAATCCAGGCAATGATGAAATGCAAAGTCTGACATGGAGATTCCCATTGTTGAGATTAATAATTAGAAAGTATGTTTAACTTTCACATCTATACGAGTTTCAGATAAATATCTACCAATCGGCTTAGGTTATTTTTGTATGGAGAACAAATGTGCAAAGCTAACATGACAAAATCTGAAATATGCAGGCATAAAGAACAAAAATCCGACAGTTGTTCAATTGAATTGAAAAGTTTCTGTGGTCTGAACAAAATGTCCTGAGAAGTGAAAACTGAACATATTGGTGTAAGCAAAAGAAATCCTCTATACCTGTCCTGTAAAATGTGTTCAAGTCAATGTTTCTTCAAACTCAGAAACCTTTAATAACCCCTCATGAGGGTCTTGAGTTGGTCTAGAATACGATAGTATTCATAGAAAAGAGAAGAATCCTTGCCCTCAAGTCCACATCTACTCACTCTGTTAGCGCCTGCGAGGTTATTGCAGGGACTCCCACCAATGACAAGATCAAACCCACCAAACGAAGCCATCCATCTCTCCAACATATCTGCACTCACTGCTTGCACGTCATCAACCTCAATTAGGTTTCCTGTTTGGTTGGTCTGCTCCCACCAACTACGAGTAATATTTCTGTTTACTTCAGATATCTCCACTGACACCACATTTTTAAGGGTGATTCCAAGTCGATGCAGAGCAACCTCGGCACCCCCAATGCCGGAGAAGAGGGACAACACATTCATGCCATTTGGAAAACGATCCTTCAACACTGAAAGATGGTAGGCAACGGTATCAACCTGAAACCCATGCATTTGCACTTAATTAATCAGCAGAGACAATTATGTAGACTATGTTTGGTTTCACATTGAAAGTCATTAAAATATATGTTTTAGGAAACTGAATATACTATATTAATCAACTCATAATCATAATGAAAACAAAAAACCCTTATAGACAGTGATTTGTCCTAAACATTTAAGGATTACTAAGGTGAGGACCTAAGATTAACCTCCCTCTTTGGTGAGGACTCCACATCCTACTAACAATATGTCTATTGTTTTCAATGTAAAACCAAACATACTCTTGATTTCAAAAGATAAAATGTGCTTGACATACCCATGCATCCTTTTATGATTAGTTTGCTCTTTATATGGTTACAAAGACTCATTCTGATAGCGGATAAACTACCTGAAATGTATTGCCAAGTGCTTTGTATCTATCTGTCCTGCTGATTCCACCACCTCTAGTGTGATGCCTTGGGAATCCCATCAGCATCTCCAATTCATCAGGTTCAAGAGGTGCCACCTTGCTTTTTCCCACCCAAACCAAGTTCCACTTTTTACACAGTTGAAGTATATATTGTTGGACATGTGCAGGCGGTTCTCCATCGCTTTCCTCAAGCTTTTTCCTTATTCTCTCTGTGAGTTTTGCACTAGCTATGCAGGTTTGAAGGCAATTGAGTTGTGTTCTTTTGTCCCACGAAGGCCACCACCTTTTGGTTGAAGGTAAAGCTTCTGCAATAGTGAGTGGTTGAGAAGGAGTAAGAGGGTAACGACCGCGAATGGGAAGATTATGGATATATCCTCTTTTCCTTGCTGCAGCGCAGAAGAACTTGGAATCAACAAACTCTGGCTCAACTTCGTATAGGAAACGTGATATCTTACTCCAAACTCCTTTAGGAGTGAGAGCAACATTTTCATAATAGAAGTAGGGTGGACCATCAGCTATCTCTGGGAGCTTTCGCTCTATAATGGGACAAAATTCATTGGGTGCACTGAACCCAATCATGGGATTAGGAAGATGTAGCACACCCTCATCATCAATCGTTGACGCCTTCTTCTCACTTGCCCTGTATATTCTACTTTTCCATTTTTCATTGCCAAGTCTCATTCTCTTAGTTGTATAACTATAGGGATATCTTGGCTGCAAAACAAAAGGTACATGACTTGAGTATGTTTGTATTTATATCATAGATTCACATTATATTTTAAAGGGTTAAGGTGTAAATTTATTAACGAAGTTTTGTCCGAGGAGTATCTGACAATATGTTTTAGAAGAGGTAAAAATACCAATAAACAATTAAAAAATGGCATCCAACATAAAAACCGTTAAATCCGTACTAACGTCGTTAGAGTTTTCTTCTCTTATTATGTAACGCCGTTAGTATGGATTTAACGGTTTTTGTGCTCGATGTTCCTTTTTAATTGTTTATTAGTATTTTTGCCTATTCTAAAACATATTTGTGTCAAACGCTCCTCAAACAAAACTTCGTTAATAAATTTGCTCATTAACCCTATTTTAAATGGTACCAGCAAAATGGTTTCTTTGCTTTCCCTAAAAAAAGGTAAAAATTTAGATGATGTTTAAAATGGTTATAAACAAGACCTTTTCAAGAGTATGGATAGCAACATTGTGTTTTTTATTACATGAATTTTGAAGCTGTGAATCAAGTTCCTTTTCTATTCGAGCAGCACAAATGAAATCTGTGAGTTCACTGATTTCGGCTTCAAGGCCTGCCAAATATTAGACATGTCAATATTATCAATGAAGAGAATTGAAGATTAGAATTGATTGTTGTTATATTCAGAGAACAAACGATTACATTTATAGGAAAAAATCAGATCTGAACACTGCCTACAATCTCTGACTAACATGCCTACCATCTCTGACTATCATTATGGTCCTATAATTACACTGCCTACAATCTCTGACTTTTAACACTCCCCCTCAAGTTGAGCTATAGATATCAATCAAGTTCAACTTGCCAATTAGATACTCCAATCTGTCCTTAGGCAGCCCTTTGGTGAGGATGTCTGCAGTCTGTTCTTTAGAAGGAATATATCTTAGATCAACAATACCTTCATCAACTTTTTCCCTTATAAAATGTCTGTCTATCTCGACATGTTTAGTTCTATCATGTTGAACTGGATTATGAGCAATGTTGATTGCAGCCATGTTGTCGCAATAGACCTTAATTGGTAGATTTATGGACTTCCTCAAGTCTTCAAGAACACGTTTTATCCATATTCCCTCACAGATTCCCAGTGCTACAGCCCTGTATTCAGCTTCAGCACTGCTTCTCGCAACTACACTTTGCTTTTTGCTTCTCCATGTGACTAGGTTACCCCATACATATGTACAATATCCAGATGTGGATTTCCTGTCTTCTCGGTCACCTGCCCAATCAGCATCTGTAAATAACTCTACAATTCGTTTGTCAGTTTTCTTAAACAGCAAGCCACGTCCTGGAGATCCCTTCAAGTAACGAAGGATCCTGTAAACTTCATTCAAATGTTTCTGTTTAGGATCATGAGAATGCTGGCTGACCACACTTACTGCAAATGCAATGTCTGGTCTAGTATGAGACAGGTATATTAGTTTTCCTACCATCCGTTGATAGTTCCCTAAGTCCACTGCCTTACCGAGATCTGCATCTTCATCTATTTTATCTACCCGTATAGGTGTGTCACTAGGTCTGCAACCTGTCATCCCTGTTTCTTTTAGGAGATCGAGAATATACTTCCTTTGGGAAATATAAATTCCTTTCTTGGATCGGGCAACTTCCATTCCAAGAAAATACTTCATTTCTCCAAGATCTTTGATATGAAATTCTCGTGCTAGGGCTTTCTTAATTTGATTGATTTCCACACTATCATCTCCTGTAAGGATTATATCATCAACATATACAGCCAGAACAGCCATCTTACCCTTATGATGTTTGACAAACAGAGTATGGTCGCTCTGCCCTTGAGTATATCCATGTCTCTTCAGAACCCTGGTGAATCTGTCAAACCAAGCACGTGGAGATTGCTTTAACCCATATAATGACCTCTTTAACTTGCAGACTTGGTCATCCTTTTTTCCTGGGAACCCTGGAGGTAACTTCATATACACCTCTTCCTTGAGTTCTCCGTTGAGGAAGGCATTTTTTACATCAAGTTGGTACAGATTCCAATCTAAATTCACTGCAATAGATAATAGTATTATGATGGTATTCAACTTGGCTACCGGAGCAAATGTTTCTGTGTAATCTTCCCCATATTTTTGTGTGAAACCTTGTGCAACCAATCTAGCTTTGTATTTCTCGAGTGTTCCATCTGCTCTATATTTAGGAGTGAATACCCATTTGCATCCAACAGCCTTTTTCCTTTCAGGTAAATTTACTACATCCCATGTCTTATTGCGCTTGAGAGCTTCCATCTCCTCTAAGACAGCTTGTCTCCACTCAGGTATAGCCATAGCCTCATCAATCGTGTCTGGTATCCTGATTTTATCAAGATGAGATACAAATGCATTGTATTTAGATGAAAGAGCCTTATAAGAGACAAATTTCTCCATAGGATATCTAGTATTTGATCTGGGTTGTCTAGGTTGTTTTCGCACCGCAATGGGAAGATTAAGATCAGAACCTTCTGTTTCTCTTGGACCTGCTTCTGGTACTGACTCCTGGTGAGTGCTAATAGCCTGTGGTTCATTACCTCTTTTGTGTCGTCGCATGTAGGTATTACCCCACATATTTGTGTCTCCCCCTGTTATTGGCACATTATCAGAGGTATCAAGGTTATCAGGATGATCAGGAATCTCAGGGTTGTTATCAGGAGTATCAGAGGTATCAGGAGTAGGGTCTGTGTGGGTAGGTACATAAATTGTGACTGTCTGGTCATCTTTTGGTGTTTCATTTGTCTGAAATTCACCAGTTCTCTCCCCCTGAATTGCAGACAAGGCATAAAAAGGTGTATTTTCAAGGAAAGTGACATCACATGTGACAAATAAACGTTTAGAGTCTGGATCATAACACTTGTATCCTTTTTGAGAATGTGAATAGCCAAGGAAGATACACTGAAGAGCTTTAGGGTCAAGTTTGTTGGTTTGATGAAGATGAACGTATGATGTGCAGCCAAACACCCGTAGAGGCAGAGTGTTTACAAGGTATGGAAGGTTATAGTATTGGTGGAGAAGTTGAAGGGGTGTTTTGTAAGACAGTGGTCAGCTTGGCATTCTGTTAATGAGGAAGGTGGCAGTAAGAACAGCATCATCCCAATAATATTTAGGAACATTACTACTAAACATAAGGGCTCTTGCAGTCTCAAGAATATGACGATTCTTTCGTTCTGCAATACCATTTTGCTGGGGTGTATTGGGACAAGTACTTTTGTGGACAATACCATTTTCGGTTAGGAAGGTAGATAGGACCTGATTGAAGTATTCAGTCCCATTGTCTGTGTGCAGAATCTGGATTGGGGTTTGGAATTGGGTTTGGATCATAGAATGGAAGTTAAGGAATGTTTGATACACCTCTGTTTTATCCTTCAACAAGTAGACCCAACTGACACGTGTATGGTCATCGATGAATGTGATGAACCATTTTGTTTTTGATCGGTTTGGTGTGCGGGATGGTCCCCATAAGTCACTGTGAATTATGGAAAAAGGTTTTGAGGCTTGGTACGGGATTTTTGGAAATGAAGTACGATGATGCTTAGCCTTTTCACATGAATCACAATGAAAATCAGAGGGAATTTTATTAGAAATAAGAGATGGAAACATCTGAGACATGTAATTCAAATTTGGATGACCTAAACGTTTGTGCCATAATTCCAAATCACTAGCGCTATGGAGAGACACTTTATTACAAAATTTAATCCGAGGACTATTACTTTCATCAAGGTAATAGAGACCATCAAGCTCTTTCGCACTCCCAATCGTCGTTCCCGTCAGCAGATCCTGAAAAATACAGTAGGTAGCAAAGAAGTTAGCTTGACAACGTTCGTCATTAGCTAATTTGCTCACAGATAGTAAATTACACTTCAACTTTGGAACATGTAATACGGAGTGAAGAGTGAGTGTAGCTGAGATTTTGATGGAACCAATTCCAAAGACAACAGATTCAGAGTCATCAGCAATTCGTACTGTTACTCCCTTGGTGACAGGAGTATATGATGAGAAGAGAGCCTTATTGTCAGTCATATGATCCGAGGCACCTGAGTCAACAATCCAACAATTTCCTGTACATAGTTCTTTTATCACAACCAAGGCTTGAAAGAAATTACCTCTCTTTACCACTGTGGCAGTAGGCATTGTTGTAGTCTGCATTGTGGCTAGCATTTCCATGATTTTATGCAGCTGATCATTTTGAGATAGGTCCTTAGAAGTTTCAGCCACGTAACCTCGTCCTTTCCCTTTTTTCGGCTTCCAGTCAGCAGGTTTACCATGGAGGTTCCAGCAAGTGTCCTTAGTGTGCCCCTGTTTCTTACAATGATCACAGAATGGACGACCTTTAGGACCTTTTTGTTCCGTGGATCGAACAGCAAGTGCTGAGGCTTCAGGAGTAGCAGCGGAATTAGTCGGATTCTGAAGCATTGTTTTGCGCCTATCCTCTTCACTGCGCAACAAAGTGTAAACTTCACGTACAGACGGCAAGGGTTCTTGACTAAGAATTCGAGCTCAAACATCATCATAAACCACATCAAGACCAGCTAGCAATTCATATACCCTTTCTTCTTCTTTTGCTTTGCTATCTTCTTTTGCATCAGCCCCACAATGATGAGTTTTATTTTGTAGGGCATCAAACTCTTGCCAGAGTGCTGATTTTTCAAGATAATAGTCATCAAGAGGCATGTGATTCTGTTTTAGCTGCCACAATTTTTTCTTGACATCAAATATGCGGGACTTATTTCCCACAGGACTGTAGGTTTCATGAAGAGCTTCCCAAATTTCTTGAGCTGAGGGAAGATACATAAAACTCTTCTTAATTGAGGATGACATCGCATTGATTAACCAAGAGGATACCAATGCATTTTCGGATTTCCATTTGCGAAATTCCTTGGTTTCTGAGGTTAGAGGTCTTTTTACCTCACCAGTTATGTATTCAAGTTTGTCCCTTCCATCGAGAGCGAGAATCATGGATTGAGACCATTCTCGATAATTGTCGCTGGTAAGTTTCTCAGAAACAATAAGGACAGTGGAGATATCATTTGAGCCAGATCGAGGCACAAAGGAAGAGGCATCTGAAACTGTAGACATAATGATGAAAAAAAAATTGACAGAGTGGTTTTTTCAAATTTCAGAAATACCAGTTTGTCCTTCGAATTTCCAAAATGACAATTTGATACTTCGAATTTCAGAAATACCAGTTTGGTCCTTCGAATTTCCAAAATGACAAGTTGATACTTCGAATTTGAAGAATGCCAATATAATCCTTGACCCAATTAAATAATTGAATCGGGCAGATGTCGCGAGAGTTCGTGTATGGATCTGTGATGACGATTGATGAGGATACCGGAGGAAGAAGAAGAAGGGCGCCGAACTTGTCCCCACCGAGGGCTGACTAGAGACCCGAGTCACCAAACCGATCGGCGACGGTGTCACCGATGTCGACACCGAGCTCTTGCCTGTCGTCGGAGCTGAACCAAGAGGATGGGCAGCAAAGATATTCGCACAGTCACCGATGTCGACACCGATGTTGTGCCTGTCGTCGGAGCTGAAACTCGCTGGAAGCAGGGTCAGAGCTGCAAAGGTTGGTGGAGGTGGGCTAAGGAGACTGAGAGCAACGAGTATTCGTGCCTGTCGTCGGAGCTGAAACTCGCCGGAAGCTGGGTCGGAGCTGCAAAGGTTGGTGGAGGTGGGCTAAGGAGACTGAGAGCAACGAGTATTTTCCTCTCTGGTCCGAAGTCACGTTTCCAGCCGATGGTGCACTCTTACTGCAACTTTGGAACCAATTTTGATTTCTGGCTCCAAGGTTCACTGATCTTCTTCGTCGACTCTGAGCTCACCGATAGAGTTGGTGGCTAATGGGGACGAAGAGGTGAAAGGGTTTAGAAGGTGCCGATGCTGGTTCTGACAAGAATGGAGAACACAGAGAGCACATATAAGGTAATTATCTCAATTATTCTCTTCGACGCTCTGATACCATGAAGAGAATTGAAGATTAGAATTGATTGTTGTTATATTCAGAGAACAAACGATTACATTTATAGGAAAAAATCAGATCTGAACACTGCCTACAATCTCTGACTAACATGCCTACCATCTCTGACTATCATTATGGTCCTATAATTACACTGCCTACAATCTCTGACTTTTAACAATCAAGTCAACCACAATATGAGTTTGTAAATGCTCCGAGGAAAATAGAAGGCTAAAAACGATAATTCCTTTCTCAAGAACTACTAAACTACTTTAGACCATTTAATGTTGTAGCCAATACGTGGGAAAATAAGAAGAAAAAGAAAACTAGAAGTAAAGCGGGAAAAAAAGGAAACTATAATAATACACACCATACGTATTCACGGCTATCAAAGCTTCTTCCATCGTGTATCCCATATCCACAAGCGTGGACAATGTCTCATCCTTCTCTAACATAAAAGAAATGTCATCCTGCATCAAGGAATCACTTAGCTAGATGGATGCTTAAAAAAAAAAGGATATCTGCCTAACGTTTTCATAGTAAGGTAGGATTGGTAATCAACTGACTCAGCAAGCTTTCTCTCTATTATGGAACAAACATCAAATCCTATCGCATGGGATTGAGAATACGCATCACCTCATCATCATCAAGCACTACTACAGCCTTTTCACTTGCCCTGCATATTCTGCTTTCCCATTTCTCATTGTTTTGTTTCACTTCCTCGGATGTATCATGAAATAAATATGGTTCCTACAAACCAAAGATATAACATGATTGACATTATTTCTTCTTAAATGACAGAGTCACATTAAAGAAGGTAAAAAAATAGTCATTGAAAAGATTGTACACAATATATACCTTTTCGAAGTTAGTTGTAGCTGTGTTGGATTTCTGAGAGTCAATTTCCTTCTCTATTCGAGCAGCACAAATGAAATCCATCAGCTCACTTATTTGAGCATCAAAGCCTGCAAAATGTTCTAATAAGATACCGCAATCATATAATCAACCATATAATTATAATGGGCTTGCATATGGAACATGGTAAATACAAGGTTAGGAAAAAAAGTAGTTCTTTCCTCAATAATTACTAAACTAATACATATCGGTTTATGCTGCAGATACAAGGCAAGATAAAAGAAGAAATAGGAAATGAAAAGGATAAAAAGGAAACAATACCACACACCACAAGTATCCATAGCTATCAAGGCCTCTTCCATTGCATATCCCATATCCACTAGCATTGACAATGTCTCGTCCTTCTTTAACGCATGAGGAGTGTTTTTCTGCATAAATGAATCAATTGGATAAATAGAAGGCTAAAACTTGATATGCACCTAGTCTTTTCATAGAAGTATTGACCAGCAAATTTTTCAGGGCAGCTCTCTCTAGTCTCCACCATAGAACACAGTTCATAGCTGTGTGTGCCAGATTGAGTAATAATTCAACTTTTTTATCTAAGTTTCTAGTTATAGAATGTATTTAGTTTTTCACAAAAATTTGAACCTCCTTAACCAACTTAATTTTTCAGTGAACATTGCATATATTGGGCAAATAATGACGCAGAAGTTACCTTCAGAAAAGATTCAACGCTCACTTCGTTGGTATCTGTTAGTCTCAAAGAAGCTTGCAATGGCGCGCCAAATACCTCAAGCTCATCATCAGTGTTCCAATCAACGTTACTCTCCCAGCTATCCTCACTTGCATCCTAAACATATTTTTCCAGTCGAAGATGATTGAAGAAGAAGAAACCAGACAAGCAAGACCCAAAATCAAGATAAACCTTACATTCTTTATCAATCAAGTAAACAACAAAGCTAAAGTGCCATAACGTTTTTCTTGCTTCCAGTATATCTAAATAGCCCTAAAACATTTAAAATTTAAACCTATTTAGTGACAGAAAACAGAGCACTAAAATTTTCACGGTGCATATAACACCAGTCATTGGCACTGGATACTTCAGCCTCAGATAAATTTATTTGAAGGGTTTAAACTCAAAAACCGATCATGATTAAGAATGGTCATTTTGAATCTGATAGCTAGTGAAGAGTTGGAAAACATACCATGACCAAGCAGTAAGCAGCTGTTTACGCTCACCAAACAGCCTCTCAGAGCTCTACAACGCATACATCACTAAGATATATCAGTAGAAATTATAAAGACAAAAAACAGAGAACAAACTGTTCGGACTAGTTTGTGATTATATTAGTTACATTCAATGATTCGTTGAAGAGAGAATGATCTGACTCGACCAGATAAAATAACAATACGACTTTTCCACTCAAATGCCGTGAACGCTTTTAAAATTTCAAGATAATGACTGATTTAAATGGCTCGATAAATTGGACTAGTGCTTAATAAATTCTTCTGCAAGAAAAAGGTATGAATCTTGAATAGATAAAACATATATATAAGCATGAAAATAGAAATGTTAAACCAGAAGATGGACGTATTTCTTGAAGCTGAAGAAAAAGGCGTGCCGGAAAATGCAGCGCAGCGCGATGCAAGGCTTACTTTTTCTCAGAGAGAGAGAGAGAGTGTGAGCCTGTGGGAGTGCGCAAGCGAAGAGAGAGAGAGAGAGAGAGAGAGAGCAGAGGTGGGAGAAGAATATGAAGAGAACGTAGGTGGCGTGAGCTTTCGTATCACCTGTAATAACCGGACGGCATCGCCCCTGTGCGCTATAGTGCGTCACCTTTCATACGCGCCTTCAATATAATGACATTACTACCCTTCCATTTTATTCAAATTACAGAAATCTCGTTATTTTGAAAATCCGTATAAACGTTCCTTAAAATTAAAATAAATGTAAGTTACATAATATTCCCTTGTATATTTAGTATTCTATTTCTATCCACTCAAGTCATTAAATTCACTTCAGAAATCATTATAGTCGCCTTAACCTAAGGAAATTTCATAAACAAAAAAAATATTTTTCCCCAGAAAACTGCCGATGCTTATTTTTATATGTATTAGTTTAATTAAATGATCACTTGAAACTATTGATATTAAGGATTAAAGAATAAAAAATAATTTATAAAGTTAAAAATTCAGACGAAAACACAGCATAAAGTTGGAGGGTAAAATGTGTATTTTTGTTTAAAAATATTTATTTCGATATTGAGGTCAATCAATTTTTTGGCAAACCAAAGGTTAAACATGTTATTGGGTATAATTGGTATTATCATTTTCTCTCAAACTCCTCAATGATAAATCACAATGTGCCCTTTTGTTTTAACTTTTTGAGAAATGTTTTTATGATTTACGAGATAAATATGTGAGAAAAAATTTGTCTTGACTTATGAAAAAAAAATTTTAGGGTTTCTGAGATAATAATTCAACCCACTTATATTTCACAATGTTCATTCCTCATTTAAGGGTGATTAACCACTAACCATAAATGTTAGGGTTTTGAAGGAAGCCCAAGTCTCTTTTTAAAAAGAGACTTCTCTCTTAACTAGCTTTTAGAGCCATCAAGTAATGAGGTGATTAATACTGATCTTTCTATCTAATTTAATATTCCAACATCACCGTTATTTTTTGGGAAAAAGGGTAGGGAAAATTTCATTCAAGGATCACTGTAGACAATAAATATCCAATGGCCCTCAAACAATTTTGACACTTCACTGCAGGATTTGGGGAAAATGAAATAAAATTTCATTGGATATAGTGGTCCTTAAGTAAAATTTTTCCAAAAGAGTATATTTTGTAGACGATAGAAGTTAATCATCTCAATACTGAGGGTAAATAGTAAAATTGAGTTGTTGAGCACTTATACTTAATTTAGTATTTCTTCTCATCATTTTTATAAAGAATATTTTCTAGCCTCTTTATAAATAAGGGTATAATTAAAAAGAATAGTACATATCTATTGCATTTATTACTTTTAACTAATATTTTGAGTTATGTGTTTAAATGATTGTTACTTATAAAAAAAAACACATGAGAGATTATGTAACAATAGAATTTAATCATCTAAATTAATATTAAATATATGGACATTGACTTTTTATGTTTACCTTAGAATACTAATGGACTGATAGATATGAATATACTGTGTGACACACTCACCCACATGCATTTTATTTTTGGTTCTTGTTTTTTCTTGATAAAACTAACCATTGTGAGGAAGAAGGAGAAATTGAACAGAAAACTGCGACAGATGAAAAAGTGTCAAATGGTAAAAGATTAAAAAAAAAAAAAAGGTTGGCAAAAAAAAGTGATCGAACTTTTTGGCCTCTCCAGAGGATGGCGACGTTTTATATTCTCAATCCCATATGATCTTTTTGGCAGTCTCTGTTTGTTGCGTTTCTATAAATCTGACGCTAATTGGAAATTAGATAACATTTCTTCATATGGAACTAACTGTTATACAGTTTGATAAGCCAAGTGTTTCCCAAACTCTAATATGGATTGAAACTTACAAGTTGTTATATGGTTTGATAAGTTAAGGTTGTGATTCCACAACCACCACCATTTGAGTTTCTCTCGAACCAGAGTGGGGCGGTGGATTTATTTCTTATATTTGAAGGAAGAAAATCAAGCTAGCCTAGATCCCTTGGTTGCTATTAAAGTAAGCTAAATCATGTATCTTCCAAGCACGGCAATGGATGAATCTTCTTTTTAAGGTTTCGTTGATGAAATGGCGCAATCTTTTCTTAGTTAATTACCGGTGAATTATGCATTTGATTGTAAATTGAACGTCTTTTGAAGAAAACGTTATAATCCAATGTTAAATAATATTCTTTGAGCAATCTGAATAAATTTTGATTATGCAGGTGACTACCACCTTTTCACACAACAGGAATCTATCGGCTTGAATTGTTATAAATTTTACATTTGATTCTACATATCGTTGTGTGTGTGTGTGTGTGTGGATGATACAAATCACGAAGCAATTCCTGTTAATAGCTTGCAACAATTATGCAGCTTTGATGGTGGAACTGGGCATTTGTGTAATTGTGTTGAATAATGCTGTGGATTAAGAATGTTCGAACCTAAATGTTTTTTGTAAGTACAAAATTCTTGTGGGTCATGCAAAATGCAAAAGGCTAAACTCTTGTGCTTCAACGGAGTCATAACATCCAAATTCGCAAATTATAGACCCACAGCTTCAAACAATTGTTTGCTATCCAGTGGTAAAACTAGCTGTGACTATATTTATACGAAGAACCGCGAAATCAATAATCTGATCGTATCGAAGAATCTACACAAAGCAATTGGAGTGTTCAATAACATGCCAGTACGTGACGTCGTTACCTACAATTTGCTAATTTCCGGGCATAGCAATATGGGCTATCGAATCAGGCGCTTCATCTCTACGCTGAAATGAGCTTACTCGGAATGAGAGAGAGTGCTTCGACGTTCTCCTCTGTGATCGGAGTTTGTAGCAGCGATGCTGGGTTTTACACAGAAGGCATTCAGGTTCATTGTAGAGTGGTTAAACTTGGATTCGATTTGAACGTGTTCGTTGTTGGTGCTATCATTGATTTTTACATGCGTATGGGACTTAGTAGGGTCGCATTGAAAGTGTTTGATGAGTTGCCTCAACGAAATTTGGCGGTATGGAATATAGTGTTACGTGGGTTAACAGAGTTAGGTCGAATGGAAGAAGAAGAATTGCTTGGGTTTCAAATCCAAATGGAATCGGAAAGTGTTGAACCAAATGGGCTTACATATTGTTATCTACTTAGGGGATGCAGTAATTTGAGATTGTTATATGAAGGGAAGAAGATTCAAAGCCGTATTCTGAAACTTGGGTTAGTGGAATCGAACATTTATATTGCTAATGCTTTGGTGGATTTTTACTCTGCTTGTGGGTGCTCAGTTGAGGCGAGGAAATCGTTTGAAGCTATTCCAATTGAGGATGTTATTTCATGGAACTCGTTGGTTTCTGTTTATGTAGAGAATCATTTGTTGCTTGATGCTCTGGAATTATTCACAACTATGCAACTATGGGGTCAGAGACCATCCATCCGTTCATTAGTGGGGTTTCTGAATTTCTCTAGTAGGGTGAAAAATATTAATCTGGGGAAACAGATTCACTGTTATGTTCTGAAACTGGGTTTTGATACAGGAAGCGTTCATGTCCAATCTTCCTTGATTGATATGTATGGAAAATGCAGTGACATTGACAGTTCAACAGCAATATTTGAGTGCCTTCCTGAGAAAACTTTACAATGCTGCAATTCATTAATGACATCTTTGTCTCAATGTAATGCCACAGAAGATGCAGCGGAGTTGTTTGGTTTAATGATGGACGAAGGTATTAAACCAGATGAAATAACTTTCTCCACTACACTTAAAGCATTATCAGTATCTGTTTCACCAAACTTTACTAGCTCTCAGTTGCTGCATTGTTTGGCCTTAAAATCTGGATTTGAAGAAGACATTGCCGTTACCTGTTCTCTGATCGATGCATATTCAAGATTCGGGCATGTGGAACTTTCTCGTCGTATGTTTGAAACTCTTGATTCTCCAAATGCCATTTGTTTCACATCAATGATGAATGGGTTTGCACGAAATGGGATGGGGAGAGAAGGCCTTGAATTGCTTCAACCCATGGTTGAGAAAGGCCTAAAACCAGATAAAGTTACCTTCTTGTGTGTCTTAGTAGGTTGTAGCCATTCGGGACTCGTTGATGAAGGAAGATTAGTGTTCAACTCCATGAAATCGCTTCATGGGGTGAACCCAGATCGCCAGCATTTTTCATGTATGGTGGATCTGTTATGCCGCGCAGGATTGCTATATGAAGCTGAAGAGTTACTGCAAGGGGCACCTCGAGAAGGCGACTGTGCTATGTGGTGTTCATTACTAAGAAGTTGCAGGGTCCACAAGAATGAAGTGGTTGGAAGAAGAGTAGCAAAAATTATAATGGAGCTTGGTCCTGATGATCCAGCAGTTTGGTTGCAAGCTTCACAATTCTATTCTGAGATTGGGGATTTTGATGTATCTATGCAAATCAGAGAGGTGGCTCTAGCAAGGAAGATGATGTGGGAGATCGGTCGTAGTTTGATTGAGATAAAACACTGAGGGTTAGGTATTCTTTTTTTTACTTTGTGGAGTCCTCAAATCTTGCATTCTAATGGGAAACGAGGTTTCCCTTTGAAGTGGGTTTTGCGTGAGCATGCCTAGAAAATGAGGGGTAGGCATTTTCTTTCCCTGTTTGGTGTAACTAACTGGGATTGTCTTCTTGAAATAGAAAATTATTTCTTTTCCCCTTTATGTATGGCCATGACACACTAATGCATTTTTAAAATAGTAAAGGATTATTAAATTGTCTCCCAGATTACATGTTGCTGATATCCATTTCTCTTTCATAGGGGCAAAGGGAAGAAAAAGCACGACTCCTATGTTACTGGTGAGTTTTATGATTGGCTGATGAGTGAAGCAAAATAATGCAAACGATTTCCCTTGCACTTTAAGTGTGGGCATGTGGAAAATTGAACACCTTCATCCTCTTTCAAGTCAAGCCATAAAGTCCTCCAAATCCTTCATTTCTAGAGATAATATGCACGTATAAATTATAACCAAAGTAGTCATTGAAATTAATCATATCAACTATCAACCAATCCTTGCAATAGAACAAAGAAAGTAAAAAATATGGATAAATTCTTCCTTGTTTTTTTATTTGGTTTGCTGATAGCGGCTCATGGAGTTGCAGGAAATGTTTTGTGTAACCAAATAGGCATGCTAGAAGAACTTGGAAGTCTGGACATAGAATAAGAAGAAGAAGAAAATGAGGTAGAGCTTTCTGAGATCCCTTCATGGAACAGTGAACGTGGTGCCAAAGTTCTTGTGAATGTAGATAGCTTTGGTGCTGTTGGAAATGGAGAATCTGATGATACCCAGGTCAGGTTCATTTCTTTGCCCCTTCTTTTTTGGTGTTGTGATTGAGATGTGCCTGTAATAGTACGTACATACTCCATTACTTTTTCTACACATGCACTCTGCATTTCAATTCATTCTTAAACATGGCCAAATATTTTTTTTTTATTCTAACAACACATACTAGTTTATTCTTTCTCTTTCCTAATGTTGTGATTAAACAGGCTTTCAGAAAAGCGTGGGAAGTTGCTTGCTCTACTCCAAAATCTGTTTTCTTAGTTCCTCAAGGACGCCGTTACCTAGTTAATGCAACAAGATTCAATGGGCCTTGCGCAGACAAGCTAATTATCCAGGTAATTGTACATACAGGTTTTCTGATTTATTACTGTCAGATTTACCTACAAGATTCAGTGTTGATGTGCTATTGACATAATATTATTATTTGCAGATTGATGGAACAATTATAGCACCAGTTGAGCCAAAGAACTGGGATCCAAATTTTCCACGGACTTGGCTTGATTTTTCTAAGTTAGAGAAAACTGTTTTCCAGGGATATGGAGTTATTGATGGCTCAGGAAATAAATGGTGGGCATCATCTTGCAAGAAAAACAAGTCAAATGTAATATTTCAGAAGTGGACCTTTGTTATCTGGTGGTTTCATACAAATCTTGAACTGAACATAATAAATTATCTTTTGCGTTTCCTTGCATTCTTTTTTGCAGCCCTGCAAAGGTGCCCCAACAGTAAGGACCATTTTCTTAAATCTTATCCTCTTAATATTTGAAATTTTTCTAGTTGAAACATTTGCAGGAAGTGTAATTATAATTACATAATGAAATTTAACTTGAGAGGTTTTTGTAGGCATTAACCATTGATTCAAGCTCAGCTATAAGGGTGAGAGGACTAACTGTCCAGAATGGCCAGCAAATGAATTTTGTCATATCCCGATGTGATGCGGTTCAAATCAATGGTGTACAAGTGTCTGCACGATGGGACAGCCCAAACACTGATGGAATTCACATAAGTGAATCAACAAACGTTGTACTCCAAAACAGCAAAATTGGAACAGGTTCTTCTCTTGCTGAAAAATTTGTGCGTGTTCAACATAAATTTCATTTTACAGGACTCAGGAAACAGAATAGAAAAATTGAATTGTGATAGATTGGGAGGTAAAACTCTAAGATAACTTACATAACACCTACACACAACGGAAGAGAAAAAAAAATAACACACAGAAGGAAATAACACACGAGCTTACAATGTTTCAACAAATATGTGATATGTTCCAGAATTTGATATTAATGGGAAACGCACTAGCCAGTTTTTTTCATGATGATTGTGTGTTATATATATTCAGGGGATGATTGTGTGTCAATTGTCAATGCAAGCTCTAATATTAAAATGAAGAGGATTTTTTGTGGACCTGGACATGGAATTAGGTAACATTTAATCTTCGTCTTCTCTCCTTTCCTTTCTTGCCCCCACCTAATCTAATTCAAAGTTAGATTATAGACTTGTGCTTTACATAGAGTTTGAGGTTGTAACATCCCAAATTTTATTCACCAAGAATATATTGTAATTATTATATATATTCAATGAAATGGTGAATATTTAAGGCCAAAAGAATTAAATATTGAAAATTGAAGGTGGAACAGTGTTTTCAGTGAAATCGCCTACGAGGCAGTGAGATTGTCATATAGTTTTGGAAGACCAAATGATGACAAAAAATTATGAAATTTTATAGGGTGAAATTAGACATCCTAAGCTTTAATTTGATAGGTCATATGACTCAATTGAAGCTATAGAAAAAAAGATATTAATTTTTGAAGTTGATCCAGAAAATCTGGAAAGTTTCTGGAGCAGAGATCAAAGATTGAAAATCTGGGAATAATATGATCATTTCCAGTAAAATTGCATATTTTTCCTTGAAACTAGACTCAATGAGTGTTCCATAGGCTTTGGAATCGACTCGAAACGACGTCTACAAAATTAGTTATGATTTTTCAAAGTTAAGGCAGAAATCTGCCAGAATTGGCATTATTCCGAAAATTTGAGAAATAAAGTAATCTTCCTTTTTCTCTTAATTATTTTAGAAATTCAGGGATGAAGGAGGAGAAGACAAGTGTCAAAATCCAATGAGGCCAAGTGTCAACACGACATGAAAGATGATGGAGATAATTGTTGTGTCATAAGTCCTTACTTATGTCATAAGGTTAGGTGGCCAACTTTTGCACCAATTGACTTGAGTAAATGGAAGGAACACTTGATTTAGTTGGAGCATAAGAGGGAGCACGTTTTTGGCCAACAAAGAGAGAAGGAAATGATAATTTAGGTTGAGTGTACACAAAAGGGAAGCATGACAAGGTTGAGTGTACACAAAAATGGAATGATGGTGTACATGAAAGGTGTTGCAATCTCAACCATTGATGAAATCAAGGGCTAGGAAGAAAGATGACAAGGTTAATAAAATATCTTCCCTTCCCCTTCATTCACACATTTCGTTCAAGGCACAAGGGAAAGAGGAAGAGAGAGAAAGCTTGAGAAATAGAGAGAAGAGGAGAGCTCAAGGAGGAAGAAGTCTAAGGTAGGTATTGTTGTTCTTGTGTTCAAAGCTTCCTCTCTTGCATAATAGCTTCTCTAATCTCTTTTTCTCTAGGGATCACCATGTTAGCAAGCTAATCTCAAGGTTGAGGGGAGAGAGAGGACGTTCTAGAGAGAGAAACACCAAGGATCAAGAGGTAATCTCCAAAATCTCAACTTCTTTGTGTATTGAAGTTGTTGTTGGTGATTGTTGTTTGATTTATGTGATTTTTGGTTAAGTTGTAAAATTGGAAAAGCCATAATCCTAAGGGGTTATGCTGCCCAAAATCCTTTAAATCATGATTATGAAGATTTTAAATGAATTAATCAAGGATTAGAAGTGGAAAAGTACAAGTTTTGGAAGCTAAAACACAAAGCTTCATTTTTCTATTTTCCCTTCAATATTTCGGCCAGACCAGAACTGGTACAAGGAGTTGGATTTTCATGAAATAAATGGTTCCATTGGACTCAGTGGGCAAAAATAGGTGGGGTTACAGTTGGGCACTTTTTCGGTAGAGGCCGAAAAAGCATAATTACGAAAACGCCACTGAAATCACTAAATAGGGGCTGTCAAGGGTATTTTCGTAATTTTACCATGAATTTGGCAATTTCGAGGCCGGAAATGGATTCCTTGGGCGAAAATAAGTCAGAATAGCCCTAGTCAAAATTTTGGGAAAACGTGCCATCGGGCCAGGTATGGCGGGGCCGGGCCGGGTTCCCGGGGACATTTTTGTAAATTTTCACCATAGACTAATATAACCACAATAAACATTATGGAAGAGTCTAAAATGATACTTGGATAGGTTATGACCTATTTCTGGTACATTTAATATTTTAGGACCGATTTGGAGGCCGGATACGACACGTTCTTCGAGGCACATTTAAAAGAGGATTATAAAGCTTTGAGGTAGGGACATTATCCTTCATACACTATGCCATGAGTTATGTGATTGTGTGGATGCCATTGTTTTGTAAATGCACTTTATTAATAACATGATTTGCCTAGAGAGAGGCTGTTAGTGCCAGAGGTGCACTTACACTGGGAGTTGGCAGAAGACCAACCGGTGTAGATTGTGGGGCTGGGCCCTACTCATGTATACATGACGATGATGTGTTTATATTGTTCATTAATTTGTGCATACCTTGGCGCATGACATATTTACTTTTCGCATTTTCTATGAATGATATTATGTCTCTACGGAGATTCTTCGGAATCTCACCCTATTTTTAAATAAACACCTCAGCGAGTACCAGTGGGAAAAAGGGCAAAGAAGTTGTCGCCGAGAAGTGAGTGGCACGTGTCCCGAGGCGAGGATATGGACGTGGTTATGCATTAGTCTATGCCTCAATATTTTGAATAATTTGCAAATATTAATACTTCCGCTGTATTTTCTGTTTCCGCCGACGAACAATATCGGATTTGTAAACGAACGACGTTGGGATTGTAAACGAATATTTTTATCAGTATAATTGTACTTTTCTGTATGCCCATCGAATTCCGTCTTTATTACTCTTTGATTATCGAAATGGAAACGGGGGTTGACATTTTTGGTATCAGAGCTAATAAGCGGTTCTGGCATTATCAGAAATGTATACTGATAAGCTTTTGTTTGCACAGCGAGAGGACATCATGGATAGTCCGAGTGCGCCTATATTCATAGATGGTCCGAGTGAGCCGATGATCGTGATCGTGGATAGTGACAGCGAAACGATGGTGAACCAGCGTGTTCCGGACAAAGGGCGAATGATCGACCACTTCGAATATGGCGGTATGCCTATCGATACACAGCACGGAAGAGCGTGCCGAGATTGCCCGTGTACAGTCCAGAGCCAAGGCTGACATCCCCAGGAGTGACAGAGTTTAGCGAGATCGAAGATGCGCCAGAGGAGTACCAGAGTGGGATTCCAACTATGAACCAGAGGAGATTCCATCGGATGAGGCGAGTGACCGCGAGTCTCAGATAGAGCCGGTACAGGTGTCATATAACCTATATCCGAACATGGAGTTGTGATATTTTTTCAAGCCCAAGTGTCGCAGGGCACTGCAGGAGCACGATACCCCGGGAGACCGGTACTTAGCAATCATTGACGGTGTACAGACGAGGATACCAAGGGAGCAGGTACGTGATTGAGCGGTATGGAGATGGTAAACTCGATATCAGGGAATGGGGTATCAGAGTACTCAGAGGTGATATGAGTACCCAGATTGCCATATCGGTGGTACTGGTGTAGCTGGAGATGATATCAGTATGGTATCAGTGGTATCAGGATGATATCAGTGGTATCAGGATGGTATCAGTAGTACCATGAAGTAGTAGTATCAGTGCATGTAGAAATAGTAACAAAACCCAATTGATGGTATCAATGGTTCTAGTGCATATAGCAATGATAGCCGCTCTTGTGATAATAGTGGTATCAGGAGAGTACCAGCGGTATCAGAATATTGCCAGCGGTATCAGAAGATAATGGAGTCAGCACAAGCTAAAGAGGTACCAGTGCCCAGTCAACGGTATCAGGGGAACTAAGGTGCTGGATGAAACAATCGATATACGCAATGACGATATCAGAACGCTAGTAGTAACAATTCTGATAATGGTATCAGAATTGATATTGTGTGATGAGCAGTAGTTTAGTGAACTATGGAAATGATACAACCCGAGGAAGGTGGTAGGGGCCGCGGTAGAGGCCGAGGTAGGGGTCGAGGCCGAGGGCGCGGTAGACAGGGTGACAACGAGGGTGAGCCGAGGCCTGACCCTATCCAACAACGAATACTAGAGATGCTGGAGCAACAGCAACAGACCATGAACGAAATAAAAACTGATATTCGGGGAGTGCAGCAGAGACAAGACCACTTGGAGGACCGTATGGATAAGTTCATGTGGGGAGGTTACGAAGAGATACATGAGGAACCTCCACTAGCGAATTTACCACCGGAGCCTGAGGTGGATATTCAAGCATGGCTTAGCAGATTTAGTAAGCAGCAGCCGCCCACGTTCATAGGGAAGTTCGATCCTCAGATGGCGGAAGACTGGTTGGCTCGTCTGGATAAGATCTTTGACATGCTGCAGTGTCCAGATGAAGTAAAAGCTCGACTAGCCATATACAAGCTGGAAGGGGATGCCGATCGTTGGTGGAAAGGCATGGACCTTATCCTGAAGGGGAAGAATGTTCTGATCACATGGGAACTATTCCAAGAAGAATTTAACAAGAAGTACTTTCCTTTGACTGTCAAGAGAGAGAAAGAGAAAGAGTTCCTTAGCATAAAGCAGCACGACCAGGAGAGTTTTGATGACTATCTGGCCCGATACATCCGACTATCACGTTACTCGTCATATGCCAAGCTGAACGACAATGATGAGTGGAATTCAGAAATGATGATAGAAGGGCTGAGACCTGAGTTCAAGGAGAGGCTAATCTCCCAACACTTCACGAAATTCAGCAAAGCGGCAGAGGAGTGCCGATATATCGAGAAACGTCTGTCGAGCTGGTCAACACAGCCTGAAAACAAAGGTGCTTCTGGAAGCGGTAGCTCAACGCAGAAGCGAAAAGATCAGAGTGGATATTCTGGAGGGGATCCTAATAGGCTGAATCAATCTGGGGGCCGAGGAGGCCATGGTTCTACAGGAAGCAGGACCTGTTGGCGTTGCCAGAAGCCAATGCACCCTGGTAGATCTTGCAGCGGGATTCCGTTTAGGCCAGACCCGAGCAGACCACCTGTCTGTTATAATTGCGACAAGCCGGGGCATATGGCCAGGGATTGTCCACAAAAATAGCAGCAGCAGGAGATGAGACCCAGAGCTTCTAGCAGGATCTATACACTGACACAGGAAGAAGCCAGAAAGTCTCCAGAGCCGATTCAAGGTACGATTTCTTTGAACGGCAGTTTAGTGCATGTTATGTATGATTGTGGTGCAAGCCATTCATTCATTACATACAACTGTATGAGATGATTATGTGTACCGATGCATAAATCCCCGTATGATTTAGTTGTATCTACGCCTAAGGGCATTCGAACTGTGAACTACTGAAGTTTGTTTAAATTATGTGGTAAATGCTGAGGGGTACAAATCGGCCGTAGTTAGGGAAGTGTGAGTTCTGGCTTGCAGAGGTGAGATTTCTGGGCCACGTAGTCGCACAACAAGGGATCCTGGTGGACCCTGGTAAAGTGAAAGCAGTACTGAACCGAGAAGGCCGGAAACTGTGGTTATGATACGCAGTGTTTTGAGTCCTGTTGACTATTATGAGTAGCTCAATGGTAGTAGCCTTAGTCTGGACCATGATCTTAGCCCTCAGGGTTGTGTGTTCGAGGCTGCGGGAGGCAAAAGAAATGCGGTTGAGTTGGAGGGGCCGCAAATTCCTGATGAGTCCACGCTCGTAGTCTGCTCGTAGTCCCTGGGATTAGGGAAGTGCGGGGGAAGTGCGGGGTGTGACAATAAAAAGGATGAGATGTTTATATCGAAATTTCCTAGAACTCAACATTATGCATGGGATGATGATTGTGAGAGGAGCTTCAGAGAGCTGATGATGAAAATTTATTAAAGTACCAACGTTGATAATCCCATATCCATAGTGAGCCTTTGTTGTCTCCACTAATGCTAGATGGCATGGATTGGGAAGGGAATTGAGTCCCGGATGCAAGCAGGCATTGATTGAGTGAGAATTGATGCAAGCCGAGTGAGGGCGTATGCATCATGTCAGCTGAAGCTTCAGGAATCGAACTATCCCATCCATAATCTTGAGCAGATGGTAATAATGTTTGCTTTGAAGATGAAAATGTCGCCTTTATGGCATAGTTGGGGAGTTGTACTGCGACCACAAAGATTGGAAGTTCTGAACGGAGAGGGCTACCTACGGTGAAATCTGATCGGAGAGGGCTACCTATGGTAAAATCTGAACGGAGAGGACTACCTACGGTGAAATCTAATCGGAGAGGGCTACCTACGGTAAAATCTGAACGAAGAGGGCTACCTACGGTGAAATCTGATCGGAGAGGGCTACCTACGGTAAAATCTGAACGGAGAGGGCTACCTAAGCAAAGTTCTGATCGGAGGGGGGCTGACCAGGTGTATGGGTGCCTGTGTAAAGCACCGAGTACAGAACCCTAGAGTGGAGCCACCGTAATGATAGAACCCTAGAGTGGAGCCACCGTGACGACAGAACCCTAGAGTGGAGCCACCGTAATGATAGAACCCTAGAGTGGAGCCACCGTGACGACAGAACCCTAGAGTGGAGCCACCGTAATGATAGAACCCTAGAGTGGAGCCACCGTGACAACTAACCCTAGAGTGGAGCCACCGTGATGACTAACCCGCGAGTGCAGCCACCGTGACGACGAACCCTAGAGTGCAGTCACCGTGACATTGAACTTTAGAATAGAGCTACAGGAGCGTTGGCTCTCAACGATGGTGCGTTGTAATAAGTTCCATATTAAAGGGGTTTTGATAAGAGTTTCTATGGCTCTGAATGATTCAAGTGGAATAGGACCAAGGCGTGGCATAGAGAAACACCAATTTTGAGTGCAGTCAGGTATTATGGAGATTCTTATGGGACTCCTATTTAATCAGCCTGACATTGTTGATGCACAAAGGAGGAGTAAAACCTCAAAGTGCGTACCGTATCGCTTTGCCGCCAAGTCTGAGCAGGCTACACGACGTTTTCCATGTTTCTCAGATGAAGAAGTATCAACCTGATCCAGAGCAAGTGATAGAGTACGAAGATGTGGAAATACGTGAAGACTTGACTTATGAAGTCATGCCTGACCGAATCATTGATCGGCAGGAAAAGTAGCTCAGAAACAAGAGTATCCTGTTTGTCAAGGTCGTCTGGAGAGGGTTATCACCCAGAGAGGCTACGTGGGTAACAGAAGAAAGTATGAAGAAGCGTTACCCGGAGTTTATAGCTATGTAAGCGTAGCAAATTTCGGGGACGAAATTTAATTAAGTGGGGGAGAACTGTAACATCCCAAATTTTATTCACCAAGAATATATTGTAATTATTATATATATTCAATGAAATGGTGAATATTTAAGGCCAAAAGAATTAAATATTGAAAATTGAAGGTGGAACAGTGTTTTCAGTGAAATCGCCTACGAGGCAGTGAGATTGTCATATAGTTTTGGAAGACCAAATGATGACAAAAAATTATGAAATTTTATAGGGTGAAATTAGACATCCTAAGCTTTAATTTGATAGGTCATATGACTCAATTGAAGCTATAGAAAAAAAGATATTAATTTTTGAAGTTGATCCAGAAAATCTGGAAAGTTTCTGGAGCAGAGATCAAAGATTGAAAATCTGGGAATAATATGATCATTTCCAGTAAAATTGCATATTTTTCCTTGAAACTAGACTCAATGAGTGTTCCATAGGCTTTGGAATCGACTCGAAACGACGTCTACAAAATTAGTTATGATTTTTCAAAGTTAAGGCAGAAAATCTGCCAGAATTGGCATTATTCCGAAAATTTGAGAAATAAAGTAATCTTCCTTTTTCTCTTAATTATTTTAGAAATTCAGGGATGAAGGAGGAGAAGACAAGTGTCAAAATCCAATGAGGCCAAGTGTCAACACGACATGAAAGATGATGGAGATAATTGTTGTGTCATAAGTCCTTACTTATGTCATAAGGTTAGGTGGCCAACTTTTGCACCAATTGACTTGAGTAAATGGAAGGAACACTTGATTTAGTTGGAGCATAAGAGGGAGCACGTTTTTGGCCAACAAAGAGAGAAGGAAATGATAATTTAGGTTGAGTGTACACAAAAGGGAAGCATGACAAGGTTGAGTGTACACAAAAATGGAATGATGGTGTACATGAAAGGTGTTGCAATCTCAACCATTGATGAAATCAAGGGCTAGGAAGAAAGATGACAAGGTTAATAAAATATCTTCCCTTCCCCTTCATTCACACATTTCGTTCAAGGCACAAGGGAAAGAGGAAGAGAGAGAAAGCTTGAGAAATAGAGAGAAGAGGAGAGCTCAAGGAGGAAGAAGTCTAAGGTAGGTATTGTTGTTCTTGTGTTCAAAGCTTCCTCTCTTGCATAATAGCTTCTCTAATCTCTTTTTCTCTAGGGATCACCATGTTAGCAAGCTAATCTCAAGGTTGAGGGGAGAGAGAGGACGTTCTAGAGAGAGAAACACCAAGGATCAAGAGGTAATCTCCAAAATCTCAACTTCTTTGTGTATTGAAGTTGTTGTTGGTGATTGTTGTTTGATTTATGTGATTTTTGGTTAAGTTGTAAAATTGGAAAAGCCATAATCCTAAGGGGTTATGCTGCCCAAAATCCTTTAAATCATGATTATGAAGATTTTAAATGAATTAATCAAGGATTAGAAGTGGAAAAGTACAAGTTTTGGAAGCTAAAACACAAAGCTTCATTTTTCTATTTTCCCTTCAATATTTCGGCCAGACCAGAACTGGTACAAGGAGTTGGATTTTCATGAAATAAATGGTTCCATTGGACTCAGTGGGCAAAAATAGGTGGGGTTACAGTTGGGCACTTTTTCGGTAGAGGCCGAAAAAGCATAATTACGAAAACGCCACTGAAATCACTAAATAGGGGCTGTCAAGGGTATTTTCGTAATTTTACCATGAATTTGGCAATTTCGAGGCCGGAAATGGATTCCTTGGGCGAAAATAAGTCAGAATAGCCCTAGTCAAAATTTTGGGAAAACGTGCCATCGGGCCAGGTATGGCGGGGCCGGGCCGGGTTCCCGGGGACATTTTTGTAAATTTTCACCATAGACTAATATAACCACAATAAACATTATGGAAGAGTCTAAAATGATACTTGGATAGGTTATGACCTATTTCTGGTACATTTAATATTTTAGGACCGATTTGGAGGCCGGATACGACACGTTCTTCGAGGCACATTTAAAAGAGGATTATAAAGCTTTGAGGTAGGGACATTATCCTTCATACACTATGCCATGAGTTATGTGATTGTGTGGATGCCATTGTTTTGTAAATGCACTTTATTAATAACATGATTTGCCTAGAGAGAGGCTGTTAGTGCCAGAGGTGCACTTACACTGGGAGTTGGCAGAAGACCAACCGGTGTAGATTGTGGGGCTGGGCCCTACTCATGTATACATGACGATGATGTGTTTATATTGTTCATTAATTTGTGCATACCTTGGCGCATGACATATTTACTTTTCGCATTTTCTATGAATGATATTATGTCTCTACGGAGATTCTTCGGAATCTCACCCTATTTTTAAATAAACACCTCAGCGAGTACCAGTGGGAAAAAGGGCAAAGAAGTTGTCGCCGAGAAGTGAGTGGCACGTGTCCCGAGGCGAGGATATGGACGTGGTTATGCATTAGTCTATGCCTCAATATTTTGAATAATTTGCAAATATTAATACTTCCGCTGTATTTTCTGTTTCCGCCGACGAACAATATCGGATTTGTAAACGAACGACGTTGGGATTGTAAACGAATATTTTTATCAGTATAATTGTACTTTTCTGTATGCCCATTGAATTCCGTCTTTATTACTCTTTGATTATCGAAATGGAAACGGGGGTTGACAGAGGTGAGCCGCACTATTGTTGTCTTCTGAATGGTGGGGCCTCTTATAGATTTTGTATTATATAGTAATGCATAGATATAGATTATTAGTTACTTGACAAATAAATTGGTCCCTTTCCCAAAGTCATTAAACCCTGCTTTCTCTCTTTTCTCTGAACACTATGCTTTCAGCATTGGAAGCCTTGGGAAGGACAACTCCACTGGCATAGTCACAAAGGTGATTTTGGATACAGCAGTTCTTAAACAGACTACAAATGGTGTCAGGATTAAAACTTGGCAGGTAAATTTCTCAATTTTCATAAAAAATATTTGAGAATTGCTATAATATCATATGTCAGATATAACTAATTGCTAGTAGAAACGCAGGGGAGGGGAAGGGGGAAGATATGAATCTCAGAATCATTTGGGACATTATCGTCTTCTCAATATAAAGTTTCATAGTGCTTTATCGTATTGGAAACTGTAATAAATGTAAATAGTACCATAATTTTAGAGTGTGTAAACATCTTCTTCCATGGGTCATTCAGAAATTGAGATTTACCTCTAAATTTACACGTAAAAATTCTAGTATGAATTGATGTTTTGAGAATAACAAGGACTGCTTTCTGTCTTATTCTGGCATCATGCAGGGAGGTTCTGGGTATGTTCGTGGGGTCAGATTTCAGAATGTGAGGATGGAAAACGTATCAAACCCCATAATCATTGATCAGTTCTACTGTGACTCTCCAACAACCTGTCAAACCCAGGTAAAGATGAATACACTTCAGCCATGTTTGAATGGAGAGAAAAGTGAAAAAAAATAGGGGGAGGGAATACGAGGAAGGAAAACTTCTAAAAATGGTAAAAAACCCATCTTAGTATTGTTTACCACCTATTTTTCTCTCTGTCAGAACATAGGGTCAAAGTTTTCTGTCTCATCTGATTATTGTGTACCATGTCAGTCTGGTGAAACCCATCTCAAAATGGTATATTGCTATCTTAAACTCTTTGATATCTTGGACGCCAAGGTATGATATATCAATGGGTCTAAAATTGGCAAATTTATCATGCCAGGTTGTCCACTTTCAATTGTCATAGAAAGAATATAACCAAGAAAGATAAATACTATATTTTTGCCATCTTATAATGTTACAAATTTTTGTACATTTGATTTTTTTTCCTTAGGAATCAGCTGTGAATATAAGCGAGATCATATATCAAAACATCAGTGGGACAACAAACAGCGCAAAAGCCATTAACTTCGACTGCAGCGACATTGTTCCATGTAGCAGCCTAGTGCTCCGCAACGTTAACTTAGAGAGAGAGGATGGCTCAGTGGAGACATACTGTCATTCTGCTCAAGGCTTTGGATGTGGGGTGGTGCATCCTTCTGCAGATTGCCTTAGTTCTGATGACAAAATTGTAGAACCAGTTGAAGACGATATTCGTCATACTGAACTATAAGTTTGGTTCTCTATGCATAAACATTATGATAATCCTTTTATGAAGTTACAACAAGGATTTGGGGGGGGGGGGGATTTGGGGTGAGAGATAGTATAAGGGATATGGCTTGTCATTTATTTAGTTAAGAGTAGAAAATATTCTACAATTTGTTCCTGAAAAGGAGAGAGCACTGGTTGATGACAAGATGGAAGGAACAGAACAAGATATGCGTACCATGTTATGAAATTGTTCTAGTTGTATTTAAATATTTGCACTACGATCGCTTGGTGCTTATTGATTTTTGATCCACTCGTCTATGAGATTTGTATTTGCTTAATACTAAAATCAAGATCATGTTTTACCAAATGTCCCATTAAGAGTCTTCACAGGAATGTGCTAATTGCTTATCAGCTGTAGGGAAATTAATCTGATCGCACCCTTTTTTGTTATAAAAAAAGTTTAGGTGAGTTGGGACCTAAAGGCTTATTGGAGCACACCTGATAAACCCCGACAGTGAATTCGAATTGCAGTGAAGAAAATATAATGAATTAACTCTATAATAGAGAAATAGCAAGTATTTCACTAATCTCTCTAATATAGCCCAGGAGGATCTCCAAACTTTAATAACTTTCTGAAAATATTCGATGCTTTATTGAGTAGGCAATAAGCCAAATTTATAGGAGTACAGAGAGATAAAAATATAATTCAAAATTCAAACTAGGAAATCCAAATAAAGTAAAAAATACTAAAATAATATCTAAATCTAAAATACTAAAGAATATCTAAAATCCTACTTGTGGATATTCCACTTATTCTTAAATATCTAGAATGATATCTAAAATAATATTACGGAAATTATTACAAATACTAAATATTACTAATTAATTCCTAATTAGTCCTAAGACGTTTATTTTGTCTAGAATAAATCAGCCCATAGCGATTTGGATTGCTATCATATCTTCCCCCTTAGAAAGTCGACTTGTCTTCAAGGCGAAATTGAGGGAATTGTTCCGCAACTAGATCGTACTCCTCCCAAGTAGCTTCCTCTAAAGGGCGATTCTGCCATACCACAAGTATGTCCAATCTGTGATCCGGTGTCCATCGATGTTGCAACACCTTGGAAGGGTGTAGAATAAGCTCCATATCCGCCGAGAGTGGAAGAGGGGGAGGGGGAGTAGGTGCTTGCTGGCCATACGCAGGACGGAGTAGAGAAACATGAAAGACAAGGTGGATTTTGGCAGTTGAAGGGAGGTCTAGTTCATAGGCTACCTTGCCAATTCGTCGGACCACCGTGAAAGGGCCAAAGAAACGGGGAGACAATTTCTGAAACCTTGATCAAGTCAAAGATTGTTGTCGATATGGTTGGATTTGTAACCACACAGCGTCCCCTGGGTTAGATTCAAGGTCCCTGCGATGTTGATCGGCATGTAACTTCATCCGGTGTTGAGCTTTAAGGAGATTCCCTTTTAAGACTTGTAACATGGCATCACGTATTTTGAGTTGTTCTTCTAATTCAGCAACCCGTGTCTCACCTTTAATATAAGGAAAGAAAGGTGGTGGCTCACGACCTTAGACCAGTTTAAAAGGTGAAGTATTAGCAGCCACATGGAACCCAGTGTTGAAAGAGAATTCTGCCCGGCAAAGAAACTTACTCCATTGTTTAGGTTGGTCATGTGCAAAGCAATGTAAGTAAGTCTCAAGGCATCGATTGACTACCTCTGTTTGCCTATCGGACTGGGGGTGGTATGATGTGCTCATGTTTAAGCGAGTTTGACTTAAACGAAATAACTCCTGTCAGAAGTGACTGAGGAAAAGAGGGTCTCTATCCGAGACAATAGACCTTGGTATGCCATGTAAGCGAACAATTTCTTGGCAAAAGGCGGTAGCGACGGTTTTGGCGGTGTAAGGGTGAGTAAGGGCAATGAAGTAGCTATACTTACTGAGACGATCCACCACTACGAAGATCACATCAAAACCTCAGGATTTGGGGAGCCCTGTAATAAAATCAAGAGAAATATCCTCCTAAATACGCTCTGGGATAAGAAGTGGCTGTAAAAGTCCTGCAGGGGCTAAGGTTTGATATTTATTCTGCTGACAAGTGTAACAGCGTTGGATATGGTTCTTGACATCATTCTTAATCCCCCGCCAATGTACTTGGTCAGTTAACCGTCGTAGGGTCTTAAGGTACACACCATGCCCTCCAGTTGGTGTTGCATGGGCTTCGGCCAACAATTTTTCTCTAAGTGGGAGATTATTGGGTATAACTAAACGTGTCTTGTAGAATAACCGATCATTGACAAAGTGGAAATGAGAGTGATGATCAGGTTGTGTCTGCAACTCCTCTATCTTTGCCCTTGTTTCAGGGTCCTCCAATAGTGCTTATGGAAGTTGATCTAGGTCATGGGCCATGGGAATTACCAATTGGAAAAGTTCTGCCTGCTGAGGCCGCCTAGACAAAGAGTTAACTGCGGCATTCACTTTCCCAGGTTTATAACGAATGGTAAAATCAAAGGGAAGTAGTTTGACCAATAGTCGTTGTTGGAAGTGGTCACAATCTTCTGGTCTAACAAGTGCTTCAGGCTGTGATGGTCAGTTTGTACGTAAAAATGGTTACCCAATAGGTAGTGACGCTATTTTTGTAATGAGAGGACTAAGGCAAGTAACTCCCGGTCATAAGTTTATTTGTAACGATTGGAGAAGGAGAATCCCTTGCTAAAGTAGCTATAGGGTGACCGTTTTACATGAGTACAGCCCCAATACCATTCCCAAAAGCGTCACATTCAACAGTAAAAGGTTGTTGAAAGTCCGGTAGGTGAAGAACCGGAGTGGTAGTGAGAGCTATTTTGAGTTCTTCAAAAGCTGTTTGAGCAGCGTCCAACCATTGAAAGGCACCCTTTTTTGTTAAGTCTGTGAGAGGTCTAGCAATGAGGCCATAATTTTTCACAAATCTCTGATAATAGCCGGTGAGTCTGAGAAAACCGTGCAAATCCTTTACTGATTGTGGAACAGGCCAATGGGCGACAGCCTTAATTTTTTCAGGGACGACTTCTACGCCATTACTGGTAACAATGTGTCCCAAGTAGTCAACCCTCGTCTGTCCCAAAAAACACTTTTTAGCGTTGGCAAAGAAAAAGTGTTGTTGTAGTACTTGAAAAATAATACGGAGATGCCTGAAATGATCTTGTGTCGATGTACTGTAGATTAAAATGTCATCAAAGAAGACGAGCACAAATTTCCTCAAGTAGGGGCGGAACAAGTTGATCATGATAGCTTGGAATGTTGTTGGTGCATTAGTGAGGCCAAACGGCATGACCACAAATTCATAATGACTAGAGTGGGTTCTAAACGCCGTTTTATGAATATCGGAGGTTAATATCCAGATTTGATGATACCCAGATCGTAAATCAATCTTCGAAAAATATCTAGCACCATGTAGTTCATCTAATAATTCATCAATGTTTGGTATAGGGTACTTATCTGGAACCGTAATTTTGTTGAGACAAGATAATCAACACACAACCGCCAAGTGTCGTCTTTCTTGCTAACCAATAAGGCTGGACTGGCAAATGGACTAGAGCTATAGCGGATGAAGCCCAGATCTAATAAGGTGCGAATCTGAGACTCAATCTCATCCTTTTGGGAATAAGGATAACGATAGGGTCTCAAATTTGGTGGAAATGCCCCTGCCAGCAACGAGATCATGTGATAGTGGCCACGGGGGGTGGTAGTGAAGTTGGCTCGTCAAAAACCGTGGAGAAGTCTTGAAAGATTTCTGATACATCTAAGGCCGTACGTTTTGTGGTTTGTGTTTGGTGAAACTCCAGGCTCTTGAGACAAACCTGAGGGGCAGTCTTTGGAGGTTCTCCTTGCAATTTGTATTTTTTCCTCCAACCCAGAAAATCATGAACATGTCGTTCCAGTTTGCCTGTACTGTGTTGAGTGATGCTAACCATTTAATTCCCAACACTAAATATGATCCGGCTAAGGAGAAGGGGTAGAAGTCCTGTTTAATCGCTAACCCTGATAGCTGGACCTCCAGATCCTTGCAGACCTGATTACAATGAACAATTTGACCATCCCCAATTTGAATGCCAAACGAAGATACTGTACTAGTGGAAATAGCAAGCTTTCATATCAAGGTGGTTGAAATGAAATTGTGGGTGGACCCAATATCCACCAACAGTAGTACCTGTTTAGAGTGAAGGAAACCTTTTATCTTCATAGTAGAGGCCGAAGGTGTGCCCAAGATGACATTAAATGCGACCTCGGTTTCCTCTGTTTCTTCATACTCAACGATTTGTTCAAGAGACTCAGGAAGGGAGTTGTCGTCGTCGTCCACCTCCATTAATGTGAAGGAGGTGCTGCATCTATGACCTGGTCGTAATGGCTCGCCACACCTGAAACACAAGCCTTTGTCACGCCGCAGTTGACGTTCAGGATCCACTGCTGACACACGTCCTGAGGAAGGGAATGATGAAGAGGAAGAATTCAGTGTAGAATATTTCCCTATGGTTGCTGATGACTTAGTGAGGCTTCGATTTGAAGAGCCAAATTTATTCCCGCGAGCAATTGTTAATTGTTTCTCAAATTCTAAGGCGAGACTAGTAGCTCTGTAAAAACTTCGTGGTCTTTGAATTCGTACGTGTGATCGCAGTTCCTCCTTGAGTCCGTTCATGAAGACGCCAAGAAGACAGTGTTCCGGCCAATTGGCAATCAGTGCCACCCTTTTTGCCCATTCCTTCCGATATTCCTGAACAGAACAAGTTTGCTTAATGCTACACAAATTCTCATCAGGATTAAGATATTCCGGTGGTCTAAAGTGTTATCGGAATGCCGTCACCAAATCATCCCAATACAATATTGCCCGCTGCGAATTAAGCCAAGAAAACAAATCCAGAGCATCACCATCCAAGTATATGGCTGCGACATCAACTTTATCATCCTCTGGTGTGTCATAATAATGAAAAAAAATTTCAGCCTTTAGAACCCAGTCGCGTGGGTCGCCCCCATCGAACTTAGGAAACTCAATTTTGGTATATGGGGTTCAGAGGTTGCGCCTAGAAGCTTCAGATTCATCATCACTGTCCTCGGCAGTGACGTGCGATCTCCCTCTGTTTCGGTTAGGCTGCGATCGTCCTCTGTTTTGGTTCGGCCGAGACACTGAAATATCCAGTGCGTTGATCCGTTCCTTCAATTCGTCGAGCCCTTCCAATCGTGCAGCAATGGTGGCGAGATGATTGGCAGAAGTCACGTGAGGTTCGGTCTCCGGTGATGGAGTTGCTTGCGAGGATGTGTCGACTTCGGAAGATGGAACCACGTGAGTCGAACGTGTTTTGGCCATTGGTGATCGGTATTTTCTCTGATGCCAAATTGATAAACCTCGACAGCGAATTTGAATTGCAGTGAAGAAAATATAATGAATTAACTCTATAATAGAGGGATAGCAAGTATCTCACTAATCTCTCTAATATAGCCCAGGAGAATCTCCAAACTTTAATAACTCTCTGAAAATATTCGATGCTTTATTGAGTAGGCAATAAGCCAAATTTATAGGAGCACATAGAGATAAAAATATAATTCAAAATTCAAACTAGGAAATACAAATAATATAAAAAATACTAAAATAATATCTAAATCTAAAATACTAAAGAATATCTAAAATCCTACTTGTGGATATTCCACTTATTCTGAAATATCTAGATGATATCTAAAATAATATTATGGAAATTATTAAAAATACTAAATATTACTAATTAATTCCTAATTAGTCCTAAGACGTTTATTTGTTTAGAATAAATCAGCCCATAGCGATTTGGATAGCTATCAACACCTCTAGGTCTAAAGAGCACTTATAGAGGTAGTTATAGATCACCGACTAACAAGGTTCTCACATAAGTGGCAGGATTTGAACTCACAACCCTGTGAGTTATGAGTCAATCTTTAACTAACTAGATCTATCTTTATTAACTTTTAGCACCCTTTTCACTTTTAGTTCGATCAAATTTTACTGGATTAAGCTGGGCGTATAAAGCATTTCAATCTTGTGCCATGAGATGTAGATCAAAATTGTTGGGTGGCCAACATCCCCACTTAGCATAATCCGACAAGTGATTGGATTCAGATAAAATCATGATGCTTCAACTGATATGATTAAGTTAAAAAAAAAAAAAAAAACTATCTTGACTGCAATAAGCAGTGGATCTCACACAAGTGCCTAGCTCTGTTCCTTCTGGCAAAAAAAAAAACAAAAAATAAAAAACAGATGAGAATTTGTTTATTACTTGTTCTGCCTTTTTAGCAACGGTTTGAACAGCTTCGATATGGTCAGGGTATCAGTTAGCGATAGAGACAAGAAAGGACCATTGAGACACTCTGTAGTACATGGTTGGCACTAAACCTATGACTCAGTGACAAGAAAAATACATTAAGGGTCTGTTTGGTGTGAGGGATTTGGAGGGGAGGGAAAAATTTTATAAGTTGAATTTTAAGAGATTGAAGAAGTGGAGTAATAAAGTTTTAATAAAGAGAATATATAAGATAAAAGAGTAAGAAAAATTAATTAAAAAATTTTAACCCCACTTCTCTAATCTTTTTAAATTTAACTCACAAAAATTTTTCCTCCGCCCACTTTCCCTCCCCTCCCTAGACCAAACAAACCCTAAAATTTGAAGCTATTTGATAGTACAATACTTTTAGTGTTCTTATTTAGCTTCATCAGGCTAACCAAGAGAGGAATTCTGCATTACAGTTGGTGTGCCTGCAAAATACACTGTGGTTTAGAGCACTACATGGAATAAAATAGGACCAAGTTTGATTAATTAATTCAATAGAAAACGGGCTGGTAGCCTGCGTTATAGAAGTTAATAATCAAGTTATTACAAGCTCAGGTGTACTTGATCATAGCCTAGTCTATTCTGTTTCTACTCCTAGTGAAGGAGTTTAGATTAACGATAGAGAAGTAATTATTTTCAAATATTGAAGTTTTATTAAATTATAACACACACACACACACAAAACAGAAGAGCTCGAAGATGTGTATATACATTTAATTATCACCTACATATATATTTGTAACTAACATAAACTAATACATACTCAACTTAATCATTTGTTTAAATGGAAAAAAAGTATGCAATAAAGTAGAATAGAAAACATAAAGTAATTTTTAGGATATTAGATAAAAAGAGAAACAAAGTTCAATGTGCTTATTGCTATTATGAAAATATTTAAAGGAAAATTTGTGCAAAAGAATTACTTTATTAGAATATTAGGCTCGTTTGATTTTATTTTTAAAAACAATTTTTAAAAAAAAACAAAACAATTGGTTTGAAAAACTGTTTCCAATAAGTTATTTTAAAATACAAGAAAACAACTAATAGAGATTGAGTTTATCAGAAAGTAATTAGTGACTCACAAGATGAGGAATTAAAATTTAAATTTCCGATAAGGCCACGTTTAGATTAAAAAAAAAATACTAGTATTAGGTATAGGCTCTTGAGCCCTCAGTCATTGGTCATCACTCGCTCATGAGGTCGACGCGGTCGCCTGAAATGCAGAACACGCTCTCACAAAATTCAAACAAAGAAAGGAGGAAGATACTTACAAGAATTATAAACAAAGAATTAGTACACCCCACACGGTGAACCTTTTTTTCCATCAGACATTGAAACTGTGAACTCTTCATCCTGGCGCTCTGCTTTTTCTCCTCCTAACTTGCCTTCCAATATTCTTCTTGAACCTGTGCCTAATCCTCTCCATCTGAAAATGCAAATCCTAGTAAGAATCTCAAAACGTTTCCTCATTGATCCACGGTTTTGGAGAATTGTGGGCTTTGTGTTAAGCATAGTTGCATTTACCTGTTTTGCCCTGAGTCCCTCTTTCTATGACTTGTCCACCTGCTCAAAGGCGTCATCTACAGTGTCGTTAGCTTGATCCTAACCACCTTAATGCTACTAATCAAGAAATGCACCAGATTTACAAGATCAGTTCTGGTGAAAGCAAATATGGGTTTTGTGGTTATGATGCTCACCTCTCTCTGTTCGATTTGGCAAGACCGAGTTAGCCAAAAGGAGAACGACGAAAACGGATCTCGTGGCAGAATCCTAAACATGTATTCCTTTGGGGCATTTGGTTTCATGTCTCTGAGCTTGTCCAGACGGCTTGAGCTTGGATTCGAAGTGGGGATCTTCAATTTCTTATTGGGGAGTTTCTTGGTGTTGCTGATGAAGATGAACTTCAAATTGGCCCCAATCGCAGCAATCTTGTGCTACGTCATTATAAATATCCGATCCTTCTCAGATTATTTCATGGAAAAGCTTGGGCGAGCTGACTCTAGTGACACAGTGCCACTTGAAGATATGGAGAGTGGTCCTTTACTCTCAAAAGAAGAAGATATAGAGAGTGGTTCCCCCACTATTCATTCGGAACCAAAGAGTAAGTGTGAATTCAAGACTGAAATCGAATTGCTCCAATGCTCTGATTTGTGAAATGAAAACTTGTTTGAGTATACAAGATCTTTTTGTGCCTTAAAATATTATATAACTTTTGGATTTGTTCATATTATTTCTCAGAACATCATCCGCACAAAGATCGGTTAGAGGAGTATGCTAAAATGTCCGGCATGGGACCTCCCGCTTATGATACTGACGACTGGGGAGATTCATATCTCCAACCATTTGAGTCAGCAGTGCGTGTTGGTGAGATGGTCTATGTTCCAAGCTACCATTTCTCCAATCCAGACGACGCCGAAGAAGATATTGCAAAACTTGCTTATATGTACTTAACCGAAGGGGTCAAAGATTATGGGATTTCTAGAATTGTTGAGGTTTGTTCGCATGGGATTATACATTGCATAACCTCTTGGCTTTTATTCCTTTATACCATGACATAGTCGAACCACAATGTGTAGAAACAGTCCTACCACAACAATAAACCCTTATTTTACTATTAGGTGGAATTTGTTATATGAATCATACAATGTTATTGTGCTTTGTCGAAACTAGATATTTAATTAGATTATTAACTAAAAGATCCCTCTCTATAACCTTATTAAGTGTTTGCTTTAGCTTTCCTCAATCTCTTTTTACAGAACTTCCATACTGCTTGATGGATCCTCCTCACCTGTGCATTTAATGACCTTCTTTAAATATATCCAAACCACCTCAGACGATTTTCTACAATTTTCTCTTCAATAGATGTCACTCCAACTTGCTTGTGTATATGAATCTTATCTTTTCTTGTTTGATCACACATCAATTTCAATATCCTTGTCTTGGCTACACCCATTTTATGTCATATTTTCCCTTTAAAACCCAATACTCACTACCATATAACATTGTTGATCTTATAGAAATGTGATAAAACTTCATTTTTACTTTATTAGGTGCTTTTTGATTACAAATAACTCCAGTTGTAACGGCACAGCCCCCCACATAGGACACCACACAGGCTAAGCGGTGTCGAACCCCCACACACAGCAGGGCTAGGAGTTGCCCCTCCCTTTGCCACACAGGCTTAGGGATTTTCCTCCCCTTCGCCACACAAGCTAAGGAGTCGCCTCCCCAAGGACTCGAGCGTGCGACCTGAGGGTCAAGTACGCGCCTTAAGAGCTAGGATTGGTAAAGTACGGTGCAAGTGGCTCTTAAGGCGCGTACTTGACCCTCAGGTCGCACGCTTGAGTCCTTGGGGAGGCAACTCCTTAGCTTGTGTGGCGGAGGGAGGTGGCAACTCCTAGCCCTGTTGTGTGTGGGGGTCCGGCACCGCTTAACCTGTGTGGGGGATTGTATCGTTACACCAATAGCTTGAATATGTGCTATGAATTCTTAGGATTGTTTCTATTTATATATAGTTTTGGCAGCATTCAATAATAGCAGTTCTCGTGATTGTTTCTTAGGCTTGTTGTTTGAGATTGTAGGTTAATGACCAATAAAACAAAATACCCTCTAATGTGTCATCTAATACTATGAACATTTTTTTTTTGCCAGAATACATCCGTTACTTGTGATTATCTTCCTGGGACCAACTTCTGTAATACCCTGAAATTTAGGATTTGAGGTTTGGGAATAAGCCTAAATTAAGTGGAATGCTAAGCCCCAGTTTAATAAGAGCCCAAATTTATCCCCTAATGATTCCTATATCTTTGGGGTATTAAGAAAGTAAAACGGTGAAGTTTGGATAATATAATTATGTTTTTGGTGAAATCGCCTATGAGGTAGTGAGTTTGTCATATGATTTTGTATGACCAAATGATGAGCAAAAATTATGAAATTTTACAGGATGAAAGTAGATATCCTACGCTTCAATTTGATATGTCATATGACTCAATTAGAGCTATATAAAAAAAATATGAATTTTTGAAGTCAGCACAGAAAAACTGTGAAATTTCTGGAACAGTATGCAAAAATTGAAATTCTGGGAATTTTGTGATTCCATTCAGCAAAATTCTATATTTTTCCTTGAAACTAGTCTCAATAAGGGTTTTATAGGCTTTAGAATCACTTCAATTCGATTTTTCTAGAATTAGTTATGATTTTTTAAAGTTTGGGCAGAAATCTGCCAAAATTTTGTAAAAATCCGAAATTGGGAAAATGAATTAATTAAATTGATATATATTATAAATCAGCTTCCTCCTTCTTCAGCCCCATTTCTGACACCATAACAGACCCTAAGAGAGAGAGAACTCAGATTTGTAGAGAAAGAAGGGGAGGAAAAAACTTGCAAAGGTAAGTGATTTCTTAGGTAAATCGGTTTCTAATGCGTATAGCTCTGCTCCTAAGCTATTATTCTATATGATTCAAGGGTTGGAAACTCAATTTTGCTTGTTGAAGTGAGCTAGGGTTCAGCCACTTTGAGAAAAGCTAGTGGGAGCTTGAGGTAACTTCCAAACTTTTGTATATTGACTATTCTGGTTATTGTGGGCAATTTAATCGGTGAAATTTCGCCGGATTGTCCTTGGTTGTAAAAATGGAAAATGGATTTTCCTAGGGGTTATGCTGCCCAAATTGATACTAAATGGTAGTTGTAATCTAATGGAATAGTCAATAAAGTGGTTAGGAGTAGAAAGGAACGCGTTTGCGGAGCCGAAATCGCAAAACCCCGATTTTCCCCTTAAAACCCATATATTTCGGCCAGCACTATAAATGGGTCTTAGAGTTGGATTTTCAGTGATTTGATGGTTCCATTGAGTTCAGGAGCGAAAATTAGGTGAGGTTATAGTTTGTTACTTTTCAGAAAAGGCCGAGAAAGCATAATTACGAAAACGCCCCTAAAACACTGAAATAAGGGCTGCCAAGAACAATTTCGTCTTTTGGCAGTGAATTTGGTAATTTCAAATTCGGAAATGGATTCCTTGAGCGGAAATATGTCAGGATAGCCTGGGTTAGAATTTCGGAAAAAGTACAGCCGGACTAGGTACAGTAAGGCCGGGCCGGGTCCCCGGGGGCATTTGAGTAATTTTTCAAGATAGACTTATATAACCCCTAGAAACACTATGGAAATGTCTAAATAATACATTTGACATTGTAGGATCGAAAATGGCTCGCCGAGCTGTTTGCACGTAGATCGTGGCGCGTGTTTGGAGGCTGAAAAGGGTTAAGGTAGGGGATTTACCTCTCCTGCATGTATTTTATATCTTTGCTGGTGTATTGATGCGTGTTATTACTTTGCTTGATTGTGTAGAACATATTTGAATAAATGAAGCTCTGTTTCTGTCTTGCTGTGGCCATAGTTTTGTTTCATGAAACATTGAGTATGCATAAATGTCATTATGGGGCATACATCTAGATAAAGCTAACATGTCATACACATAGCATCTATCATGCATGCATTATGGTACCTGTTTCCTACTGAGATTCTCTCGAATCTCACCCTCCCATACCAACAAATTAGGTAGGTGAAAACAAGAGGTGTACTGAAAGCAGAGAAGAGAACTACACGGGAGGAATGCAGTAACGAAACGAAGACGGGAAGATGTCTCCGTTTCACTGAGACTGGTTTAGATACCCTAGAGCCCTAAACGGCTATAAGGTTTGTAACTTTTATGTACGAACCCTTATGGGGAATTTATATAATCGAGCACTTTTTATCAATATTTTTATGATATTCCTATGTTGTCCACCGAACCGCATATCGTTTTCCGTGAATACTTTGATAAAGGTGAAATTGAGACAAGGACGTGACAACTTCTGTTTTTGTTTTTTTAATATTGCTGGCCGGAGCCACGTTATGATCATCGTTTATTTGCACAAGAATTGCCGGCAGGATCATCGCTTGTTTCCTAGTTGCTCGAGAGGTCAAACCATCCATAGCCTTTTGTAAGTTGGCATTTGCATCTTTTGTGAAATATGGAACTCTGGAAACCTCATTTTAATTCCTCAGGGCGGACTATTTTTCTGCATATTCCCTTGTGCCATTTATGGATATGTTTTCAGGGACAATCCATACAACATTTTATATGGAGAAGATCAAATGTGGCGTGGTGTTCCCTCTTTTGTCTTCAAATGCCTAAGAGCTGGCTGGACGTACCAAAACAAAAACAAAAATTTGGACTACAAGAAAGATATGATCGAATCAAGCAACATTATCAAACAAGCTAGACCTTGCTCATCCTTTACGTTCTTTTGGGAGTTTTCAAATAGACAAAATGCTCGTTTAGGATAATTTATTTTTAGGTAATAAGTACTTATAAATCGTGATTTACGGTATACAAGGTAAGTATGTGAGAGAAGTTTTATCTCAACTTACGTAATAAGTGCTTATTCTTGAAAAATGAACTAATCCAAATATGCCAAATTTATTAGATCCATACTTATAGAATTGCTTTATTTTCTTAGTTCTTGCGTTGTCCTTCCTTGCAATCTGTTGTTTAATCTTAAAACCATTTTTATTAATGTGAGATAAGATTTTATCATAAGTGAGAATTATTACCTTATTATTGTAATAAGTGGTGATTTTTGAATTAAAATTTGTGAAAACTTTATTTAAATTTTTTAAACCCTTATCAAAACTGAGAATTAATACATTCTCATTATAGCAAATGATGATTTTTTTGAATTGGAATTTGTGAACATCTTATCAAAACTTGTTAAACCCTTATAAAAATGGGAAAACATTTTTTTGAACTTAGAGGGACATTTTTACCATTTTCATTTAATTTTGAAAATGACAAATTAGACTTTCACACCTATCTGACATTATGAATATTCAGAATACCTCCTTATCCTTTCAAGTTCTTTTTCAAGAATTTCCCCTTTAATTTTTAATTTAGTTTCAATTTTTGCAAATATTTCTAAATATTTAAAAGGGATTTTTTAATGTCTTTTTTGGAAAAACCTTATATAAAGATAGTTGAATTACCTAAATTTTAATTTGAGTCACTGAACTTAACAAATTATGTATTAGGCCATAAGTCACAATTAAGGATTTAAAAATTAGGCTAAATTACTTTCATATCTCTTAGTTATTAAAAAAACAAAAGTGAAAACATAACCATATGGTTTGCGCGCTACGTAGGAGCCTTAATGGTAGAAAATTTATCGAAATGTCTGCAAAGTAAGAAATTTGGCAAATAGGGCAATTGTAAGTCGGTTTAATCTTCCTTCCTTAATCCCATTGTGTTCTATGCAAAATCCTAGGGCACAAATTTATTTTCTAGGCTGTGTGTGTGTATGATTCACAAAAGATTTTGATTGTGTTGGATCATGGGAAGTGGGATTAATATCAACTAGAAACAAAAGGGATTTACAGAGACGGAGTAAAAACGGGAAATTTTGACTTGCGAATGATGATACTTTTCTTTAGAGGCGATAGACCGAGGAGTAAAAACGGCAATAAACTGACTGCAAAATAAAACATTTTGATAATAGTGTTTTCTAAGATTTACTTATGGTTCTCTAAGCAATCAATTATAAAATTAATAATTTTTATACAAAATAGTAGAAGAAATTCACCCCCGCCTTTTTTGGAGCAAATAGGGTTCGTTATGGACTTATGGTCACACTACATAGAGATGGGCTAGATGTTCCGCTTTCAACTCCCTGTCTTCCCTTCTCTTTCTTTCCACAATGGGTTTGGGGCATTATGGTAAAATACCTAGCATTCAAATATCCTAAATTGGATCATAGGCGCAAATTAAGATCTGTTAAATTTACTACTCTTATATAAAATTTTCTTATTTAAAGTGATTTATTTGGGATTTCCTCTTCTTTCTTTCTCTCTTTCTTTTTTTGCAATAGATGTGGTCATCAAGAAAGAAAAGCTTGAGCATAATTAAGGGTCTGTTTGAGAAAACGGTGAAAAAAAAAAACCATTATGTACAAAAAGTCATTTTGGAGCTGCTTTTGATAAAATAGGGGTATGTGGACTGGCCATATAGTCAATATGCTTTTGTTAAAAAAAAAAAAAAAAGCAACAATTTATGGCTTTTTCTGTCTCACGTGATTCACTTGAAAACTTGGAATGAATAGTCGTGGGTTCCATCAATATATTCCTGTACGTTCACGCCCACACTCGCCTGATTTGTGTTTGTTTGGGATGACGGTAAAATATGTTTTTCTGACATAATTAATGGAATACGAGGTAAGTATGTGAGAGGAGTTTTGTCTCGACTTGCATAAACAAGCTTCTCCAACGCTAACCCAAATAGGCGCTTTGTTTTCAGTGAAAGTGATTTTTTTTAAATTAGTTATTGATTTATTTTTAAACAACCGTCATCCAATAAAAAAAAATGCAATTTTAACACCTATTATCGTAATTCTTTCAAGAATTTGAATTCAAACTTATTAATTATTTTCTTTATCCATTTTTCTTGTTCTGTAATTTGATTTGCTCCAAAATCTGTTTCAGATTTTAAATTTGATTTGGAAAAAACTAACTATATTTTTGTCTTATTCTTAATTTGATTATTTGATTGCATTTTGTCACCTGAAACATTTAATAATATATTATGTATTTCAGTGTTTTCAATAATAAATTAAATTTTTTTTATTTAATATATATGAGGATTATTTAATAAGATTTATGCATTTTTCAATAATTTTTCATTGATTTTCAAATTATCATTCAAATAAGTTTCATTTTGGAAAATAAAAATAACTTCTGTTACCGTCAATTTAAATATAAATTACATAACAACAGTCACTTTCACTTTAATTTAAGTTTCCAAAAGTTAAATTAAAAAAAAAAACTACTTCTGTCACTGTCTAAATAAACACTTAAGTGTGTGTTTGGATTATCTTTTGAGAATAGTTTTTATAATTTACGAGATAAGTGTGTATGAGGAGTTTTGTCTCGATTTACACAAACCTAAGTTAGGTTTGGGTAATTATTAAACACCCATAATTGTTGCACTTTTTTCTAGGCCTCTAAGATAGGACATTAGTAATTTTTTATTTTATTTATTTGTTTATTTTGCCTACGTACGTCAGTTAAATTGATTGAAATGGTATGGCACTATGGCAGCAAGTATTCATTTTGAAATGCATTTCTCTATGCAAGGTTGACTCCCATCTTCCTCACCCTCGTCCCTCCATCTCTTTTCATTATTCACCCCATCCCTCTTCCTTTGCAATCTGCAATTCTGGGTAAGTTTTCATCTTTTCTTTTTTTTGTTTCTTTTATTCCATTTTTATTCTTCTTTTATAGACCTCTTCTTCTTCGGTCATCATCTTCTTCATCTCCCTTCTTTGAGCTTACACCTGAAGTCTAAAACCAGAAGAAGCACACTTGTTTCTTTTCTCTGTTTTTTTTTTTTAAAAAAAAAAGGCAAAAAAAGCGCCATATTTCAGGGTTTGGAGTCAAAAATGGTCAACCCCTGTAACCCATCAAACCCAGCAGTTCACGCCAAGTCACCCCGTGTCTCGCTAGTTCAAATCGAGTCCCCCAAAGTCAGCACCTCCTGAGTCAGTCTATCAACCGGTTGGACAAGAGGTCAGGCCCCCAGTTCAGGTCAACCCAGGCGGTCCTGGTTTTAATATCAGGCTGTTCGGGTGCTTAAAAATGAGAAAATGGGTTCCCAAGTAACCTCTTTTCAGCATACCAAATAAGGGAAAGTGGCTTCTTCATTTTCTTTTTTGTCAACTTCCCTCCATTTATTTATTTAGATCGTTAGATCAATTTGAACGGTTGAGATTTAATATCCTATAAAAATATTATTATAATATTAAATAACAAAAAATGTAAATAAATAAATTTAAATGATTAAAATTTAATCTAAATAATTCATATTTTTATACTTTTATTAAAGTATTCTATATATTTATTTTTTATAAGATATTAAATTTCAACCATCAAAGTTAATCTAACAATATAAATAAAGAAATAGAGGGAAGTGGATAGTAGAGGAAATGGAAAGACCCCTTTCCCATCAAACACATCATGCTAAGGGAAAGAGAGCTACAATTTTTGTTTCCCATTGTCCCCCTTGTTTTTCTAAGTGCACAGTTATCATCTTATTAGAAGTAATCCTAATCGAGGCATTGTCGAATACTAAATATGGGCACTTTTCCCAGCGGAAATCTATTGTCTCATTTTCTTTGAACCAAACAACACCTAAGGTGTACATGGGTTGGGTTGAGCCTAACAGTTCAAGACTTGTGGACCAGGCTGGTCACTATGGGTTTGGCCCGACCCATTATAATTTCCCAAAAAACAATTTATTGGGGTCTAATTTTGTCTTTGGGCAGAAACAAAACAAGCATTGAATTTTCCTGTGGAGGTGTGCAGCTTCTTGAGGGGAATATTAATTGTACGGCATAATTATGAGCACGCTATGGTTGTGCATAAAAATGGTGAATCTTAGTTGGGCAAAAAAAAAAATGGTGAATCTTGAGATGGTGTACTTGTTACACAGAAAGTGTGTGATTAGAAGGAAACATCCGAGGGGTGTAAGACAGGGTGACCCGTTGAGCCCGTATCTGTTTGTTCTCTGTATGGAATTATTGGGGCCACTTATTCACCAAGAAGTTGAGTCGGGGAATTGGCGACCTCTAAAGATGGGTATGTCTGGACTAAGGATCTCGCATCTCTTCTTTGCGGACGATCTGGTTCTTTTCTGTGAAGCCACTAATGAGCAGATGGATGAGGTTAAGAAAGTAATGGAGCTGTTTTGTCGAGTCTCGGGGTATAGGATAAATTTGAACAAGTCAAAAATGTTCGTGTCAAGGAATATTCATTTTAAGAGAGCCTATGAGTTGAGTCAGACTGTGGGAATTGGATTGACCGCAGATTTGGGGAAATATTTGGGAGTTCCGTTATTTCATAAGCGTATGGTTAGGATGACTTTTGCGCCACTAATCCAGAAGGTCAGATCAAAGTTGACCAAATGGAGAGGGCGTTATTTGAGTATGGCGGGCAGGACGGTATTGATCAAGTCAGTCTTAACAGCAATTCCCCAGTATCAGATGCAATCATCTCTGATCCCGAAAGGAGTGTTGACAGCAATAGAAAAATTGAGTCGTGATTTCTTTTGGAACCAGCAAGAAGATTCCAAGAAAATGCACTTGTTAGCTTGGGATTTACTAAAGAGTGGGAAGAATGATGGAGGATTGGGAATAAAAGATCTACACTGTCAAAATAAAGCTTTCCTCATGAAATTGTGTTGGAGAATGATCACCCAACCGGAAGCCCTGTGGGTGAAGTGCTTAAGGGCTAAATATTCATGCAGGGACGAGAGGCTACCAGAGGTGCATAGACGCCACAGTCAATCAGCAGTGTGGAGTGGTATTGTGACAGTCTGGGAGGTGTTTATGAGCGGTATTGGTAAGAAGTTAAGAAGTGGCAGAAATACCTGAGTTTGGGAGGAGCGGTGGGCGCCTGTTGATAGGCCTTTAAAATTCTACATTGACAGAAATACCTAGCTAGTAGATATGGAAGCACGGGTTGACTCTTTCGTCACTCATTCAGGTCAATAGGACAGTACTAAGTGGGGAATGTTTCTTCCTCATCGGGTTGTGGACAAAATTATGCTGGTGACTCCTCCTACGGGCTCAGGGGATGATGTATTTTGCTGGCGGAACGGATCTGAGGGAGTTTTTAGTGTGAAGTCGGCTTACGACATGGTTTTTCAGCAGCATGAGCAGAGACACCAATGTCATTGGCGGCGTTTATGGCACTGGGATATTCCGGAAAGAGTTAATCCGTTTTTGTGGCAAGTTTTCCACGAGAGACTCCCTACGAACCAAATGAGAGCGAGATATAACTTGAGTGTCCCAAACACTTGTCTATTTCAGTGTGAGTGTGAGGAGAGTATCATACACGTTCTGAGGGATTGTGTACAGGCTAAGAAAGTGTGGTTTCTTTTAACTAACCATATATATTATCCTATGTTTTTCTCTGGTAATCTGCAGGAATGGCTTACATGGAATATACAGTGTTGCCCGGGAACTAGGAAGGTGGCCAAATGGACATGGCATAGAGTGTTCGGTACCGTATGCTGGCTTCTATGGAAGAATAGATGCAATCAAGCATTTGAAGGACGAGCGGACAATGCAAGAGGAATAGTTCACAAATGCTTGTATCATCTCTCGGAGGGCGTGAAGAACGGTAGATTTCGGCATCAGATCTTTCAAATACTAGAGAGGGGGCCGAGACGCTGGGAACCACCGGAACTAGGCTTTGTGCGGGTAGATGTGGATGGATCGAGACGTACTGGCGGTCAGGCAGCTTGCGGTGGAGTAATTAGAGATCATCATGGCAACTGGATTCGTGGATTTCAACAGAAGTTAGGATATACCTTCCCAACTGCTGCGGAAATCCATGCAATCAACGGCGGACTCCGTTTATGCAAGCAGATGGGATTCACCAGGATCAGACTTTTCACAGATTTACTACAGGCTATTCATCTTTTATCGGTTGAATGTGGAACCGATCATCCTCTATATGAGGTCATTATTGATACTAGGTCCATTATTTATGGGGATTGGGATATTGAAATCTCCCATTCGTTCAGAGAAAATCTCAGATGTGCTGATTGGTTAGCAAAGAATGCTTACAGGAACATCCAGGACTACACAGATATAGGGTTATCACCTAGGGAATGTACTCATCTTTTTGCACTCCAGTGTGACCTGCCGTCGCAGGATATGCATGTGCCACCTATTCATAGGTCTTTCTAAACTTCAAGCATTGCTTGCCTTTGTAATAAAAAAAAAAAAAAAGAAGGAAACATCCGAAAGAAGCAAAGAAAAACAAAAAAAAAAGACACATGGGCACACAACTTAACACAAACCCGTAAAAATAAATTAAAAATATTTTTTAAAAAAAAAAAAAACTAGATTAAAAACGAGGTTGTTGTTGTTGTTGTTGTGCCGCCTGTGTGTGAATATTTGTCACCTTGTAAGTTGCTTGTGACCTCTCTCTGCAGTATATATATAGGCCAACCAGTAAAAGATAAAACTTTTTGTGTCTCACATTTCTTCCATTGTTATGCTATAGGCACCAGACATTGATAAAGCAAAAGTTTTTGTGCCTCAAAGCCATCCTCACATTTCTTTATGGTGTGCCTGTGCCTCATTTCACTTTTTTATTTGGGACACACAATAACATTCCCTGCTTCATACAAGAATTATTAACATTTTGGTCCCTACTTTATTAAGAAAACAGTGCTGATAACTTTCTTTTAAAGGACCTAAATGTTATTTTTCCCCTTTTATTTTTTGTTTTTGAAACTAGAAAGCCATCAAGATTGGGGAAGGAAGGGGCATGTGGTGTATAAAATACAGACAAAGTGTTAGGCAACTTCAGTCTTGTCCTTTTGTTTCTCTAAATAATTCTCAAGAGTAGAAAACTGAAGATTTACAATTTTTAAATCACGAAATCTTGATTTTCTTTGGTAGCCCAGGAATGACTTGATAACTTTATTCAATAGAACTTATCATTATTCCTAGAATATATTAACTATGATGCAATTTTATGTTGTCTGTGTTTATATATGGATATAGATATAACTGAAATTGCATGAATGCGTATTTTGAAAAAAATCATATAATTTTTAAAATTGCATTGGTATATTACACTTACTTCTCTTAAGATGTGTACTATGTAGTAAACTAATATAACACATACTTCTTTTAAGAAATATCCCCCCCTTTTTATTATAAAAGTTAATTAATTAATTTAAAGGGATTAATAAAACTAAATAAATATAACATATGTCACATAATCTGTCTTAAATACTTAAGGCTCCTTTGAGATAACTTATTTTTTACTTATAATTGCTTATAAATTGTGATTCATGATATACGAGATAAGTATATGAGAGGAGTTTTATCTCCACTTACTTAATAAGCACTTATTTCCTAAAAAAAAAAAAAAGCTATATCAAACATAGCATTATACATATCATTATATTATACTACCTTTGGTCCTTAATATAAGCCCTAGTTGGGATAGATTTAGTCTTAAATATAATATCTCAATCTACTTTGTCTCCTAAATTTATAATTTTTGTCCAAAGTATCCAAATTAAATGCATGCATTAAAGGGTTTCTAACCAAATGTGGGCATGATGAAAGATGGTATTTTAGGAAATATAACTAGTTTCTTTAATCTATCCAAATCAGTCAACTAACTCTTATATTAAAGATGAAAGTAGTATATCAGTTTATAAATTAGACAAATTAGTTTGGAGAAAAATGATAAATATAAAAGATAAAATAAAAAACTATTTTGTATTTATGGCCTAAATTCATTTCTAAACTAGCTCCTATATTTAAGACAAGAGTCAATAGTAAATTATTAAATAAAATTGTTTAAGCTATGCTAAATTTATATAGAAATTTTCTAAATTTTATTTTTTTTAGAAATCCATATAATTTATTCTATTATTTGCAGGAGAAATTTGTAATATTTTAATGAAACTCAACAAAATTCCGGATAATTTACTTGTTTATTGATTAATCTGACATATATTGAAATGGAAAACCTTCATTTTTTTTTTTGGATAACTTGATGAAATGGAAAATCTTCATCTAATATTTGCATTTACTTGTCACTTCTTTCAAATATTTTCTTAAATTAAAAAATGTCTTAAAAGCTCATGCTTGTCTTCAAAGTTCTAGAATGATCTTCGAATCGAAAGCTGAGAGATTTGTTAGACTAAGTGTGTGTTTGCTAAGTATCAAAATCATGGTTTGCGTAACCCGAGATAAAACTTATCTCATGCACTTACTTCGTAAGTCGTAAAAGCTATTAAAAAAAGCTAATCCATAAGTGCTCGTTTGGAATAACTAATTTTTAGGCAATAAGTGCTTATAAATCGTAATTCACGGTATACAGGGTAAGTATTTAAGCAATAAATGCTTATAAATCATGATTAATGATGTTTGGTTGCACAATACACTCAAAGAAGTCAAAGATTTTTTTAAATAATAAATAAATAAAAATGGTTCAACGCGCCAACCCAATGATCCAACTCGCCGCGAGTTGAGCCCATATGGGTTCAGGCTAAAAAGAATCGCATCAAAACGGTTTCACTTTTATAGAACTCAAACCACCCATTTTATTGAGTTGGGTGGATTCAACCAACAGTTAAAACCTATATTACCAGCTCTAATTCATGTATTTGAAAATTGGGTGAAATATTGTATCAAAAAAAATTGGGTGAAATAATTATTTCATTAATTATCATATCAAAATATATATTTCAAAATATATGATTGCAAATAAAAAAGGGTTAATGAGCACGGGATTGCGGAGGTGCAGCTCACACTGCATGCAATATAGTATTACAGGATAATAAAATAACATAAAGGGATTGTATCATCATCATCATCTCTCATCAATTAATTTAATTAACTCTTATATGACAAAATAAAACCAACATTTTGCCATATAATATAGGATTAATGTGCAATTTTAACTACAAAGTTTTTTCCCATGAGTAGAAGTAGACACAATTAAGTTTTGAAGTGTATAAAAATATATGCAATTTTTTAAAAACGAAGTAGTTTTAGTAATTCTATTAAATTGGTTCAAACATATGTTATTATTTTATTATGTGAGACCTGCATGTTCTTTCTCTAACTTTATAACTAATGTTTGAACCAATTTATCACTTATGCTAAAATTGCACTATTTTAAAAAAATTGTGTCTATTTTCATATATCATGTAAAATTTAATTGTGTTAGACGTTTATGACAAAAAATTTGATTGCTAAAATTTCACTTTAACCCTAAAGTATAACATGTGGGAGAGATACATTCTCTCAATGAGAGGGACGTGGGAACCAATTTGATGATACAACAAGAAGGAATAAATTTTATACCGAGACTTTAATTTGTGTTCGAAGTGGAATTACATTATTTATAATTCATGAGTAGTTTAATCTTTTAAGTTTAATATTATATATATGTATTTAGGCTAGAATGTTATATAAATGTATAAATTATTTCTATGTGAAATAGTGTACTACATTTGGTCTGAAATATAATATAGTTTTTTTTTAGTTTTTACTTTTTACTATGGAAGGAGGTCACCTATTTAATTATGGATAGATTTGTAAAATATTAACATAAATTTAATTAATTACACCGTTATGCTTAACTAATTTTATCATTATATACCCCTTTTATATCCTTTTAATAATTTTAAAAGTATTCTTTTAGTCTCAATTATAAAAAGTAAAAACGATTTATCTAATGCATTTATTAAAATATTTCTTTAATAATCCAATTTTAAAAAAAATTATAATCACACTGTATTCATAGTTTTTTATATAAGAAAGGGTATCTAAAAAAATATATTTATATCATATTTATTAATTTTAATTAATTAGGTCCTAATTACGTTTTCCTCATAAAAAACTACTCCCTCCTGTTTTTAATATAAGACATATTTGGAGAGTTGATATTAGTCCTAAATTCAAAATATTGTTTTATATTTGTCAATCTTTTCCAAATTTACAATGCTTCTTCGACAATAATCAAAGAGGAAATGGAATAAGAGAATTAAGGAAGATGAGTAAGATGTTTAAAAAATATATGTCTTATTAAATTAATTAAATTTTTTTAATCTAATCAAATTAAATAAATATATTTTATATTAAGAATTTGAGGGAAAGAGTACATATGGGGAGTTAAAAAAAGGGAAAATTCCAAAGAAAATACTTTGGCATATAGAAAAGGACAAATCAAGGCTTCGAAATTGCAAAATCATCCCATGTCAATGTTGTGTCAGTATGGTGGAGGAATCTGGGATTATGAAATTTCAGCAAAAAGACGCATCTGCCCTTCAGCTCTCCCTCTCTCTTAGCTCGGAATAACAACGATAGTCTCTTTATTAACAACATCAGATTCTATATTAACCAATGTATTAAAAATCGGACCGGACCGGCCGGTTCAGACCGGAAACCGGTTCGCCGGACCGGTCCGGCTAAGGTAAAAAAACCGGGGTCTAACTGACCCGGTCTAAACCGATCCAACCCGGGGTGACCCGTGGTGAACCGATTTGCCCCCTTTTTTTAAAAAAAATTTTTTTATATCCCAAACGACGTCATTTTATCTTTTTTTAAAATTATTTCTTTGAGATTTTTTGATTTGCAAGGAGTTTTAAAAGTATTGTGGAATACTTTTGTTGTTTTGCATTGGTTGGAGTAAAATCGTTATGTACTTAATGATACTTTTGTGGGTATTAGATTCATGAGGTTATATTTGACTATTGGTTGGAAAAAAAAACTCTTATGTAGTTTTTTAAATGGTATACATGAACATTTAAATTATATTTTTTTTAATTAACCCCGGTTTGACTCCCGGTCCGACCCCCGGGTTGACCCTGGTCTGAACCACTGACTTAACCTAGTGTCTTGACCGGTTCAATGTCCGGTCCGGTTTTCAGTACCTTGATATTAACAACTCCCCTTTCTTCTTTCACAATAACAACATCACTTTCTTTATTAACAACACCACATTTTACATTAACAACTCCGCTTTATTCTTTCACATCTTCATCTCAAATATGGTGTTGTTAATAAAGAGAGAGGTGTTGTTATTGACCCTAAAACTTAAATTATGAAGTTGTGAAATAAGAAAGTTGAGTTGTTAATATAGAATACTGTGTTGTTATTATGAAACAAGAAAGTCGAGTTGTTAATGTAAAATACGGTGTTGTTAATAAAGAGACTGGTATTGTTATTGTGAACAAAGAAAGTGGAATTGTTAATGTAGAATACAGTGTTGTTAATATAGAGAACGGCGTTGTTATTATGAAACAAGAAAGTCGAGTTGTTAACGTAAAATACAGTATTGTTAATAAAGAGAGATGTGTTGTTATTGGCACTGAAACTTAAATTATGAAGTTGTGAAACAAGAAAGTAGAGTTGTTAATGTAGAATACAGTGTTATTAATATAGAGACCGGTGTTGTTATTGTGAAATAAGGAAATCGAGTTGTTAATATAAAATATGGTGTTATTAATAAAGAGACCAGTGTTGTTATTGTAAAAGAGAAATGGAGGTTGTTAATGTAGAATGCGGTGTTGTTAATAAAGAGGTCGGTATTTTTATTCCGAGTTGAGAGGGGGGAAGCTGAAGGGCATATGCGTTTTTTTGCCAAGATTTCATAATCTCATATTCTTCCACCATACTGACACAACATTGATAAGAGATTTTATAATTTTAAAATTCTGATTTATCCTTTCCTATTTTCCAACACTTTTTTTTTTATTTTTCCCAAACATAAAGTTAGTATTGATATTGACGTGGGGTTAAAGAAATGATTATTAATAATATTATAATGATTATTACTATATTTTTGTGGGCCAGGTAATAATTATTATTCACTGGCCAAAAAGTGATGAGAATTATTACTGCCCCACAAGAGTGAGATGCTTCCTCAGTTTGAAAAGCATGAAATGCTAAGGGTTTATTTAGGTTTGTGATTGGAGAAGTGTTTTTTTTTTTAATTTGATTTTTATAAATTTAAGATAGGATAAAAATTAGATTGTAAATGTGATTTGTGTTTGGATTGACGATAATAGAAATAATTTTTTTTTTCAAAAAACCAGACTTTTAAGCTGCTTCTCATAAGCTCCTTTTTTTTTAAAAAAAAAAAACCATAATTGCCAAAATGAAAATCCAAATATCCTAAAATGACACCACCAAGCTTTTTTTTTTTTTTTTAATCACTTTTGTGATGACAAAGCGTCATCTCAAACAGGTTTTAAATCATTGGACTCATGGGGCATAGAACAAGCTAATAATTATAATCTAATGGTCATTTAGTCTAATTACATGAAAGCTCTTTTATGGGTGTGAGGTTGCAGCTTTAATCTTATTTATAAACTCATGGGTTAGTGCATATGTTCATGTAAGCATGTTTCACTTCTTTAAATAATTTTAAAAAAAAAAAAAGTAATGAAAAGAGGGTGCATGACTGCATGGAGTTCACGAGCCGGGTTTGAGTTCACGAGCACTTGACACGCAACAGGACACCTAAGAAGGTCGTTTCGTACTGAAATACGAGCCAACAAAATCACATGTCGATACAATTCCTTTTTTTAAAAAAATAAAAATAACTGAAGATTCAGGCAAATAATTGGAGTCACGTAGCACGTAGGCCAAAACAAAACAACATAATAAATAATTAAATAAACATTAGTATGGAGTATTATAATTAGACACTACATCATGAATTCAATATTAGTCACATTGCAGAGTAACTTAAAAATCAATTTTTTCCCCAAACGTAATCTTATACCGGAAATCAAATCGTGGACTTTTCTATTTTAATAAATAAAGATCGATGCTGTTATAATTTAATAAATTTAATTTAATTGAAGACTACCTTAGAAGTTAGTGATAATACTTTTCTAAGTATTTAGAAAAAAAAAAAAGCAAAATCGTTATTAACACCCACGCCGCCTTTGCGTAATGTTGGAAAGAATGATGGTAAAATACATATTGATGTTTTTATTATTTTATAACGCATATAATTAAATAATCAGTATCAATATATTACTATAACAAAACAAATTTGAAGTATTTATGATAAAGATGGAAATTGGAAACATCAAAATCTGAAGGGAAAGGGATATGTGAGGGTAATGAACAGTGTAGGAGATGGTGATTTATAGGGTTGAATGGCTTTCAAGCATTGACATTTTCGTAAATATGCTGTTAAGACATCTGACATTATTATTTGATCACTATCTTCAGCTTCATGCAATCAATATATGTTAACACAAACCCATGTTTTGATCATTACGTTGCATATGTATGCGTTTGGATTAGCTTTTGGATAATAATTTTTACAATTTATGAGATAAGTACGTCAGAAGAGTTTTGTCTTTATTATAAAAATAGGACTTCTGAAACCACAGTTTTAATAGTTTTCAAACACTCACGATACTTCACCCTCATGCCCCATCCCTATTAAATTATTTTTCAGCCAATTAATAATAACAATTCAAGAAAAGTTATTTCAACTTTATAAAATAATTAACCAACAAAAAGGTGCTAACAAGAATCATACTGGAAATCTTTGAAGGGACATCATTTGATTGCGTCATTTGAACCAGTGATTGATCAACATTGAGTTAGAACAAATAAACCATCAAATAAGTTTGTTTTTTTCAATTTGCATATGCAATTATGGATCAAAATCAAGGGTATGGGCAATTATATATTCGATCCATAAAAGAGAAACGAAACCACAATCATTACCAAAATCCAAACTCCGAAGCTTCTTGTGCATATATAATGGAGCAAACTTTCTTGCTTCATTTGTTTGGTTTCCGTGACACTTTTCTCCCCTGTAAAATTGTCCACTAGTTCAGCCATGAAACATAAAAATGTGGTACTTTTGCTTTTGTTTCTATTCGGAAGGCACAGAAATATATATATATATATATATATATATATATATATATCCTGAAAAAATGACACAAACCATTCTTCAAATCTGTGGGTGTATGGAGGTTTTGATTTTCCACTAAAAAACCTTTCCTTTCAAATGATTCTATATGCAACTGTGTACTCAGATGGTGTGTGTGTGTGTGTGTATATATATATATATATCCTGAAAAAAAGACACAAACCATTCTTCAAATCTGTGGGTGTATGGAGGTTTTGATTTTCCACTAAAAAACCTTTCCTTTCAAATGATTCTATATGCAACTGTGTACTCAGATGGTACTCCTTTTGTAATCTTTCAGCCTCCATTTTGTTAATTTATTGCATTTTTTTCTTTCCACATCAAAATTCTCCTTCTTAGTCACTTGGAAGCATGTATGCACTATTTAAAAAAAAAAAAAAAAAGTAAGCCACAAAAGAACCATGAAACCTGAAATTGCAGGAAATTGATCAGAGTAGAGACAATCATTACCACATGTCAAAGATTAAGGGTTAAATCCCCAAACACTAACAATATGAGGTTACAAGCGAAATCAAACTTTCGGCCTTTTACTCCCATTCACTAAATTACAGGGTTATTGGCTGCTTTCTCCTTATTTTATTAAAGTGTATATCTTCACACAATCTAATCTAGAGGGGGGAAGATTCTGAAGAAAGGAAGCGTACCCTCTCTCTCTCTCTAATATATATATATATATATATAACTGAATAATCTAAGTGATCTAAAGAAGGGGAGTGGGTTAAGAAGACAAAGCAACTTAAAAAAGTGTTGGCCCGTGAAGGCTGCATGTGATAATAAAGAGCTGTTATAATCAGTGCTCTCTTGACATCTCTTAGACCCACTCACGTGCATCATTTTGGCCTTTCCATCAAATCTTGATTATCACCAACTTAATGCACACTCATTTCCTTTTTACACACACTCACACAACTGTATCCCTAATTTCTAAAATAATTCACTCTCACCACCTACAATGATTGACTCAAAAGTTAAAAAAAAAAAAAGGTTCAGTTTCATTGTGATTTACAATGTACAATTAATGCTTACACTTCTTTTCTGCATTTTGTCTTGTACTGTGTTTAAGTATCTATGTTAGAGTCCATTATGTAACACTAAAGCATGCTAGCTCTTGAAGAAATGTTGGTGTGCATTATCAAGGCCTTTTGGATTATGTGGCAAAAAAGCAGTCCTTATTTCTAACCAGAATTCACATAAAGCAAAACAGACTGATCACTAAAAAGAGATTTAATAAAATAAAAGGAGAATGAAGCATAGATACCTTCCATTATCAAGAATAATTTATAGCTTTGTCTGCCTTCACAGTTATATTAAGCTCTCAAGTTTCAAGTCCAAAACTCCTTATATAAATATAAATGTCAGTAGTTTGCTTTTGGCAATGCAAAGAAGAAGCTCTCTGTTTTTTTCCTTCTCCTTCTCTCCCTCTCCCCCCCCCCCTTCCCTCTCTCTACCCACAGTCCCTTATAACCAGTAAAAATGAGAGAATTTAGCTTCAGAAGCCTCACATTTATGGCTTTGGTTGCGTTTCTGGTGTGGTCTTCCAATTTTGAAGCCTGCATTGCAAGAAGAAGCAAGCATTGGAGGCAAAACAGAGATGTGTCAGCTTACAAGACGAAAGGAAAGAGCCATGGCAGTAGACACAACAACCACCATGGAGGAGGAGGAGTATCACATTCTAAACCAAAATCTCCTCCACATTATAAAATTACTCCATCTCCACCAGCTTCATCACTACCACCACCACAACCACCAATTCCTAAGCCAAAGAAAGGAACTCCTTCAGCTTCACCACCAAAAGGTTACAATGTGGGTCATTCTTCCACCTTCAATGTCCTAGATTTTGGAGCCAAGGGCAATGGACAAACTGATGATACAAAGGTAAGTTCTTTCATTCCCATTTTAGACTTAGAAATTGCTGACAAGATAATTCATCACAGACTAATAAGATTTTTCATACTATCTCTGAATTCTGTGGCCAATGAGAATTCAGGGGAATCCTCTGTTTGTATGATGGAATTCAGGGGAACTTGCATGAGAAATGAAGGAGAAGATCTCATATTTCTCATGCTTAGAATGTACATACGCTATTCAGCATTCCCACTAGGATTCAAGGAAGTTGAAATTTCTTGCATAGCTTACCTTAGCTTGAGTATCAAAAAGTTTTAACAGTTTAACACATATATTCACTAATTTTTTAACATGAAAATTAAATAAGCTTAAATTAAACAAATAAATTATTTAGTCACAGATGACATTGGGCCCAGGGTGTCCCAAGTCAGAAAAACGGAATCTTTTCTCCTTTTCTAACCTCAATCAGGGGTTCTTTCAACAACAAATTTGGTAGTAGTGGTAAGAATAATATATGCCACCAGGGGATAGAACGCAGAGTAAATATTACCAGTCCTTTTTTCATGTTCAGTGTGTGACAAACTGACAATGGAGTTAATAATAGTTATAAATGAAAATTTCCTGGGAATGTTGGTCAATATAAAATTTATAGCTCCTCACCTTTTCTGAGTCGAAAATAATATACTCCCTCCGGTCCTAATTATAAGATAAAGTTGACTTTTTTAGAGAAATTAAGGAAGCCGATTAAATTACTTTAGAGTGTTTATATTTTTAGTATCCTTAGATTATACATTAGTTTATTAGTCAAATTAATTAGTTTAGAGAAAAAAATAAAAATATAACTACTCTAAAGTAATTTAATTAGCTTCATTAATTTCTCCAAAAAAATCAACTTTATCTTATAATTAGGTTCGGGAGGGAGTAACTCATTTTTTATCATCATATTTAATATTCGTACAATAAAGATATGACCTTTTTCGATTAAATTGATAGACGGAAGTTGAACGGTTAGAAATGCATAATAAGGAGAAGGAGAAGAAGACACAGAACAACCCAACGAGAGGGAAGGCCCACCAAGAAAATGATTCTGGTTACGGTAGTCAAGGGTTAAGTCGTAACTTCTAGAAGAGCGGTTAAAACTTAAAAAGGCACACAAACTAACACCTAGCCACATTGCTTAGGTGGGTCGAAAGAAACAGAAAACAAAACAAAAAATTAACCTCATTGGTTAGATATCATATGTTATGGTTTTACTTACTGTAATGTAAATATTATCTTGGATGCAATGCAGGCATTTGAAGCTGCATGGGCAGCTGCATGTAAGGTACAAGCATCAACCATGCTCATCCCAGCAGATTACGTCTTCTTCGTGGGACCCATTTCCTTCTCTGGTCCATACTGCAAACCCAATATAGTTTTTCAGGTAACACGAGTGACCTACAACGGAAAAAGCACAGGCATAGTAAAGAGAAAACAGTTGTACAGGACCAAACATACATGTGAAAAGATAAATGCTTGTATTTATGATTTATCAAGACAACAACAACAACCACAAGAGCAAAAACAACCTATGCGTCAGTCATATTGCAACATTCAGAAAATCACTTAGTTAATACTCTCCCGCTCTTAAATATAAGATGGAGTTGATTTTATTTGAAGAGGTTAAGGAAATTAAATAAGTTATTTAATCATATCATATGTTGTGTATTCTTATATTAATATTAGTTTATTAGTCAAATTAATTAGTTTGGAGAAAAAAATAAAAACATAAATACTCTAAAGTATTTAATTAGCTTCCTTAATTTCTTAAAAAAAGTTAATTTTATCTTACAAGGGAAGTACTTAATACCACCTCTCCTTCTTTATCCTCTTATTCTTCATAGGATGCTCACTAAGAGATTCCTGGTTAATTGCAATCTATGAAAGGATAAAAATAACCAGTTCATCATGTAACAGTGTCAAGTGTCAGTGCCACTTGTTAGGTAACTTTCATGTCAGTTGATGAAGCTGGTCGATACTTTTTTAGATTTACCTGCACACTACAGTTACTTACATGTGCTGATACATACTACTATTGTAGCTAGCCACCGACACTATTTTGTTTTGTGACGCTAATATATGAATGATGAGATTTTTTTGTCAGCTTGATGGAACAATTACTGCCCCAACAAATCCCCAGGCGTGGGGCAGAGGATTGTTTCAGTGGTTGGATTTCACAAAGCTGGTTGGAATTACCATTCAAGGAAAGGGAGTCATTGATGGAAGAGGCTCAGTCTGGTGGCAAGACCAACCATTTGATAATCCCGTTGATGATGAAGAGAAGCTCATAGTCCCACTAAACAACTCAGCGAAGAGGCCTCCTCCGATGCCGGTAATTAACAATAACATTAGCTTTGCAAGTACACAGTAATAATTTCAATATCTCATCCTCTGAAGCTGATAGATTACACTTCTGCAAACTGTACTTACAGGTTCAGAGTGAGCTGGGAGGGAAAATGCCATTCATCAAGCCAACTGTGAGGACCATATTATGAAAGATTCTGAAAAATAGTGGGATTCATGTCTAGTAAACACTAAACACTGTTAACATGATGATTTTATTGGTTCTGCACAGGCACTACGGTTTTATGGCAGTTTTAATGCAACAGTCACAGGCATAACAATTCAAAATAGCCAACAGTGTCACCTCAAGTTTGATAATTGCAATGGCGTCCTGGTCCATGATGTGAGCATTTCATCTCCTGGAGACAGTCCCAATACAGATGGAATTCACCTTCAGAATTCCAAAGATGTTTTGATTCACAGCAGCAAATTAGCTTGCGGTAATACTTTAATTACTGGTCAGTAATTGCACAGCACCATGTTTATCTTTAAAAATATAAGGTACTATTGATGGCAGTGTAGTACATGGAGACAAAAACAGGAAACAGAAAAACAAAGCTTATAGATGGTTGGTTTATAAAGCTCAATAAGAGCATGGCCTTATCTACCTTATCCATTTCCCAAAGCAGTTGGACACGTGGCAATTAACTATCTCCTGGCACCTCACATATTATAACCATAACTATATATGGGCCGTGTCAAGTCCAAAATCCTCACTGCATCATCCAATGCTCAATTACTCTCTGAATCTGCAGACAGGAATACTTCTTATCTGCGTCTTTTATGCCAGCCTTGTCTTGTATTAGTCAACAAAATAATTGCATAGTGTTTCTCATTCCTCCTTGCCGACGACTATCTAATGGAGGCCCCCACTTATTAATCTAACTGACCACTGGATACATATAGCACATCAGAAAATCCATTACAAGCTAACCCAAGTTCTTAACAGATAACAAAAGACTACACCATAGAGACCAATAGGCATATTTAGTTCAAGGAGGGTAAGTGAAGCTTTGAGTTTGAACTGTTTTGCAGGGGATGACTGTATTTCCATACAAACTGGATGCTCAAATGTATATGTGCACAATGTGAACTGCGGTCCAGGGCACGGAATCAGCATTGGAAGTTTAGGGAAGGATAACACGAGAGCCTGTGTCTCAAACATTACTGTCAGAGATGTCAATATGCACAACACAATGAATGGTGTCAGAATCAAAACGTGGCAGGTAAAATATATTCAACCCCACATGTATAATTGAAGTTTATAAGATGCAAGACAAAACAACTGGTCCACAACCCACAAGCAATAAATTGACTTTTGCACAATCTTTTTTCTACCAAGTGAAAAGCTAAAAGAAATAACTTGACTGTTAAAAAAGCATTGCTCGTCTGCTAATTGGATTGCTGGGGTTATGGAACTTTTAGAGCGAAAATCCCTTCACAAAAAGTCAATTTGAGCAATTTTGAAACTTCTTGTCTCGTTTCACATAGAACTTCAGGTCACTGATAAAAAAAAATTACTATGCGGAGATGCAGATTTTGATAAGCAGCACAAAATTGAACTCTTTGTAAGAATGATCACTGTGAGTCTGTGGTGTATTTGTAAGTGTTAGATATTGATCAATCAGTTCTTGCAAAGTTTTCATTCATTCCAAGCACTCCGGTCTCCTCCAAGATTAGAGCTTCGTGAATATGTTTGATCACCTATAAATTACATAACATTTTTCGCAGGGAGGATCAGGTTCTGTACAGGGGGTCTTCTTCTCAAACATACAGGTTTCTGAAGTTCAATTGCCCATTGTGATAGACCAATACTATTGTGATAAAAGGACATGCAAAAACCAGACATCAGCTGTGGCTCTTCAAGGAATCAACTATGAAAGAATAAGAGGAACATACACAGTCAAGCCCGTGCATTTTGCCTGTAGCGATAGCCTGCCATGTGCAGATGTTACTTTAACCTCCATAGAGCTAAAACCACTTCAAGAACAATACCACCTATATGATCCATTCTGCTGGCAGACTTTTGGAGAATTAAGAACTCTGACAACTCCGCCAATTGCCTGTCTGCAGATTGGGAAGCCATCAAGCAATCGGTTTCAGATTGATCATGATCTGTGTGGATAGCAAGATCTAAAATTTCCTTTACACCATTAGCTAGTTAGCTAAAGCATGTATATTACAGAAGTCCTATCCTGTAGGAAATTTTTCTTCAGTAGGGAAAATACGATTTACCATCATGATATAGTTTAATGGCCCTGCCTTTAGCTAGAGGCCAATGAATAGTGGGCAATGCAGCCTTGTACCTATGGCATATTGCCTGAGTGTGAGATTCTTTACGCGTGCTTGCATCAGTTTGTGCAATAAAAATATCATTATCATCTAGACATATCCTGACTTGCATGAAAAAAATTTACACCCCCCCCCCCCCAAAACCAAAAAGAAAAAAAAGAAAAAGTTTCCAGAACAATTTACAACCTAAACAACCAGCAAATCCAGCCATACATAAAGGAGAAACACAACTGACATCAGACATGATTATATTCTAGTAATTACTGACGTGTTCTTTGCCCCTTTCATGATAAGGAGGGGAAAATGGAACAAACAATGATAGATGTCTCTTCATGATTTCAGAACTAGAAACAAGACTAGTTTGTATGCCTTTATTAATCTGGTTAGCCCAGTTAAGTTTTAGTTAAAAGTAAAAAATTAGATGTGCTTTTGCTCATAGGAAAAAATAAAGTAAATGGAGGGAACAGAAGTTGGATTCATCAGAATGAGCAAGCTTTCATTGTTTCAGGGAGATTTAACATCAAGGTAACAATCTGAACATAGGGCACTTGATCCAGAAAATCCATCACACCAGCCAGACGCAAATCTGTGTTAATTTGCATATGCAGGAAGTGAATGAAAGATGTAGCCGTTGTTGATGAATGCATTGGCTTCTGCTTCTATAAGTGTTTAAGGAAATCTATAAACATCACCAAAAGGATATAGAGGAACTAACTTCATTCTCAAACCCTAAGGCTGGAGCTCGCCATCTATTTACTGGGCAATTAAACTTCCTAGATTTTAATTTTCAGGAGATGAGATCACATAGTCTGCATTGAGCTTTCATAGTTCAAAAGTGCATATTTTAATAATACTTCTTTCATTAAGGATTAAAGCAAAAAACGAATTTCATGGTGGAGGCAACCAAATCGAATTCATGAATTCCTGAATGATTGAATACATAGATCCTACGCAATTTAAACATTCAAGAATTACATAGACAAATGACGTCCTTGCGGGACCTGAAAATGATTGAATACTTAAGCCGTGTTAACAAAATTCATCACGAACCGCCATTCTAAATCCGATACCTTCCATCGAAGAGAAAAAAGCAAGCTTTCACATAACATTCCGTTTCAACCTCAAGTGATTCCTTCCGGAATTCCGGAAATTATTCATTTCGGTGCAGTGAGTGAGCGATCGGTGTAAAGGAAAAGGAGGAGTACAGCTTCTGAGCGCGGCGCAACGCTCGAGGTCGCAAACGAAAGGCAATGAAACGCACCGTTTCGCTTCGCTTTTGTTAACTGTCAGCTAACTGTGGTTAACTTGTTAGCGAATCAACTCAGCTTATCTTATCCAAATCGCCACAAGTTGAGACAACAAACAAATTCCATGTCGCCTCCTATCTATACCAAACTCAAATGGAGCTCCAAATAGTCAAAATCTCTCACTTTCATCTGTGAAAGCTCTTAAATCAAGTAGGGTTAGAGACTTAGAGCCAGAGTTCCAATGGCAGAGAAGGACCTTGACGCTCTGAGGAGGAGGGTGGGCTCGATAGCAAACCATCTCGTTCCCTTTCACTCTTTTCAAAATGGGGCAGTGGCGTTGTGTAATACTTCCATGAAAGATAGCTACCAAAGGGTTCATGGTGAAGTTCCTTCTCATGAGGTTGTTTGGAAGAAGATCGCTTCTGATGAATCTGGCAAGGAATATACAGACATTATATACGAGAAGGCTCAAGGAGAAGCCATAGCAAAGGTGGGTTCCTATAATTCTAATTCAGTCCCTTTTGCAGTTATGGTTTTTTTTTTTTTTTTTATTGTTGAAGTGGCATCTTTTGATTGTGTCTGGTCAACTCTTGCAGATCACAATTAATAGGCCAGAGAGAAGGAATGCTTTTCGACCCCATACCATTAAGGAGCTTATTCGTGCTTTCAATGATGCCAGAGATGATAGCTCTGTTGGTGTCATCATTCTCACTGGGAAGGTACCCATCAGACACACATATATACGAGCAAGATCAATGTGCTAAGTAACATGTCTTTACAAACTAACCATGATGTCTTGGACTTCTAGTTTCATGAACTATATTTATCATATGAATCACAAGAATTCATCTGAAACGCCCAGTTCTAAATAGATGAACTACATCATACCAATAACTGTTCGTTCCTTTGTAAGTCTCTAGAAAGTGAATTATGTATTTTGTATTTATTGGACTGATTGAATTCAGTTATTCATGGATGATAATGAAAAGTTAAAACACTATAAACAATGAGTTTGATCTTTTTGAAATACTCACCTTTAATTCCCAACAACATATGGCTATCGTATCATGTTATCTGCAAAAAGCCAAACTGAGGAATAGTTTATTGAAGACATTGGTGTCTTTAGCATGACTTAAGGCCCTGTTTCGTATGTGACACTAAATTTTGATGGACTGGAATTGGGATTGGGACTCGGGCTAGGATTGGGATTAATGCTTTAAAAATATGTTTGGCACGAAGTAATATTTGGAGGGAATAATTTCATTTATCTTATATAATAAATAGTCATTAATAATAAAAGGATAGAAATACCCAGGCACAGGACAGCAAAATAGAATCAAGCCTGAAGCTGTTCTGCGTATCCTTGTTGAGTATCACTCTCGGCGATTATATTATCCAGAAACTGAAACTTCCTCATACCATACTTGCGATCCCATTCAGAGAGGCAGAGGAAGGAGAGAGTGGCAATCTGAATTTCCTCAATTCAGGTCCTTCGTGATATTGAAAGTTAATATTCATCTCTATTCACAATTATTTGACTTCTTTTTGGGCAATCGAAGTAGGCAATAGTTGTGCGATTAAAGAAATGCTCTGTGCTCTGCTGCATTAATTGTAGTTAATTGTTAATACAGTAATGATAAGCCTCATATTGATGCCCTTATTTGTTTCGTGCTTTCAAATAGAGTCTCTATCAGTTACTTTTCATGGACATGATCTCATAGTTGATTCTGAATTGGAGCTAAATTATGGAAGGTTATGATGTCGATGGTGAGGGGAAAAAAAAGAGAGGAGGGAGTGATTATGTGAGAGGAATTGATTTTAGGTTAAAATCAGGGTTATTTTTGTCTCGAAATATTTTAATCAGGGATATTTTTGTCTTCATAATTTTGTAATCCTGGGATTCAAAACATAATACCAGAAGGGAGGTGGCGTTGCAGCAATCCCACTATCGTGTATTCCCAATCTCTGGTTACCCATAGTCCCTCATACCAAACGACATATTCTGACTCAATCCGTGATCCAATTCCACTCTCTACCCTCAAGTACTTCGTACCAAACAGGGCCTAAGGGTATCCCAAGTACCATGGGATCAAAATGATGTTATATCAGTTATCTCCTATACTACTTTGCCATCTTGCCATCCACCTATTGTTGATGAAACTATCTTGTCTCTATACCTTCAATGGGTTCCATCTTGACAATTGACAACGCTGAACTTCATGTGATTCACTACTTATATGTTCAGACTATTGTGAATTTTTTTCCCTTTATGGTGTATATGTTATTATAGGGAACCAAGGCATTCTGTAGTGGTGGTGACCAGGATTTGAGAACTAAAGATGGTTATTCTGATTTCGAAAGTATTGGCCGCCTTAATGTGTTAGATTTGCAGGTAAATTAGTTGATTTCTCTGACGTATAACTGTATTTATCATGATGTCATGTGAAAAACATAATAGCCCTTCCTTATCCTTCTTCTTTATTCTTCTCTTGCAGGTGCAGATCCGTCGTCTTCCAAAACCAGTGATTGCTATGGTTAATTTCTCTCGTGCATTTACCTTTTCTTTTTGTGAACTTTGATATTCAAACCTCCTCAAACTTCTGCTGACAAAATGATTTATACTATCTCGCTTCTTTGTAATTCTTATTAGATCTATAATATTCTCCTGACATTAAAAAACAGGTAGCAGGTTATGCTGTTGGAGGAGGCCATATATTACATATGGTCTGTGATCTAACTATCGCAGCAGATAATGCTATATTTGGCCAAACTGGTCCTAAGGTGCTTGTATCATTTCCCACTTCATTTAGGACACAGTTTGTATCATATATATCTAGAAGTGATCAAGCATCTACTATAGGAAGTCCAACATCCAAAATATAAAAAGCTTGTAAGGAGTCCGGATTTTTTTTTTTTGCTCGATGTAAGGAGTCCTAATTAAATAGCTTAAGCTAATTCTTATGATTAGGTAGCTCCAAGTTCAATCGTATACTAAACATTCAAATGAGAAGATATGATCTACTATATTGAGAATACATAAATTTGTTTCTTTTAATAGAGAAACAACTTCACGAGCTTATATTGTTTTTTTGTTTCGGTGCACAAGGCAGGTAGGAAGCTTTGATGCTGGTTATGGAAGTTCCATTATGTCACGTCTGGTATAAGCATCACATACTAAAATATTTACTAAATATCATGTTCATAGATGGTGGGATTCATAAAAAATTGAATGTTTTTACAGGTGGGGCCCAAAAAAGCACGCGAGATGTGGGTTCTCACGAGGTTTTATACTGCTGAAGAAGCAGATAAAATGGGACTTGTAAACACAGTTGTTCCTGTAAGTTAAATTTTCTGGTTTATTGAGTTCTTGGAACTGCAATATGATGCAGATTGCTCTCTGAAACTCACAGTGAATATGCAATGTTGGAATTTGGCATACAGCTAGAGAACTTGGTGAAAGAGACAGTAAAATGGTGCCGATAGATTCTGAGGAACAGCCCAACTGCGATCCGAGTTCTCAAATCAGCTCTTAATGCAGTGGATGATGGCCATGCTGGACTTCAGGTATATATTGTGATTCAAGATTCCAACTTTCAATATTCTATTCACTCATACTCAAATAAGGAGTTATTTTTTTTGAATGGTCAAATAAGGAGTTATTTCAATGCATCTAAGTCCTCAATATTGATATACATGGTATACCCAGAGAAAAGCAGAGATGATAGATGTGAAAATGAGATGTGATTGCATGAAATCATCCAATGTCACATCCTTTCTCACTTTTTTATACAAAAAAGTTTATATGAGTTGAGTCTTGGGGGCTCACTAGAGTTAGAGCATGCCTCTAGGCTCAAAGAGTACTCACAAATAGGTACTTAGAGATTGCTCATCAATAAGGTTCTCATGTCAGCAGCGGAACATTTTTCTCACTTTTTAAGTATATAAATGCATGAGTGTAGAAAATTGGGAGAATGACAATTGGGGATCTTGCAAGAAAATTTATGTTAAATGAGGATCTTTAAGTTATAAATTTTGAGTTGGGGCCTTGTAGCCCAACAACTGACATTAAACGCTTCTTTAAGGCTTTCTTAAACGTGAGGTTATAAGTTCGAACCCTAAGTAAAAAGTATAATGAGTGTGTGAGTTATAACAAAAAAAAGTGATAAATTTCAAAGGTATAGTTATAAACAGGTTCTTATTTTGTATGAATTCCCTTGTAGGCCCTTCATTGTCATTCTTCCTAAAAAAAATTCACATTCCCTCTCACTCTCTCTGTGGCAGAAATGGGAAACATATTGCACCCAAAAACTTGAAAATTGAAGGGCTTCTCTACACCATTGCTCACATGGATTAACACCAAATTATAGAGAGCTTAGTAGGATATGTGTTTAATTTTAGGATTTTGGTAAACGAAGTATTGCAGTATTTGGAGCTTTGCCTTTGGGATCAAATGCAAAGCACCAATGTTAATTTGTGTTGATGTGAAATTGCAGGAGCTTGGTGGAAATGCAACGCTCATATTTTATGGCACTGAGGAAGCTAACGAGGGAAAGACAGCATTCATGCAACGTAGAGCTCCTGATTTTTCCAAGTTTCATAGGAGACCTTGATTTCATTATGCTGTTTTTGTTTTTGTTTTGTTTCTAATTTAATTTAATTTGTCCATCATTTTTGAACAATACTCATAACCAGTCATTTCCCCAGAGTTATACAATTGCTCTTGTCCTCAAGTTATTGTTTGAAGATATAATTCTTAGTTTAAAAAAAAAAAAAGCATACTTATGTGACATATATAAATTTGGCATGATATGTAAAATGTATTTAAGTATTTTTCTTTGATTTTTTTGTTTGATAAAAAACAGTAACCATGTATTACGAAGTAAAGTAAACAGTTACAAAATAGCGTAATATAGCACATACATCCTATGTAACTATGTATTTTCCTTTGATGACTCAATATCTATACTATCTATATAAAATTTATAAGAAAATACATTATTGATAACTTATGTAAACATTTGTTATTATGATTTTATTTGTTTCAATTAAAAGGCTTAAAGAACTACAAAAACACAACCTAAAAGGGTAAAATAAATTGACTTGGCTTCTCTCCTTTTCTTTTTTCAATTCTCTTGCATCCTTTACCTCAAAAGTACATAGTTTGGGCATACAAAGCAAGGGGAACCCTTATTTTTTTAAAAAAATATCATTATCTTAATATATTTTTCAGTACATCATAAATTAATTTTTAGTAGACTTAGCACCTTAAAATAACTTTTTAGTGGCAGCCAGTATCTAACACTTAACACTCTAAAGTATATATTTTCCAATAGATATTGGGCTAGGATGTTAATTATACTAAAAATTAATTTAAGATGCGAATGTCAGTGAAAAAATATTTCAGAATACTATATACTCTTTTTTTTTTTTTAATAAAATAAACTGCTCCCTTTACTTTGTTTACCCAGAACTACAAGTTTTTGGGTAAAGGATTGAAACAGACAAAAGGGAAAAAAAAAGGAGAGACATCAACTCCAAAATAAAAGGGGCTTAAAAGTTAAAAATGCTTCCACATTCTGGCCCAAAAAATACTTCTACCAATTTTTTTATTATGATATTTTTTGAAAATTTTATTTTCTTTATCCAAAGATAAATTAAAAGGCCTGACAAAAAAAAAGGATAAATTAAAAGGCATAAATTAAAAAAAAAATCATTGAATGAAAAATCAATTTTTTGGGACTGTAATAAATGGAAACTAATTAAATAAATTTAATATGTAACATTGTACACTAAACTTTTGGTTAAAAAAAAAACCTTTGCGCTTGTTCCTCCCATTGTTTCCACCCAAAGTTTTTGTTAACTTGAATCTTGTTCCTCCCATCGTTTTTGTTAACTTGAATCGAAGATTTTATTTTGACGATCATGAAGTCTCCCACAACCTGACTATGATCATTTAAACTTTGTAAACCCTACAAGTGAGGGAGGAAGAAGAAGGTAATGCACATGATGGACAACAAATTTGGCTTCTTCTTATCATATGATTAATCATCAAACTAAATATCATAAACATATAATCATTTAAACTCAAGATAAAATAAAAGTTTTATAGCTTCGGACCATTTAATCATTTAGCAAGCTAGAAAATAGATGTTATATGATTTCTAGCTAAATAATAAGGTAGAAAATAAAAGTTATATAGCTTCTAGCCACATAATTTTAAATTAGGAAATAAATGAATATGATTTCTTGTTATATTATATTAAAATTAAAAATCAAAATGATATGACTTCTAACCATATAATTTCAAAATATAAATACATAACTTCCATCTAAACAATATTGTGAAGATAGCTCATGCCTATAAATTCAGAATGCATGTATTTATATACTTTTATTTCATGAGATTTACATGTATTTATCAGTTCACTTTGTTTCATGATATGTACATGTTTTTACAAGTATATATATCATAAACAATGGATGACATTTTATGGGTAGGTACATTCAAAGTATTTATTGAAAAAAAGAGAGTAACAGATTAAATCTTTCATAATCTTCATACATGTAAAGCAAATATAACATTAGTGCATAATAATGAATTTCCACACATATATTTTATTTAGACGAAGATTGAGATATCAAGCAAGTGTCTTACATAAAACAATATATTTAAAATCAAAACAACTAAAGATCAAAAGAATACGTACGCACCCTAAAAGTAAACACCGGGCAAATATAATGTTCAAATAGGGTGTGTTTGGTTTGAGGGGAGGGGTGAGAGGGGAGGTTAGAGAGGGGTGTTAAATTATCTTTTTGAGTTAAAAATATTTAAATTTTGGGCAGGAATCTAAATTTAAAAAGAATGAAAGGGTAAATTCTTAGGTGAGAATCCAAAATTTATAAGAATGAGAGGGTAAATTTTGAATTTCTCCTGTCTAAAATTGTAATCCCCCTCCCCCTCAAACCAAACACAACCTAAAGATCAAAAGAATACACATACTCTAGCAACATGCCAAACGACTTACATAGCCCCTAATTTTCGACATTTTCACAACCAAATCATATTTCTATATTTAAAGAAAAACTCAGTGATCAAAGATTATAAATAGGCCAAATATTTCATTTTCATGTTGAAATAATAAATTATCTCTAATAGAAGACGATAAATTAATTAAGAACACTAGGGCAGGTTAGAAGGGAAAAAGTACTCCTGTTTGTGCAGTGCAAAGCGGGTTCTACATATCTATGTGACACTGACAGGGTATTCTTGACCTCTCATGAGTCAAGGATTCATTATACAATTTGAAATACAAATTAAAGGCCTTATTTGTTTACCTTAATTTTTGTTTGGAATAGCGTTTAAAACATTTCAAAAAAAAATTTTAATCGTGATTTACGATATACAAAATAAGTATATAAAATGAGTTTTATTTCGATTTATGTAAATGAACACTGTTAGAAGTCCCAAAAATAATCTCAATTCCCAAACAAGCATGATTCATTGAAATACCAGCAATCTCTAAGAAAATAATATTGAATTTTGCAAACAATACCAAAACGGAAGAGAACAAGTTCTTCTAACTTAAAGGCTTTGTTTGGTTGAACGAAGGTTAAGTTAAGTGAGGTTTACTTAAGTTAGGTTAGAAGAGGTTATAATGTTGTTTGGTTCAACGAATGTTAGGTTAAGTGATGTTTATTTAAGTTAAGTTAGGTTAGAGGAGGTTAAAATGCCCTTCTACATATTTTTCTTCTTCTTTTATAATGTATTTATTAATAATAATTATTTATATAAAATAATTATTCGTGTAAGCATATAAATAATTATTTATAAAACTATTATTATTTGGAAAGTTCGTTGAATCAGGAGGTCAAGTTAGGGCAGTGTTGAAATTTTAAAAAATTGTCTTGGGTAATTTAGTCACAATTGAAGACAAATATTCTCTCACCTAAGAAAAACCCCAATTTTGGAGGTTTCAGAACCTAGGTTAGGTTACCACTAAAAGACAAAAAAACATCAAACACCTAACCTAACCTCCTTCCAACCAAACACCACTTTTTTTATCCCCAACCTACCCCAACCTAACCTAACCTCCAACCAAACAAAACCAACCCCACCCCAACCTAACCTAATCTCCAACCAAACAAAGCCTAAGGGCCCGTTTGGCATCATGGAAGAGTTTTTTGTGGAAGTGGAAGTGGAACTAGAAGTAGAATTGGAAGTGAAATTAGAGGTGGAAGTGAGTTTTAAAATATGTTTGGTAGGAGGGTGGAAGTGAGATATAAATTGTGATTAAAATATGTATTTATAATATGAAAATACTATAATGCCCTTCAACAAAAAAAAAAAATTCTTCCCCAACATCACAAATCACAGCCAGCGCATCCTCCCTCCATCCACCGTCGTGTGAGTACCACCACAATCATCGGAAAATTGTCGAAGGCAGCAGAAGAGATAGAAAGCCATAATATAATCAATCAAAACTCATCAATAATCTATCTAAACAATCAAAAGAAGGAAGGTGAAGACATTTGAACAAGAGGGAGGAGAGGTCACAAATTGAAGAGTGCGGAGTTGCCGATCAAAGCCCAGAACTTATCACAGTCAGTAAAGCTTTCACCTGGAGGTTCAGAAGCCTAGAACTCATCACGACAAAGGAAGGCGACGAAGATGGCAGGTCAAAGAGAGAGAATGCGACGAAGATGGCAGATCTCATCATCTGCTGTCCACCGTCGACTTTGCCGTCAGAAAATGGGGAACATGGTGAGTCTAGGATGAACGCCACCTCAGGTCGAAGATGAAGAAGGAGAAGAAGGGGCCGTTGTCGAGATCGAAGAGAGAAGGAGAAGGAGAGGCCGCCTTGGCAAATCGAAGAGGGAGAAGTGTATGTCGCGAAGTGGATCTGTGCTTGCCCTTAACCATCATCATTGCCATCGTCCGCACCGTCCGCTGGCAAGCTCCCATGAGGTAGAAGAAGGAGATCGAAGGAGGGGGCTATTTGGTCTTTCAATGTTCACTTCCATGGAGCTCCTAGTACTTCCATCGGTCAAGGTGAGGAAGTCACTTCCATCATTTTTTATGGAAGTGGCTTCCGCAAGGAAGCGAAATCCATCTCACCAAACATATCTAAAATGACTTCCATCGCCACTTCCACTTTCATCCTCTCCAGTTCAACTGTACCAAACGAGGCCTAAGAGTCTCCACTTCCTCGGCAACCAAATAGACAAGAACAGTAGCAAAGATAAAGAAAACAATAAAAGTTTTTTTGCCCGGAAAAAAAAACAATAAATTGAACATTACCTATTGGATTTAAATTATCATATCGAATACCTCGACCTTGAGATGAGAGTGATTGTTCACATAATTTAAGAGGCAGGTGCACTTATCCTTCATGCTTTTTAAAATCTTTTTTTTTTTTTTTGTATGGTCGAAAAAGGAAAAAAGAAGAAGCATAAACTATATGCCTTAAACTTGGAACTAATTCCATAGAGTCCTGTGTTATGAATAAAATAAAGTGAATGAGAAAATATGAGAGCAAGAGAGGATAATTCTTATTCATGATTGTTTGTTTTAGCTTTTTAGAAGTGCTTTAACAATTTAAAAAATAAGTATATGAGAAGAGTTTTATCTTGTCTTACGAAAAAGTCCTTAAAAAGGTGTTTTTTGGGTTTCCCAAATAAGCCCTTCATGGTTCTAAGTATATATAGTACATAACGCATGTTCTCTGTCGCATAATTATATAATCTCAATAAAATCAAACGAACCACCTTAAAAAAGATAATTGAATTATTCAAATTATGAATTAGATCGTTAAATTTAATAAATTATAAATCAAGTTTTTTTTTACCAACATAAATCAGGTTATATATATATATATATATATATATATATATATATATATATATATCTTAAAATAGAATTTAATAATTTTACCTTATTACCCCTCATTTGATTTCTTCCTCCTTCTATGCTTCTTATGCATATTAGAGACTTATAAATGAATCAAGCCAGCTAATTTGGTTCCCCAGGAACTCTTTGATTTGGTCCTTTTAATGAAAAAAAATACAAACAACCTCAGTTACGACTCTTCCCCATCGGGCATAAGCTGAATCTGTCACAACTTTTCTTTTCCCCACTTGTTAAAGATACCATTAATTATTAGATTAAATGTACGTTTGAATTAATTTTTAAAAAATAGTTTTTATAATTTATAAGGTGAATATGTGAGAAGAATTATATGTCTACTTATAAAAAAAAAATTTCTAAAATCATGATTTTTTGATTTTCCAAGCACTCACTGGATTATATATAAAAACTGTTTGGTATTATTATTTTATGAATATAAAGGATAATAAATAAAAATATCTAGCCCACAATTTTCAAATTTTGTTTATATAACAACGTAGTGCTTTAAATTTTATTTAACATATAACTTCATGATTATATTATTTATCAGTAAGAATATTAATTATTGAGTTGAAATCAAATGAAATGTATTAAGGTAAAATTATTGAATTTCTAAAATCCTATTCGAGGATATATAATTTAATTTAGAATTTGATGAATTTAATAATCTAATTTAAAATTTAAATAACTCAATTATCTATTTAAAGATTTTCATGAGAATCAATATCTATAGATTTGATAACAATAAAAGATCATTATGAGATACTGAAGATAATAGATGTAGATAATGGAGATAAATGGACATTCATATAAATATTATATTTATATTCAAAACACAACCTATTTTTTATTATGATTTTTTGAAAATTTCATTTTCTTTATCCAAAGATAAATAATTAAAAGGCATAAGTTTAAAAAAAATAAAAACGAAAAACATGGAGTAAAAAATTTAATTTTTATTACCGCAAACTTTGCTTGGTCCGTTCGGCGACGGCTCTGGCTTGTTCCTCCCACAAATACGCAGTCGTCTGAAACATAAACAGACCTCGTAGATACGGAATCTGTTGTTTCTCTGCTCTTTAGTGTGCCTTTCGATTAGCTGTTTTTTAAGGATTGTTTTTATGATTTACGAGATAAATATTTAAAAAATTTTGTGTCGATTTAGATTTAAGGAAAAAAGGTTTTTCAAACCGCGGGTGGGCTTCCCCAATTACACACTGTGAGTCGAAGTTTTTCTTGTGACGATCACGAATTCTCCCACAAGCCTGATTAGGGTCATTTACACTTTTTAAGCCCGACAAAGAGGAGGAGAAGAAGAAGGTAGTGCGCATGACGGGCAACGAATTTCGCTTCTTCTTGTCATGCGATATCAATCTTCTAGTAACCTTCCGGGTTGAGCGGCTTGAAGGCAATCTGCCCCCTGGAAAGTCCTCCAATTTAGGTAGGTTTTCTTTTCTAAACTGTTATGTCTATATTTTTACTGTGTTGCTGTCACGCCATTGTTGAGACTGGATTAGTTCAATTCATGGTGTTTTTAACTTCTTAGTTCAAATTGGAGAACTGCAACAATTTGTTTGATCATGAACATTGGACAATTGAATTGTAATGCCGTGCCGCGTTTGTTTTAGCTTAGTTGATTGTTTGTGGATTGGCAGGAATTGATATTTTAGAACTAACTTTCAAGTTGACTAGTGTAGGAGGTACTGGTATTTGTGTATTTGTTTGTACGTATTTATTCACAATTTCTTTTTTCACAAAAGGGAAGTGTTAGTCTAACTCTATCTTAAGTTCAGTTTGAGCTCTTATTGATCATAATCCATTCGTTGATGTGGTTGCGCGGATTTTGGCACTATAAACATTGAAGTTGACATTCCTCTAACCAATCAGTGAATTTTTGAACATGATGACTGTAACCGTAGATATAATAGAATATTAAATTACATTATCAGTATGGAAAAGTGTTTTCTTTTTTATTAGAAAGGGGCTAAACCAGCCCGTGTTGAACCTGTAACCTCCCCCGCCACTGGGGCTATGTGCCGAGCTCCAAAAGTGTTTTCTTTGATTATTCTCAAGCATACATCTTCTGCTTATAGCTATGTTCATTTTCCCATGCAGAAATTTCTATTAAAAATTTTTCTGTATAAAAATATTTATGTGCAGAGAATGGTACCCCAGAAGAGGATAGAAGGCCAGAATTATATGTTGAATGTGCGTTGTATATCGATGGTGCCCAGTATGGTCTTCCCACAAGAACAAGGTTTCTATATAATTGAAATTTGAGATATTTTGTGCCAATGGATATTGACTCTGGGGAACTGAAAGGCAGATATTAGGTTGTGGTCCATGGTTGTTGACCTGATATCCTGTAGAGTTGACGTTCTGTTTGAATAATTATTTTGGATATCTTTTGTTTATATATACTTAACAGCCACAGGACAGTTTTATGTTGACTCTATACTATGTCCATTGAACTTAATAAACTTAAATCATTTGGTGAAGGTTCGAATCAACTGGAACACCATATTGTTGGAATGAGCTCATCACTTTGACAACTAAATACCGAGATTTAACTGCTCAGTCACAGCTTGCTTTTACTGTAAGCTTTCAATTTCAATTTATATTTTTGCTTTGTTTTTATTGTAAGTACTCAATGAAGTTATTGAATGGGCTTTTATGGTTAACACTTTATTCAAAGATTTGTTGTTGAAAGAGTATAATGATGTCGTATAATCCATGTAGCTAACTCCACTTAGTAGGATAAGACTTGTTGCTGGTCTTCAAGCCTTTATGCGGAACTTTGGCTATGTAATCGTCTAGTATTAGTACTTCTATTGTATTTTGTGTCCCTCCTTGAATTGAGGCAAGAACTGGAGTCTGGTTGAGTTTTTTCTTGCATCCCATTTGAAGAAGGGAGAGAGATAAAATCTGTATGCGCATGTGTGAGAGAGAAAGTACTTTTGGGAATATCCCATGCCCTTCAACATTTTAAAAAATGCAAAGGATGGATACATTATTCATATAGGAGATGCTAGAAGAATCGGGGGCAATATTGTGAATAAAATTCTGACACCCAATTCTGACACTTCATAGATTTATATTTGTCCTAAATCAAACTAAACTGTAATCAAGTAGAACCCTGAGAGCTTGCTTAAAAACCTTAACAACTGAAAATCCTTAAAAGTAGTTTCTAAGAGTGAAAAGTAAATTGCAAAAATCAAATAGAAATTCCGTACCAGAAGAATTGATAATTTTTTAGTGATTGTTTTATATTTCATTTCCATTTTCACCATTACCTTGCGTTTGTTTTTAATAATGATAATTTCCTGTACTTTTGTTGGCTTCACCTACTGTCTGTTGTCCGAATTATTGCTTATTTTTAAATAGTTATAGTTATTCTCTGATATGATAAAATATGTTCAAAATTTACTTCAAAATTGTCAGGCATGAACTTACTTGGGTAATAATTTTGCATCAACAGGTCTGGGATGTTTCACATGGGGCAGATGAAGGATTGATTGGAGGAGCTACAATTCTTCTCTTTAACAATAAAAAGCAACTTAAAACTGGGAAGCAAAAGCTTAGACTTTGGGCAGGAAGAGAGGCAGATGGAACATGTCCTACTAGCACTCCTGGAAAGGTTTAAAATAAGCAGTTCTCAGTTATTTTAGATTTCGTATTTCATTTTCTTTCCGTATTTTTTTCTCTGGTCCTCTATAGGTCCCTAGGTACGAACGTGGGGAGTTGGAGCGTTTGGAGAAGCTGGTAAACAAGTATGAGAGAGGTCAGATACACCCTGTTGACTGGCTGGACCGCCTCACATTCAGAAGTACGGAGAAAATTAAGGAACGTGAAAGCTTACAAAATGGAAGTTCTCATTTGTACTTGGTTGTGGATTTCGGTAGTTTTGAGCATCGGGTTGTTTTTCAGGTATCATTCTGTCTCATTTTCTTTTGTTGGTGTACCAGTGTTTAAGTAATTTGCTATATCATAGACCTCTAAGTAACTGGGATATTTTACACCCCGGTGCCTAGATATGGGTGTGACAAAGCAATACGCCCCCCCCCCCAAAAAAAAGTACATTTTGATTCAGATTCACAAGTAGTAACTCTGTATTTAAATGTAGGAAACTGGAGCAAATTTTTTATTGCCATCCCCTTTAGCTTCCACAAATGATATTGTGATTGTCTGGGATCCAGAAATGGGAAAGATAAATCCCTCTGAGCACAAGCAATTGAAGCTGGCAAGGAGCTTGACTCGTGGTGTCATTGATAGAGATCTGAAGCCAAGCTCGAATGAGAGGAAGTATGATTTAACTTTTGTATCTGATGTAATGAGGGTAACTATGACCAAATATGTTGCTTTTTTTCTTTAAATAGAATTCTTAGCTCTAGTTTGAGTGCTTTATGATTTATCATGTGCAAACCATAGCTTCATTCTCATTGCGATGTCAATTCCTCTGATTGATGAGCATCGTTATGTAGGACCTATGATACTTCTGCTACATTTGATAGTGGAAAAGGATATGGATTTGTCAATGATTTTTCATATCCAGATTCAGACATTATTAGTCCATAGATCTACATATTCTCTTCTGGATGCAATGTTTATCAAATGAGGAAGAAAAATCAATTAAAATTTTGATGAGGTTTCACTATCTTTCGTGTTTTGTGCCATATGTCTATTATAAATAAATGGTTTTGGAGTTAACTAGGGATGTTTTGTTGCTGAACTTTATGCTTTTAGTAAAATATGATCAAAATATATCTTGGGAGTTTTATGTTTTTTCCCCAAAATCCCAAAGATGATAATTCTTTGAGGTAAGAGATATGGCATTACATAACTGCTGCCAAGAGCCCTTGTTCAGTATTGTTCAAAGTACTTAGAGTCATATTCTGATAGATAATTGAACATTTATTTGCCTCTCAAAATGCCAATGAAAGAAAACATATGGGGTGTTCATATGTCTTTGTTACAATGGAAAAACTGGGAAGGAAGTGATAGGATCAACGTAATTTGTGTAGCTCATATTTGCTGAATCTTTTTATTCCTATTTGTTTTTCTCTTTTGGGTATAAGTTGAACAATTTTTTTCTCCCCATTCTTACTATTATACTTGTTCAATATTTCTGGCATATAGCTGCATTGTCTGAATGTTTCCCTAATTTTCTTTCTCCTTAATGCTAAGGTCCATACAGAGAATACTAAAATACCCTCCAACAAGAACATTGAGTGGAGATGAGAGGCAGTTCTTGTGGAAATTTCGTTTCTCTTTGATGTCTGAAAAGAAGGCTCTTACAAAGTTCCTTCGTTGTGTGGAATGGAGTGATGTCCAGGTCAGCCTAATATAATATTAGAAGTTAAGCAATAGATGTTATTTGGGTGAATTATTTTATCATGACTAGTTACCGTAACTTGAAAACAATGCGCCCACTATCCAGCTTAAGTTTTTCAATGTCAAAAGATTCAATTGTAAATATGATGGGCACTGAAGTGGGGTGTGAAAGCCTCCCTAAAAAACGAACCAATAAGATAAGAGAACCAACCCATTTAAGTAGCCCATAGAGTAGATCATACTGCTATATGTGGGTCTAGGCATCTCATACTACCTCGGTTTTCATTAAAATTATAGACAGGGTAGTTTTGTAATTAGCAAAACAGAAGGTCTACTACCCTTTTTCTTCATTAAGAATTGGAAGTCTAAGGCACCCTTCTGCAAGAGTCAAATATTAATCTGAAGGATTTTTAGCATGGAACTTTTTGCTTTTGGAGAATGTGAGAACTACTGATGTTTATATAGAAGCATGACTATGGTCATTTACATGGATTTGGAAACATGAACTTGGGTTAGTACTGGATACTGAACATGTTTGGGGCCTATGATGCTTTTTGTCTCCATTCATATATTAACTGTTTTCCAGTTTCTCTTTTCTTTACATATAAGTGCATTGTAATTATCTAAATTTGGCTGGAAGTTTAACATCCAACAAACCACATGCTTTGAATTTATCTTTTGATTGATTTGTGTTACTTCAGCGGTTGCCTTGTTATCTCTTGTTTTCCTTTTTTATCTTTATTTCTTATTGCCAATAAGATAGTGATAACATTATTATTTTGTAATATTCATTTGACTACAGGAAGCAAAACAAGCTCTGGAACTGATGGGAAAATGGGAAATGATTGATGTATGTGATGCGCTGGAACTCTTATCCCCTGTTTTTGAAAGTGAAGAGGTAATTTGGATGTGTATTTTAGTTCTGAGCTATGTTTTCTTTCCTAAATGTAGTTAAAATATTAAGTGGCCTTTTGTCTCTCATAGTGTAACGGTAAATTTTAAGGAATACGATCCCAAACCTAGAGCCAGTTCTTACTTATGCTATGGTTGGCATGTCCAAATCACCTCTCATTTAAAATACTGTTGCAAATGTTAAGCTGCGTTTTCTCTGTCATTTCCGTGTGTAATGGTAAATTTTACGGGCTACCATCACAAACTTAGAATGACTCCTTACATATGCTCTAGTAGCTACGCCCATATTACCTCTCTTTGGTTCACCATACGTATTTAAATTTCTAATTCTAATAATCAAAATGATGAACTATAGCAATACAACAGCTTTAGCTGGGTAGTCTGAATTTTGCCCACAACAAGGCTTTGGGACTTTGGCAATTAAATTAACAGTTATCTCAGGCTTTTTACATTTAATATAATTTTAGAAAAAAAATTGCTGCTAAAGGTTGTGACTCTGGCAGTTGGGTTGACAGTAATCTGAGGTATATTTTACATTTACGTGGTGTAGTTTTTGAAAAGTGTGCTACTAAGGAAATAGGATCTCCACAGTAGCAGAGGACTTTGGATATTTTCACTTGTCAGAGGTTGTTCACACTTCACAGTCATAATTGACCTTTTGGACTGCACAATTTTTGAGGCAACAGGATTTTGCTTTAGAAAAAAATGATTTGTTTAAACTTGCTTGGGCTTCTAATGATTCATCCATTTCACAGGGGCTTGTGGTCTCAGGCTATAGTTGACCTTTTGTTTTGTATCTAACCTGGTGATGATAACCATTCAAATTTCAAAGATCTTAAGCCTCTTTTTTTAGATAAATTATGGGTGAACAAATGTTAGAAAGATTGATAGAACAGGGATTTGGAAGCTACCCTAGAGTGTAGGAGATTTTAGTCTTTCATGTCAGAGATCAATTCATCCATGCTCTTGATCCTTGACATAATAGCAAGGCTTCTTTAAACAATCAATCAAGAATGAAGACTTTTATTCTTGCCACCCGTAATTTTTTATTTCTATATTTCTATACGAGTAAGATAATTTTGTACTTTGTCCACATTTCAAGCCCAAAGGGTTTTCACTAAGAAATATATGCCAAACCATTCATGGGCCTTACTTTAACCCTAGTCATCGATATGTGATGCTGTCACCTAATCAAGTGGTTGTTAAACTCAAAATGCCAATTTTCGCCCACTTCTTTTGGTGCTAGTATAGATGCATTACAACATCATTACAATGTTTTGTTTTATTGGTTAACAGATATTGGGCCTTACTCTATTACTGCTTGTCAGGTCCGTGCTTATGCAGTTAGTGTTCTTGAAAGAGCTGATGATGAAGAGCTTCAGTGTTACTTGCTTCAATTGGTTCAGGCTCTTCGATTTGAGCACTCTGATAGATCTCGTCTTTGCCATTTCCTTGTCGAGCGTGATATGTGCATGAGGGCTTTCGAGTAATCTCAAGTGTTTCTTTTATTTGATAGCCTCTTGTCTGAAGTGAGCGTTTTTTGAACTTCAACAGCATCACGCAATATTGAATTTGCCAGCTTTCTTCGCTGGTATGTAACTGCTGAAGTCTATGATCCTGCATACGCCAAACGGTTTTATTGCACACATGAGATTCTGGAGGAGAATATGCTGAAGGTGTGACCTTGTATGAATTATTAATATCTTTGTATATGCTGTAAAAAAGCGCACTTCCAAGTTTCAGTGCATTCCATTGTGCTTATTATCATGTTAAGCTGTTTGATATCTTGTTCCCTTGCCCCCCCCCCCTCTTCATTTGCAAGTTTGACTTAATATCAAAGTCATTTCTTCTTCATCGCTGTTCCAATATGCTGTCATTGGAGGCCCAGGATTATGTGAAATCTTTTGTTGTTTTGGTGTATCTAAAATTTTTTCTTGTTCCTTGAATAAGTGAATTTTCTTTAATAAATTCTTTTCAAAATGTAGAGCTTGGAGATACCAGCAGATATGCTTTTACTCAAAAAAAAAAAAAAAAAAATTACGAAATCACCTAGTGAGATAAGGCTTTGTTGTTGTTGTTGTGATTATTGTACGAAATCAGCATAAGGATGTGCTTAAGTTGGCTAATTAATTATACACCATGGTTGAATTTGTGTAGCATTAGAAAAAGTCAATTAGATATCACATAACCTTTACATTCTTTAATATTCTTGCAACATATTGATCTTGGTGATTTTTTTTAGTTATTAAATGTGATGAAAAATGCTGGTCTGAGTTAGAATTCATTCATTCTGGAGTTCATTAATGACGTTGTCTTTGAAATAGATGGCTACTGGCGCTCATGGAGAGGATGATGGGTTCAAATTGTGGCAGAGTTTGGTGCGTCAGACAGAATTAACTGCTCAGTTGTGTACAGTCTCAAGAGAAGTTAGGAGTACCCGTGGTAATACCCAAAAGAAGATTGAAAAGCTTAGAGAAGTACTCTCTGGGATTCTTAGTGAACTTACCTATTTTGAGGAGGTATATCTTTAACTTGATGCTCTTTATTGTTATAATTTTCTAAGCATTCTTTTTTTACATCGTTGAATGATATTGATATGTCACCAAGAAAATTTTGTAATTTTAGTCTCTTGATGTAATCCATATTATATCAAGTATATTTTATACGGTTCCTCAAGTTGTGTTATCAAACAATTATTGGGGTGTTCTTTTGATTCTAGCCTATACGTTCACCCTTGGCACCAAATGTCCTCATAACTGGGATTATACCATCAGAGTCATCAATATTTAAGAGCGCATTGCATCCGTTGCGACTTACCTTTAGAACAGCAAATGGTGGTACTTGTAAAATCATATTTAAAAAGGGAGATGATATGCGGCAGGACCAATTGGTAAATATACAGACTCTTGCTCTTTCTCCCACGTGTGTGGAGATGAATGTTTTGAAAAATAAATTTAGTTAACATTCTTTTTCTAGGTTGTTCAAATGGTTTCACTCATGGATCGATTGCTAAAGTTAGAAAATCTTGATCTGCACTTAACGCCATACAAAGTGCTTGCGACTGGGCAAGATGAAGGCATGACGGAATTCATTCCTTCTCATTCACTGGCACAGGTATGATCTTTAAATTCTTGTGCTAGCATACAGAAGCTACTTTATCTTTCTGTCACAGATTGTTTGAACTTGTTGCTCTTTTATTTTGATATTTAGTCATATGCAATATATGTAGCTAGAAATTATATTATAGGCTAAAGTATACGTTTGATCCTTTATGTTTGTATCAAGTGTCATTTTTGTCCCTTAAATTTATAAAGTGTATTTTTAGTCACTTAAGCTTAACATCATTAGTCTTGCTTAATGGAAAATGCTGACTAAAATAAAATTTAATGCACACATAGAGGACCAAACGTATGCTTTAGCCTTATATTCTATCTTGATCCATCATTATACTTGTATTATGTCTGTGTCTTGGATTTTATTGTTGTCTTAACTTGTTTTGTTATTGTTATTTGTCTAACTATGATTTTGGTGTTTAATAATTGGTTCCATTGGTTGTAGAGTTATGTTCTTTCTCTTCCCAAACTATTAAGCTAATATATAGTCATTTCATTCTAGATCCTGTCAGAGCATCGTGGTATTATAAGCTATTTGCAGAAGTTTCATCCTGATGACCAAGGTCCATTTGGCATTACAGCTGCCTGTCTTGAAACATTTATTAAAAGCTGTGCAGGCTACTCTGTTATCACATATATACTTGGGATTGGAGACAGGTGATTGTTAATTTTAGTAATTTAGCCCAATCATTTTATTTTCCATCTAGAGTGGTTTTTCATAATCCTTTAAATACTCCAATCTTTCTTTTCTCTGTGATGCAAACACTTCTCATTAGGGTTTCAATATTTTTTTGGTAACAAGGGTTCAATATGCAATTAGCGTGTACTGCTATTAAAATTTATTGGAAAATTTTTAAAATGAAGAAATTTGTTTATCAGAGGGGGTAATTGGTTTGAAGGATGAGATTTAGGGAAAGTTACATCTAAGGACGTAGATTTTGTGAAACTTAGAATCGTAAAAAATAGAATTATTTTCAATGACCAAAATTTAAGAAAGTTTTATAACTTTCCTAAAAGAGGTTTAGGTAAAATTGAAGGAGGCTCAGGAAAATTACATCTAAGGACTTATATTTTGTAAATTTTAGAGCACAGAATCTTAAAAACTGCAATTATTTTCAATGACCATAGTTCCCACTCAGTTTTAAGTTTTATAACTTTCCTAATATTTGGTTCCTTCAATCTATAATTTACAGAGTCTATGTCCTCAGATGCAATTTTCTCTCTTTTACATATCAATTGTTATTGCCATTTATGTTGTTCAACAAATTGCAAATATTGGCTTAGGCAGATTCTCTAATGTTACTGAATCTATATAATTTTAAAATTTGTTTGCTTTCCCATTTGAAGTTGAATTGTTTTGACTTTATTTTGATCTATAGGCATTTAGACAACCTCCTCCTTAGAGATGATGGACGTCTTTTCCATGTTGATTTTGGCTTCATTCTTGGGCGAGATCCTAAGCCATTTCCACCTCCAATGAAGCTTTGTAAGGAAATGGTTGAGGCTATGGGAGGAGCAGAGAGGTAAAGCTCACATTAAGATTTTTCATTTCAGGTTCAGGACGGTGATTGCATCATGTTTTTGGCGTCTTGAAATTTATATTGTTGGTTACTTTCTCTCCCTGCAGCCAATATTATACAAGGTTCAAGTCCTACTGCTGTGAAGCATACAACATTCTTCGCAAATCTAGTAACCTAATTTTGAACTTGTTCTATTTAATGGCGGGTTCCAATATTCCTGACATTGCTTCTGATCCTGAAAAAGGAATTCTGAAGGTAAAGCTCATTCCTGCCCAAACATCTCTCAGTCAAAACATGCCTTTTGGTTTCTCACAGTATTTATATTTTTTTTTTCTATACAGCTTCAGGAGAAGTTTCGGTTAGACTTGGACGATGAAGCTAGCATACACTTTTTCCAGGATCTTATCAATGAGAGTGTTAGTGCATTGTTTCCTCAGATGGTTGAGACCATTCATTGTTGGGCTCAGTATTGGCGCTAACCCCATCATTATTAGCTCAAAGCTCAAACTAAACTGGTGAGCTTCATTGTCACTTAAGTTCTTTTCTTACAAGATTAATATTATGGCAAACTATTGTAGGCAACCCAGTGAAAGTTAATAAGGTACTCACTCTAATCCTATTTGTAAGTAACAACTAACCAAATCTCATAGACCAAAAAAAGGGCGGACTAATGTACAAGGTTCCCACCAGGTGGGGTATGGGAAGGGTCAAATGTATGCAATTTTGCCCCCGCAAGCAGAGAGGCTATTTCTAGGATTTAATCTTGTGACCTCTTAATCACGTTGCAACATTTACCTTTGCTCTAAAGCTCATCCTCTAAATCACGTAGACCAAAATGTTAGTTGAAATTAGTTAAAAGGGTTTGGTGCAAATTTTCTTAGAAATTTTTGTTAAGGAGCAATGTTGCCCCTCTCGGAAGTGTGAAAACGTAGTAATGTTACCCTTTAGCGTTAAAAAGTTAACGGTCAATATTAGTTTTTAAACAATATGAGGCAACATTGCTATGTTTTGAAACTTTCGGAGAAACATTAAACTTGTAAAGACTTTCGGGCCAACATTGCTTGTTAGTAAAACCTTCTTGGGCAAATTTACACTTTAATCCATTCATTAAAAGTAATAAATGTGCGAGAGATGTAATTTTTTTTCCTTTCAATATACCCTTATTTATGAAGATGATAAGTAAGAGAGAGAATGTGTTGGAAAAAGAGATGAGAGAGATGGAATTAATTTATTACACTTTATATTTATATGTATGTGTAAATTAGGCTAGCCTTTATGCCTTAAAAAAAATTTTGGGGGGGGGGGGGGGTTCATTAAATTTACTTGCATGTAGGACCAAAGCGGATTTTTTTTTTTTTTTTAATGGTTTACTTTGCTGGTGAATTTGCAGTGCCTAGGTGTTTCTTATTTTCTTCTTCCCTCATCTTTCCTCACATTTGCTCCCTTATTTGCAGCTTCACATGTCTGGAGACTTCTGAATTCTGTATATATTCTTTGGAACTTCATCATCCGGAAGGGCAGTGAGTTTGTCTGGTACTGTATATTATGCACAGTTTCTTTCATTCTCCTGGCTAAATTAATATCAACACGCCAGCTTAGCTTAATTTCTGTGTCATCCTTTGATTATAGGCGGCTTAGGTTGAATCGAAATTCTCGTTTTCTTAGCAATCGTTTATTTAGTCAATTATAATCTTGTCCTTCATGCACTCTCCTATCATGGGATAATGTTATTGCGGGCTGCTCAATTGGAAGTAGGGTAAATATATAAATAGGATAGCTGCAAATTTTTTCCCATATGATTTTGGCAACTGTGTTAAGACACTCAGATCAGTCTTCCAATTATGTTGATGATAATCGAGTTGAAATTTTGAACTCAGCGTACTAAGAGAACTCTTTTATGTTATAGCAAAAGGCTAGTCCTTGACACAAGCTGTATGTAAATAATCAAGCAGTGGAATTACATGGATGGAGTGATTAATTTAATTGTGGGTTGTTGGGTTAAATTTAATAAATCGGATTTGATAGTTTTTTAAAAGTATAAATTAATTGTGTTATTATAATTTGATTATTTTTTTAAAAAAAATCAAAATTACAATGTTGAGTTGTAACAAACGCTCTGTTATTTGTTTTTCAAATTATTCAGCCAACAGTAGCTTTCTTAACCCGCATTTTTGTTGAACTAACAATATTCAATTATTTGGTATGGAAAGGGGATAAACAGAACAAGATTGTGTACTGTCTGACCAACCAAATTTGGTTTGATCACATGTCATGAGAGTTGGGCAAGGTTGAGTGATGAGCCCAAAAAAAAAAAAAAAAAAATCGATGCATAACAACATTAACTTAAAAGAATCTATTGAGGTTCCATTGGTTTGGCATTAATGTAAAACACCAGGCCACTTTTTCTTGCAATAGGCTTCCGACATGGACTCTCCGAAGAACACAAATCTGGGATGGACAGTGCATATCTTTTGGGGGTATCGCAGCAGAGCTTTGTATTGTACATAACTAAAACACTAACCGTGTTGATCTGTACTGGATTTTGACATAAGCGATGCTTTTTGTTGAAAGATAAATGAATATTTCTTACTCCTCCTCATATTCTTAATATAAAACATATTTATCTAATTTGATTAAGTTAAGGAAGTTTGTTAATATGATATATATTTTCTGAAACATTATAGTCATATTTCTTAATTCTCTCTTTCCCTCTCCTCCTTGATTATTATCGAGGGAATATCAATAGGGGTAAATTAGGGAAAGATTGACAAATATGAAAACTCTGTCTTATATTTAGAGTCAAGATCAACCCCAAAATATATGTCTTTCATTAAGGACGGGAAGGAGTATTTTATTCTAATATTTTTATATATACAGACACAATTTTAATTAATATAAAATTCATCATACTTTAATTTATTGTGTGTGTGTGTGTGTGTGTGTGTGTGAACAGGCTTATTATATATTTGGACAAAAAATACACAACTGGGGATAATTATGGGCTTGTTTGACTCTGTTTTTTAAAACAGTTTTTTTTTTTAAAAGAATAAAAACAAAACTGGCCATATCTAAAATATCAAAACAGTTTTTTGGTGTTTTCTTGTTTTTGTTTTTCTATTTCTTATTTTTTTTTTTGAGAGTGTCATCTATCCACTATCGACACCACACCATAGCGCTGACCACCACCCCTTCTTCGTCTGCGGAGGGGGCCGCCATGTCACTTCTAAAATAGAATTTTTAAAAACAACTATCCAAACACATTTTTTCATTTTCAAAACTGATTTTTAAAAGCAATTTTGTAAAACTATTTTGGAAAACAAAAGAAAAAAAATAGAAACAAACAAGCCCTATGTCTCTCGATTTATTATTCTTATCTATGCCAGCCAAACATTTTAATAACTATGCATCACCTATTCTTGATGACATACCGAATAAAATTATATAAACATCATTGCATTACATTTCTTTCCTTATCACTGCATTTGATTTCATTCCCCATAATTTGCTGATCTAAATAGATTCTAAATTGATATATGTTTTTGAAAATTTTAAAATATCTTCTGTGTTATACTATTTATATTTTTTAATTAATTTTAATTGAATTTAAAGTTAAGAATATTATAATAATAATTTGATTTATTATCCAATATCACCTAAATATAATTTATGCAATACAAACTATTATATAATTTGACCTTGTTCTCTCTCCCCCTCTGCCTAAATTTGATCTTATGTTATTAATTAGAATATAATATAGGGTTAAGAAGCAAATGTACCAACGGAGTTTTAAAGAATGAGCGTATGGCACAATTATATTTTAAGGGGGCGAAAATACACATAAAGTTTTAAAAATGAAGCATTCAGCACAAAATCGTTAAATTTGACCTAATGGCATTAAATTATTAGAGAAGAAAACCACTAATGGAGTTAGGTCAAATTTAACGGTTTTGTGCTGAATGATCCATTTTTAAAACCTTATGTGTATTTTTCAAGGTAATTAAACCTGGACCGGTCTGTGAACTGGTCGGGGTACTAGGTCAAGGGTTAGTGAGTTAAACCGAAGTCAAACCAGAGCTAAACCGGGACCAAACCGGTGAGAAATGGAATATTTTAGGCTTATAGTATGAAATTCTAAAGGAAAATTTTTTAAAAAAAAAATTGACCCGGACCAAATCGGTTTTGTGGCTGGGTCGCTGGTTTCTGGTCCGGTTCGGCTGGTTCTGGGTTAGAGAACCTGGACATTTTTACCCCCTTTAAAATATAATTGTGCCAGACGCTCATTTCTTAAAACTTCGTTTGTAAATTTGCTCCTTAACCCTCTATATATATATATAGCATGTTTAGATATTAAATGAAATGCATGTAACTAAAATATGTCTGCTATTCTGATATTCTTATTGAAATTTTAATACTGAAATCCTACCCAAAAAAAAAAAGGAGAAATTTTCATACTGAAAAATCAACAACACAGCCAGCTGGCCAGGGCCATAAAATAAGCAATGGCCATTGGCGACAGATTAATAAAGGCTGGTTGCTCAGTCCCAAAAAAAAAAAAAAAGGCTGGTTGCATTTGGAAGGTTCTGATCAAATCCCTCATTCTCACCTTTTTTTCCGATCCAGGGTAATTTCGTAATTTAACCAAATCTTATGGACAGACAAATGACAATTCCGTGACCCCTGTCCGTCTGCTATAAAACCTCTCGTATTCGCGTCATTCCGAAGCGTTCACCCCTCGCGTATATCTCCTTCCCCTGCGTAACTAGATCCCTCCTTCAAGCGCACATCTCTCAAGGTAAATTGTAAAGTCCAGATCGTTGCTTCTGTTTCATCTATTCCCTCAATCTTTTTTGAAAATCGTTTTTGAAGTTTCTCTCTGTTGTTTTTTCCTTTGGGTTTTTGAATTCCTGTAGTTTTTCTAGCGTTTATCGTTTCAGGAATAAGAGTTTTGAGGTCGTTCTTGAATTTCAGTTGGATTTTCCGATTGAATGAAGTTTCTATTGAGGGTTTTTATTGGTATTTTCAGTCATTGTTTTTTTTTGTGTTGTTCTTTACCTGTGTTGATCTGGTGATTTCGGGAACGAACTGTTTTGATCTTTTTGCTTTCGCGATATTGTGATGAAACCGGCAGGATATCTTTAAATGTGGTGTTATACTCGTAATTTTGATCTTTGTGATCCATTCCTGTTTCCATCAAAAGATTATGCGATGCGAATTGCGAACCATTTTGTATGACGCTGTGGTCTCATTAGGTTGAGATCTGGCCAAATCCAGTGTCATTAACTTGATTCTCCTTGAACGATTCCGCTTGGGTGGATTCCCTGCAACAATCGGTCAATCGCGATGCTTTATAAGTTCAAGACAGATTTTTCTTTTTTAAAATAAAATTTAAAAACACTTGGAAATTTGCTTCTAAAATATTGTGGTGGGTTGATATTTTATGCATGGGTATATGCAGGGGTCCGCTGTTTGAAGGAGAAATGGGTTTGACATTCACGAAGCTTTTCAGTCGGCTCTTTGCCAAAAAGGAAATGCGAATTCTCATGGTGGGTCTTGATGCTGCTGGTAAGACCACCATCTTGTATAAGCTTAAGCTTGGAGAGATCGTAACTACAATTCCTACCATTGGTAAGTTTCGGATTTATTCTTCCTGTTGAGTTCGTGTATTACCATAACAGCTGCATGCTTTATATTCGGACGACCTCGTCCTTTTATTTTACATGGGGCGAGAAACATTAGAAGAGGGAATGGGGTTGGTAAATCCCCATTTGAGCTGGTGCCAATTCCTACACGAAAGTGCATTTAACAGATGTGCTCCAATTCTTCCCCTTTTACATTTTCTTGTAACTTGTTAGTCCTTAATTGTGGTCCTAAATTTAGGAGTACTATGATTTAGGAGTAATTACTTACCTAAGTATTCACTGTTTTTTGTTAATATCGTGTGTCAATCTTAATCAGATAAGACTTCGGATAACTGATTTTTGTTATTGAAACGTCAATAAGCTTTCTTGTATAAGTGAAGTAAAAGTATGAGCACATGATCCGCTTGTCTCTTTCCTTTTGGTTCCTTTCCACTTCCTAAAGGTGTACGGGTGGACATAATTTTATTAAGAGTTATGGTCAATTCTGAGTTTTGTTTGTGCCTTTGAGGGTTGAGTAGGTCTTTATTGAGTAGGTTTTTGTAGTTTGCGCTTACTGTATTGATTCTAATATTTTTCTCTTGATTCCTATTCACGTGAAGTTTTCATTTAATATCATACCTGTCAGTCTGAACATTTACGATGCATTGGTGTTTTTCCCCCTTTTCTTGACTAAATACCTCTTCTTATGTGCTTTTCTAACATACTCTTTAAGGGTTTAATGTGGAGACTGTTGAATACAAGAATATTAGCTTCACCGTCTGGGATGTCGGTGGTCAGGACAAGGTGTAAAGTTTGATCCTTCTTCATTCTTTTTATATTGCTTGGTGTACACAATACATAGGTCACATCCATCTCACTGCTAAACAATGTTCTGATAAACCTTTTGTCGTTTAGATGTTATTGTCTTGGAGGCTGATGGCTGGATTTTTTTTTTTGGGTTTAATGTTGTGCAGATTCGTCCCTTGTGGAGGCATTACTTCCAGAATACCCAAGGCCTTATATTTGTTGTGGACAGCAATGACAGGGACTGAGTTGTTGAAGCAAGAGACGAGTTGCACAGAATGTTGAATGAGGTACCTGTGTCAGCGATTATCTTTATCTCCCGTTATGTGATTCCATGTTGTTAATATATTAATCTTGCAATTGATGTTAGCTTGCTCTATGAGTGGTTTTCTGTCGATCATTGGGGAGGTTGAAAATGTCTTATTTTCTATAATTATCTTTCAGGATGAACTCAGAGATGCAGTATTGCTTGTATTTGCTAACAAACAAGATCTTCCCAATGCAATGAATGCTGCTGAGATCACTGATAAGCTGGGTCTCCACTCTCTCAGGCAGCGCCACTGGTAAATAATTTGATAACCTTCTTGTCCTTCAGCATTAATATGATTAGCGTGAGTAGATTGTTTTATCACTTTATGCTCTTTTCAGGTATATCCAGAGCACCTGTGCAACTTCTGGTGAAGGCCTTTATGAGGGTTTGGATTGGCTTTCCAACAATATAGCCAACAAGGTATCTATTGGTTCTATCCTCTGCAATATTGATTAAAAACAATGCTTGATGATGGGTGGAGGTTTTGGGTATTTCTTTAATTTTGAATGGTAGCAAAGTTCATGCTGTATGCCTCTATGCTTGCATGTGATCTTCATCTTGGTTAGTTCTAATAGGCTGTTGTAGAATTCAATAGTAACATTTAAATTGCTTTCTTTTACCCATTTAGTATATATCCCAAAATGCCATGTGGTGATTCTTACCTGATTTGTCCATCATTGCAGGCTTGATGCTCTTCCTGAGTCTTATAGTGGGAGTAATTCTGGATGCAGGGGTGAATGTTATCTAGTTTTTTTTTTTTAATTTTTTTTTTTTGCCTTTTCCTACTATATAAAGTAAAGAACGAATCTCTTGAGAGATAAATTGGTTTTGTGTTTATCATCTGTGGTGTTGTAGGATTCGGTGGCTAAAGCTGGAGTAGAAATTTGTTTTTATGATGATGGGGATATGTAATACCTAAGCTTTATATTTGGGTTTGGCTGCAATGTTTGTAACTGTCATGGAAGCTAATTCACCGCGCCATCCCTTTTCTGAAAGCTATTTGGGGAATTATATATGCTTAATCGATGAACCTTGTCATGGAGCCTTTGGTGCCTTTTCTTGAACATTTTTACCCTATGTTTGGATAGGAAGAAAATTAGAGAGGAAGGACTATTAGGAGGGAATGCTTCGAAAAATAATAGAGTTTTATTACTTTTGAAAATTTTCCCTCCTATTCTTTCCTTCCTTTTTTCTTTCCACTTTCCCCTTCATCCAAATATAGGGTTAAACTTCAACTTGTCCTCATGAATGACTTGGTTTTAAGAATGATGCACTGCTGCTTCTTAACAAGGTCGGATCATATCTACATGATAGAATTTGGTTTCATTTCTATTTGTAATTTTATGATCTTTTCGGCGGAGCATTTTTATGATGACAAAAGTGCCCTGTCAACCCTTCTCAAATTTGTACCTAGGCCAATTTTCCAGACCAAAAACTTCCCCATTTGGAGTTTTGGATACAAATCCATAAAAATTTCTTGCAAGTCACTCCCTCTTTTCTCGAGGCCCTACCCCTTCAGATGTGTTTAATCATCTACCAAAATCCACCCTTTCAAATTTTCTCACTTTTTGATGTTTAGCTTTCTCCTTTTTGAACGACAACGCTTTCACCCGCAACGAAACCGCAGAGAGAGAGGGAGGGGGGGAGGGAGATTCTCTCCTTCCATCGCTCCCCTCCGATGCACTCTCTTTCATATTAACTGTAAAAGGGAGAAGGTGGAAGTGCCTTCTTTTCAATTTATGCCATTTATATTAGGGAAATCTTGATTTTTGTCTGTATTCTCATTTCATCTTCTATTTTAGTTCCTTCAAAAAAAGATCTTCTAACATCAGTCGGGTCTTTTTAGTGGCTCGCATGATCAGAATTCCTTAAAGTGGGGAACGTAGCATCATACGAGGAAGTAGTTAATCCTAATCCCCAAACAATCCATGAGAACAAACGATGTTTGAGAATGCATCTTAAATACTCCGTCAAATATATAGCAACGGAAGTCTTGAATTTTCCCTTCTCACTGCCATAAGTCATAAAAATTGAGTCTCATTTTAGGCTTTATGCATCATTGAGCTGATATCTAGTCTAGAAACTGGGTGGGAGGGGTAGGGTTGGGAAGAGAAATAGTTTTCTGTGTTTGAAATCCGATTAAAAATGAAAGAAAAGAAATAAATTCTTCTAAATGCTTAATCTTTGACCAGATGAAGTTATTACCATTAATTTCAGACCTATCATTGTCATATCAATTTAACTTGGGATCAGAAGAAATAAAATATTGTTTCAATATTTATTAATTGTTCAATTTCTTCCAGAATATTCGGTGACATTATCTTTTTACTTTAGGATATTATTTCCTTAATTCGTTAGTTTTACTTTAGGATATTATTTCCTTAATCCATAGTTTTTAGCTACGAATAGGAATATTAAATTACGAAAGGACAGACTTTTTAACAAAAGAAATTAAATGATGGATTAAAAAAATAGTGTTGTGATTGTGCACACAGAGGCAACCTTGTAGATAAATGGGATCTGGCTTATCTTATTTTCTTTTCTTATCTGTTGCTGTCCTTTTCCCTCTCCATAATCATTGAATCAAAATTTAATAGTTTATATTTAATATTTTCTTCCCATTATTTTCTCTATTTCCTCTTCATCCTTCTCTCCATTGCAATAATATTTTTTCTTATGGTTGTCGTGAGATTTAAATGACTCTACAATTTTTGGCAATCCTTAATTCTTAAACTAATATTCGATGCAGATCTTTTGTGAAAAAATGGTAGTATAATTTATTAATAATCGTTATAGACATATCTTCAATTTTCTTGTCATTCACCTGGCCATCGTGCATAGTGTCTTATAACTATTTTTGTTTCATAAATTAAAACTGATTTTTTTCGGGTTTGGATTCTCTTATAATCCTTTATTTCATTTTCTTCTCAGAATCTCATCTCCACCCTTAAATTAAAAAAATAGATGGTTCAGATTTTATATTTTATAAAATTATTATTTTAAACATAAATAAATAAATTTAAACTGTTAAAATCTGATTTACACAATTCATAACAATAACACAAACGAAATTTAAAAAAAATTAAATTATAAAATACTATAATAATAGTTTTAGAAAATATTAAATCTGAACCATTCATATTTTATCAAAAGGTAGAGATAGAATTCTTCAAAAAAAAATGTGGGAAAGGATTCTGAGAGAGTATCCTCTTCCATTTTGTTTCTCTATATTTACAAGTCGTTTCACCTTTCTCTCCTCTCTTTTTTCCAATCAAAATTAAATAGAGGTAAAATTAGAAAATGATAATTAATAATCCTCCAATTGATTTATATTTAGAATCAAACTTTTTTCCAATAAGTGATTTATAATAGAAACGTGAATCTCACACACACACACACACCTTATATCTCTCTAGTAAAACTCATCTTCAATCTCTCAAATCCACCGGCATCTGAATCTCAACCGTCCATTTTCATGATAAGGCTCGCCTGCCATAGTGGGTTTGAACATTAAACTTAGTGCATTATTTTATATGCGCAAGATCGTAAGAAATTCATATATATTAAGAAAATTAGTTAAATTAGTTATTTATAACATGTGTAGATTTTCTTAAAATATCCTCTTTAATATCTATACCCCTTGATAAAATTCATATTTAATAACTATAATTAATAAAAGTAATTGGGATAACAATTTATAAATTTAAGAGATAAAGTGAATTAAGTTGTCATCCTTGTGGTCAAAGCACTAGAAAGCTCTTACCTTAGTAATTTTTTTCCTCTTCCAATTTCCCACGCATGCTATGAATTATTATTACTCCTATTATTTTTATTGTGCTTGCTCAAAGTTACGTTATTTAATACTACCTCCGATTCTAAATATAAGATAAAGTTGATTTTTTTTGAAGAAATTAAGAAAGCTAGATAAGTTACTTAATCATATCATATGTTATGTATCTTTAGATTATATATTAATTTATTAGTTAAACTAAATAGTTTGAAGAAAAAAATAAAAATAAAAATACTCTAAAGTAATTTAATTAACTTCCTTAATTTCTCTAAAAAAATCAATTTTATCTTATAATTAGGACCGGAGTAACATTCAAATCTATCCATATCAAAAAAATTATACCGCCATGAGGATCACTAACCTATTATTGACAAATCAACATCTAACACATGACAGAGGGCGGTTTGGAATCTCATTTGGGTCGAATTTAACATGCGTTTGCTCGTCATTTCAGGTCTGTATAAACAGAGGGCAAGACCACCATGGCCCATTGTAGAAATCAAAACTCAGCTTTATTTCTCATTTCCTGATTCTCTCTTCCATTTTCTCAATTCTCCTCTTTCTACAAACTTCTTCAACGAAGCTAGGAATTAATTCCACCTACTTCAAAAAAACAAAGCCTTATTCAAGTCATATACACTATATATCCTATATCTTGTCACAGTGTTCATATCATATTGTGTCTCATATTCAAATCAGAATCAGTGTTTCATAAAATGGCCGATGAAGAACTAACAAAAGAGGTGAATGCAGGAACAGGTACGAAGCCAAACAAAGAGAGCTTAAAGAGAGCCTATGTGACATTTTTGGCTGGAAATGGAGATTATGTGAAAGGTGTGGTGGGTTTGGCAAAGGGTTTACGTAAAGTGAGAAGTGCATATCCTTTAGTGGTTGCTACTTTACCAGATGTTCCTGAAGAGCATCTTCAGATTTTGAGGTCTCAGGACTGTATTGTTCATGAGATTGAACCAATCTATCCTCCTCCAAATCAAACTCAATTTGCCATGGCTTATTATGTCATCAACTATTCCAAGCTTCGGATTTGGAATGTGAGTTACCACACACTTAGCTTTCTTCTTCAATCTTTGTTGGGTCATCTTCTATTTGTATATATGATAGGTTGGTCTCATGCTTTGCTTTTCATGTGTTCGACGTATGGTCAAGGCCAAATTTCTTCTACGAAATTATGTTGTCACTCCGATTCTAGATATAAGAATTAGACAAAAAGTTTTATTTTGGTTATAAATATAAGATATCAATTTAATGTCTCTCAAATTTATAATTTTTATCCTAAAGTATCTTTATTGATCGCACATATTAAGGAGATTTTCATCCAGGGATAATTTCAATTCACATGATTAAATATGGTATTTTCTAGAAGCCAATACCTATTTACTCTCTCCGGTCCTAATTATAAGACACAGTTGACTTTTTTGGAGAAATTAAGGAAGCCAATTAAATCACTTTAGAATATTTTTATTTTTATTTTTTTATTCAAACTAATTAATTTGACTAATAAACTGATATATAACATAAGAATACTAAAAATATAAATACTCTAAAGTGATTTAATTAGCTTCCTTAATTTCTCTAAAAAAAGTCAACTTTGTGTTATAATTAGGACCGGAGGGAGTATTACAAATAACTAACTTAACTACTTTTCTTAATATTCACAATTAGTTATATAACTCTTATATTAAGAAACAAATGTACTCCCTCCAGTCCTTAATATAAGACCTATTTGGGGAGTTGACTTTGGTCCTAAATAAAAGATATAGTTTTCATATTTGTTATTCTTTTCCTAATTAACCCCTATTGATGCTCCCTCAACAATAATTAAGCAGGAGATAGAATGAGAGAATTAAGGAAGATGACTAATATATTAAAAAAAAAACATGTCATATTAACTAACTTAACTAATTTTCTTAATCTAATTAAAATAGATAAATAGATCTTATATTTATATCGCAAAGAGTAGATACAAGTAAACCAAATCTTACTTTCTTTAATGTGTGGCAGATGGAGGAGTACAAGAAGATGATATATTTGGATGCAGACATACAAGTATACGACAACACATAGACCATTTGTTCGACAGAGAGGATGGATACTTGTATGCAGTGATGGACTGCTTCTGTGGGGCAACATGGAGCCACTCAGCACAGTACAAGGTTGGCTATTGCCAACAATGTCCCCATAAGGTTGCTTGGCCTTCACATATGGGATCTCCTCCTCCTTTGTATTTCAATGCTGGCATGTTTGTGTTTGAGCCAAGCTCAGTTACCTATCACAACCTTCTTCACGCTCTGCAACTCACTCCTCCCACTCCTTTTGCTGAGCAAGTAAGTCTTTATTCGGATCCTATACTATCACAAAATAGATGAAGAGTATGCATTTATTGTGGGAGATAGAGAAAAAATGGATTAGTAAGTCATATATACCTAATTATGAGGTATAGGTCCTATATATACAACTACTTTCTGTTAGGTGTATCTCTCTTTTTTGGACGAAATAGGTGTATCTCTCTTTGAATATACTCCATTGTGTGGAGAGCTAAACGTCTACCGTGCACACAATGCTCAAGAGAGGTTTTCAACTCTATTTTGTGAGAGAAAGAGATGAAAGACAATTTTTATATCCTATGGCCAGTTTGGTTGACTGAATCCTAGAGAATGTAGTGTAATCTAATGGAGGAGACCAAGATTATAATGGTAATAATGTTAATTTCCATTTGATGACAAGATATCTACATCCTCATTTATCAATCTTGGCCCAATGCATCTACTTGATGTAATCATGATTACAAAATGTAATCCCGTTACATTACATGGGACTAACCAAACATTATAATTATTTTGTTGCATTAGGATTTCATGTAACCCTCTTTCGTGGAATCGAATCAAACTGGCTATTCATGTGTTATTAATTTCTTTAAGCAGATGAAGGCTCAAAGTAAGCTAGATCATAAGCCCTTGTTAAAGGTCTAACCTATTTTCACCCCCCTTTGAGCCTTTATACTCTACTATTCTAATGTTTTACTTGTACTTGTTTTATGTTTGTTGGGCCTTTTAGTTTTCTTTACTTTTTGTTTGTTGTACATTCTTTACTTTTGCTTGTGTTCTTGCTTTCTGTTATTAGGCTTTACAGTTGCTTATCTTGATATGTTAGCTACTAAAGTTTTTTTATGTATTGATTTATCTAATTATCAATAAAATTGTCTCTTATCAAAACAAAAAAAAGGAGACCAAAATTTTGACTAAAATTTTTGGAATGATGGAATATTAGGATTTTCTAAATATGTTCTTTTAAGAACGATACAAGCCTCTACCTTTGGAATACAACCCGGTTCTTATGGCTATGTTATGGCGCCACCTAGAGAAGGTGGACCTTAAAAAGGTTAAGGTGGTCCACTATTGTGAACCAAAACTGTGGAGGTATACTGGCAATGAAGCAAACATGGATAGGAAAGATATAAAGATGTTAGTAGCAAAATGGTGGAACATTTACAAGGACAAATCCCTTGATTTTAAAGCTTAAGACTTGCAAGCTATGGCTGAGCAGGAAACTTTATCAAGATAATCAATTATGGCTTCTATTTCTGAGCCAAGAATTTCTTTCGTTCTTACTCCTCCTCCTGCTTGAGAAGAAACCATACCTAAAGCTTGTGTTATACGTGCGATTGCTATCTTCTATTTTTTTTCCCTTTTAACTTTTGGACGTAACTAGGTTTTGAGCTTCGGCAAAGATATAATACTGTCTCGAGTTCTAAATATAAAACCAACTTTGTAATGCAGGAAAGTAAGAAATAAAAAGGTTTGTTAAGGTGTTGATTGATTTGGATATACAATTTTTGATGGTGTGCTTTGTCTTGTTCTTCAAGTACTTATAAATTATATTGGAACAATAAAAGAAAAGGTTATTTGTTGTATCATTGTAATTTTAGCTTAAATAGTAGTTAGGGGAGGAATGAGCAGTAGAGCAGCATGGTAGACTTTGTATATCTCAAGGTTCAGCAATAAGAAGAAAAGAAGATAATCTAAAGCCAGGATCTAAAAACTCTAGCCAAGATATAATAATTTACTGGATAATACTTTCCTAATATGAAATAACTTACAGTAAACCTATATATAGAGTCTTATAACTCTAACTGACAGTAATTAGAAAAGTATAATTGCTAAATAAGAGATAAAAGGAAACAATTGACTAAACCAACTGATATAATAATCCTAAATTACTAAATTATCCCTATAACTACCCTTCCTTTACAGTTTTGCGCTACTTAGAGTAAACTAACAGAGGACGTGGTATTCTATCATTACTCCCCCCCATAGAAAGAAGCCATGTCCTCAAGGTTGAAATAAGGAAATTGAGCTGCAATGGAATCATATGATTCCCAGCTGCACTCTTCTTGTGGGCGCCCTCTCCATTGAATTAGTAGTTCCATATCTCTACGGCTAGAAGAATCAGTAGTCTGATCTGATAAGCGGGAAGATAAAATCTGTTCAGGCTATAAGTGTGCTTGCCAATCATCATTAATGGGTAATGGAGGTAGTGAAGAAGAAGTAAAGCCGTGAGCAAGTTTGAGCAGAGAGTCATGAAAAATGAGATGGATACGTGCATCAGAAGGTAGCTGCAATTCATAGGCCACTGAACCAATTTTTCTCAATATCGGGTAAAGACCATAAAACCTTGGAGCCAACTTTTCAAACCTGCGCTTAGCTAAAGAACGCTGCTTATATGACTGCAGCTTAAGATACACCATGTTACAGGTCTGAAACTCCACTTCCCTTTGAGTAGAATCTGCATACTGTTTCATTCGAGATTGTGCACAAGTTAAATTACCACGGATGGTAAACAACACTGCAACCCATTCTATAAAATAATCCTTTAACTCAATTAAATTGGTTGCTCCTTCCTGGATGGGTAAAAGAGAAGGCAGATTGCAACCATAAACAATTTTGAAAAGAGTAGAACTAGTTGAAGTATGGAAGCCTATATTATTAGACAATTTAGCCCAATAGAGAAAGGAACTCCAATTTTTTGGATGATCCAGAGAGAAGCAACGAAGGTATGTTTCAAGACTTCGATTGACAACCTCAATTTAGCCATTAGTTTGTGGGTAGTATGCTGTACTCATCCGTAACTTAATGCCACTGAGTTTGATTAATTCCTTCCAAAAAGAGCTTAAAAAGATAGTGTCGCGATCAGAGATAATAGATTATGAGAACGCATAAAGGTGAACAATTTCCTTACAAAAGGTTGTTGCAACAATCTTGGCCGTGTAATGGCGAGGTAAACCAAGGAAATGTGCATATTTACTCAATCGATCCACAACCACTAAGATGACCTCCCAACCATTATATTTGGGTAACCTAACAACAAAATCAAGAGAAATGTCCTCCCAAATCTGTTGAGGAATGTCTTGGGGCTGTAAGAGGCCGGCAGAAGCTTGAGTTGTATACGTATTCTACATACAAGAAGGACAATTAAGGACAAATTGCTTAACTTCCCCTTTCATATGTTGCCAAAAGAATTGTTTTTGTAGCCACTTGAGTGATTTCCATACCACCCCATGACCTCCTAAGGGAGAAAAGCGAGCCTCCTCAATAAGTAATTTAGTGAGATTAAAAGAGGCGGGTATTACCAGGTGGTGTTTATAATATAAGCAACTAATAGATAAGGCAAAGTATGGTATGGAAGATGGATCCTGCTGTAATGCAATAATGACGGATGAAGTGTAGTGGTTTTGCTACAATAATTGATGGAGATTATTAAGAGAAGATGTACAGCCAAACTAATAAGGCAGCAGAATGGGGGCACCGAGATAAAGCATAATCACCTTAGTTAAATGTGCCTGTATGGTAAATAATCTAGAATTCAAAAGGAAGTAACTTCATCATTAACCTTTACTACTCGAGGGTGGTGAAACACTGTTCCAACGAGAATTTCAAACTATTATGATCCGTATGTACTTCAAACTTATGTCCCATAAGGTAGTGCTTCCATTTTTCCAAAGCAGACACCAAAGTCAATAATTCTCTATCATAAATAGATTTGTGTCTCTTAGAGGGAATCATTTGCTATATTAAACAATTGGATGCCTACCTTAATGTAAAATAGCTCTAAGTCCCAATGAAGAGGCATCACATTCCACTACAAAAGGCTTTGTGAAATCAGGAAATTGAAGAATAAGAATATTAATAAAGGCCTCTTTTAAGAGTAAAAAGGTGCACTTAGATAAATCAATTAGCTAAAGAAATCCCTTTTTTTCATATCAATAAGAGGTTTAGCAATCTGACTATAATTCTTGACAAACCTGTGGTAATACCCTGTAAGACCAAGAAATCTACGCAACTCTGTGACATTTTGGGGAAGGGGCCAATCTGTTATAGCCACTATCATATCTGGATCCATAGCCAACCTAGCCTTGGATATTATGTGTCCCATAAAAGATACTTCAATATGAAAGAAGTCACACTTTTTGGGATTGGCATAGAAGCGATGTTGTCATAGAGTATTAAGTATAGTGTGGATATAGGACATGTGATCTTCGAAGTCCTTACCATACACCAAAATATCATTGAAAAAGACCAATATGAACCTTTGTAAATAAAGATGCAATATGTCGTTCATGGTAGCTTGGAAAGTGGTTGATGTATTGGTAAGTCCAAAAGGCATCACAATAAATTCATAGTGCCCGAAATGGGCAGAACCTGAATTTGATGATAACCTAATCGCAAATCGATTTTTGAAAAATATTTGACTCCATAAAGTTCATCGATCAGTTCATCAATAGTAGGAATTGAGTACTTATCTGGTGTTGTAATCCAATTCAACTCTCGATAATCGATGTAGAGTTTCCAAGAGGAATCCTTCTTAGGAATTAGGAGTATCAGGCTCACAAAGGGACTAACACTTGGTTGAAGGAACCCCTTGTTGAGTAATTCAGCAACCTATCTTTCTATTTCATCCTTTTGGGAAAGTGGGTAACGATAAGGACGAATATTGGGAGGTATAGCTTCAAGTTGCAGAGGGATGGCATGACAATAATGCCTTAAAGGCGAGAGAAATAGAGGCTCTTCAAAGATATCATGGTACACTTGAAGTAACTCTTGTAACATCTCAAATTGTTGAATGACAATGTTACAATGTTCTGCAATAGAACGTTCTAGTTCTGTAACAGAAGGTTCTGGTTGTGGTAAATGGTGTTGTTATGGTATGTTGGTATTACGTAGAGAAGGAGATGAATCAAGTTGAGGGGTACCTTGTAACTTATATCTGAGACCATTCACCCAAAAAATCATAAACATCTGTTGCCAATTTGCCTCAACCATGTTTAAAGAGGCCAACCATTTAATTCCTAAAACCATGTTGACACTACCAAGAGTAAATGGAAAGAAGTAATCATGGATTGTTAAATTCTGCACCTTCACTTCTACTTGTTTACAAATGGCTTCACAAGCAATCATAGACCCATCGTCTACCTATAAGGAGGAAGTTTTTGAATTTTTATCCCTAATTCAGCGACAACCTTGTAAGAAATAAAGTTGTGCGTTGAACCGCTATCAATTAGAATTAGTATCGGCTTTGTTCCTATCTCACCTTAATCTTTCATGCTAGTAGCTGAAGGATTTCCAAGAATGGCATGTAAGGAAATCTCTGCCATGTTAGGTTTTGGTTGTGCGCCTTCATCAACTTAGAAATTGCCTTCTTTAGCACCAGATTCCTCTGCAATCTCCATTAGTCTCAAGGTAGTATTTTTGTAACGATGACCAGGCATGAATTTGTCCCCACACCCAAAACACAACCTTTTCACGCCAATATTGCTTTTCAGAATATGTGTAAGCTGCTGATTGCTCATTGTGTGGGATATTAGACGATCCCGTAAATATCGTCGATTTAAGATATGGTGTAACTGCCAAGTTTGAATTTTGAATCACACCCCCATCTAACGTGGCAAGGATCTTTTAGAATCTTGGTAATTAGCTCTACCATTAAATCTGTGGGAATTATTAAATATTGAAAAAGATTTTAGTGATTGTTGCATTGCGAGTTTAGCCTCAATTCTGAGGCTAAACTAGCGACTTTATAAATGGTCCTAGGTTTCTAAATTTTGACATCAGGTTTCAATTCATCTTTCAAGCCAGTGATAAAAACTACGAGCAAACAGAATTCTAGCCATCCTTGTACAAGTGATGATCTACGGATAAATTCCTTCTTGTATTCTTCTACACTCCCCATCTGCCTTGTCTCACATAATAAGATATCGGGGTTTCAAAATTCTGTTGGTCCAAAGTTTTCTTGAAAGACTTGAATTAGATCTTCCTAAAAATGAATGGTACGACTGGAAGACACCCAAGTAAATACGTCTAAAGCATCTCCTTCAAAGTTCATTACTGCCACTTCCACCTTCAAGTCTTTCGGAGTATGGTAATATCTGAAGTATTTCTTAGCCTTTATTATCCACCCTCTGGGATCACCACCCTCAAATTTTGGAAAGTCCACTTTGGAGTGAGGATGTCGATGTGGGTTCATACTCCACCATGGACTATCAAATTCGTCGTCTTCCGCATTAGCATGTTTTTCGCTTGCTTCTTTTCTTGTTTGATCCAATATGAAGGTATATTACTTTTGCTTCTTTATCTCATTCATATTTGTATCCATACTCTGAATTTTGTTCACCAAAAACACTAATTGTTGAGTTATCTCCTCAAAAGTTGATGAAGTTTCAGGTTCTTTGGATTTGGAAGATTTTGCATCTTGATTAAGGATGTCAGAATCAGTGGTTTGATTTTTCTTACAATTGTTGGCCATAACTCACAATGGTTCAAAGATCGAATTCTCTTATACCAAAATAGGAGACCTTATATATCTCAAGGTTCAGCAACAAGAAGAAAAGAAAATAATCTAGAGCCAGAATCTGAAAACTCTAGCCAAGATACAATAATTTATAGGATTATATTTTCCTAATATGAAATAACTTACAATAAACATATATATAGTCTCATAACTCTAACTGACAGTAATTAGAAAAGCATAACTGCATAACTGCTAAATAAGAGATAAAAGAAAACAACTAACTTAACCAATTGACATAATAATCCTAAATTACTAAATTATCCCTATAACTACCCTTCCTTTATAGTTTTGTGCCTCCTAGAATAAACAAACTAAGGCCGTGGTATTCTATTAAGGGTGAGCAAAACCGAACCGCAATTGATCACCGAATTGAATCGAATGCATTTTGGGTTTTTCAGTTTCGACTCAGTTCTTATTTTCCTTAAATTTCAGTTTTTGGTTCGGTTAGGAGAACAAATTTTGGTTTTTAACCAAAAAACTTAAATGTGTTTAATATTTTTATATATGTATAATATATTATATGAAACTAAAGCCCAAACCATATTTCTAAACCCATCCCAATATATTTTAAGCCCTAAAACCTAAAAGGAAGCTTTCCATTGGTTGTGTACCTTTATTTGCATCATTGTTAGACTAAAAACCAAAACATTCCATTAGTTTGAAGTCAAAAGTAAGGAACAATTGTATTAGTTCTGTTTTAACCGAAACCGAACTGAAATAAGTCGGTTAATTCAGTTCAGTTATTTGATATATTTCAGTTTCAGTTCGGTTTCTATAAACCATGTTATTCGGTTATTCTAGTTTTAATCGAAAACCGCACCAAATAACCAATTACTCACCCCTGTATTCTATCATAGCATCAGTTGTACTTCTATAACTAACTGCTAATTGTTTTAACCACCTATAACCCTACCCCTGCCTTATTATAAATAGGAATCTCCCTATTATAATAGACCAATTTTGTGATATGGAATAACAGTGCACATTTTGAATCTCTGGTTCTCTCTTCTCTCTCTTGAATCTACCTCTCTTGACTCGTCTTTATCTTCTTCTTATCTGCTTTAATTATAATTGTAATTGTAATTCTAATTCTTCCCTTGTCTTTCTTTCTTTTATACTAATTCTTCTAACAAACAGAGGTACATCAATAGTATCAGAGCCTAAAGATCCTCAGCCTAACTCTTTCTCTTCTATTCTAATTCTTCTAACTAATCCCTTTTAATATCAGAGAGTGGTATTAGAGCCTAAAGATCCTCAACCTAACCCTCTTTCTCTCTTCTATTCTAATTCTTTTAACTAATCACTATAAAGGGCTTCCTAAGTTGAATGGGAATGATGGGTGATTGTTGATAGGACGAGCAAGTATGCTCACTTTGTGGCTCTCTCTCACCCTTTTTCAACAGCTTCCTTTGCTCAAATTTTCATGGACCAAGCGTATAAGCTACATGGTCACCTTTAGAAATTATAAGCCATCAAGACCCAATTTTTTTGAGCAACATTTGGAAGGAATTTTGACAAGTTTTGGGAGTGGATTAGACGTTATAATTTGAGATGTATGTGCTAGGAAAAACCTAAGGAGTGATGCACATGGCTCTCACATTATGAGTGGTGGTATAACACATCATTCCACTCAACCACTAAGGCAATACCATATGAGCTCCTATATGGTAAGAAACCTCCTATTTATAGCCCTTATTTGCCTGATAATTCAATGTTAGAGGCTATGGATCATAGCTTTGCAGCTAGATAGCAAGTTTTGGGTGTTTTCAAGCACTATCTACACCATGCAGCCAACATAATTAAGCAAATTTTCTAAAACTACAGTCCTATAGACGAATTTCTGCAATTTCTCAGAGTTCACAGAAATTAGTCCCACATTATTTTAGCCCTATCAAGTTATAGAAAGGATTGGTCTTATGCCTTATCATTTGGAATTGCTTCCAGAGACACGGATTCACCTTACATTCCATGTGTTTATTTTGAAACTTTACCCCAACCCTACTGTGAAGCAGTGACACCTACCAGTAGATTTTCTTAAGCCTCCTCTTATCACTTGAACTAGAGAGAATTTTGAACCAACAGACTAGGGGAAGGAGTAAGAAGTTGATCATTGAAGTTCTAGTCCAGTGGAAGGGGCTCCTTGACAAAGAAGCCTCTTGGCAGCCACTTTTCAAGTTGCAGCAGCAGTTTCCAGAGTTTGTAATGGAAAATCCTTAAAGGCAAGAATATTTTGGGGGAAGGGTATTGTTGTATCATTGTAATTTTAGTTTAGATAGTGGGAAGGAATGAGCAGTACTAGCGATAGAGCAATTAGCTGTTATAGGGTAGTATTAGCATAGAGGCATTAATTGTGTTCCTCGACTAACTGTTAATTGTGTAACCACCTATGACCCTACCCTTGCCTTACAGGATCTCTTGTTCTTTCGACTCTTTTCTCTTCTCCCCCCTCTCTAGACTCTTCTCTATCTTCTTAACTCTCTAATAACCTAACATAGTCAAGTGAAGGCTTGCTTTGGAAAGATGATTTTCATTAATTGTAAACAAGAGATTGAATATTTTTTATGAAGATTAAAAATCAATATTGACTTGAGAGAGCTTGGTTGGTGATTTTAGGATCTTCGACTAGCATATAGACTCATTTCACTAGCATAAGTGGATATTTAATTAGTTTCATGAAATACAATAGGAAAGAAGTAATCCTAAGTTAATACCTCTTGAAGTTAGATCCAATTTCTCAAATTTTCACTGTTTTGGTTGTTTATTTTTATCAAAATTCTTTATGCAAATTGATCAAATTTAAATGATTCCATTCAACCTAATTAAGAACATCGTTACATTAGTTAACTCACTTTTGTCATAGTCCTCGTGGGAACGATCTTGACTTATCACTTTATTACTTGCGACCCGTACGCTTGCGGAAGCTAAACGGCAAACAAGTTTTTTGGCGCCGTTGCCGGGGACTATTGACGAAAGTCTTTTGAGTTAATTAGTGTAATTATGTGATTAATTACTTTTGAGTTTTTTTTTCTTTTCTCTTTGTTTTCTTTTGTTTTGTTTCTAGTCTTAGGTTGTTTAGTTGGTTTTGTTAATTTTGTTGTTTTTTTGTGTTTGTTTGTTTTTATTAATTTTAAACTTTGTTTATGGATTATCCTTCATGGACTGATGGGGCAAGTGGTGGATATGAGAATGAAAATGATCATCACAATTCTTATTATGACTATTACATTTGTTGTGATTATTGTGGAGATTATCACTTGAGAGGGTCGTGTCCCTATGCCTTAACATTGGAGTATATAAAGAATGATTTTGCTAGAGCTCATTTTGATTTTCATGATAATACTTGTAGCCTTGGATGGAATCATGAACAACCATTGTCCTGGGATCAAAATTGTTCTTCTCCTTCATATGTGTCACATCCTCATATATCACATACTTCTCATGTTGATGAAACTACCTCCACTGATGAGGAGGAGCTGACAACAAAGGATTTGCTTCTACGTCTCTTAGATGGTCAAAATAAATTTTTAAAAATTTTTCAAAAAGAGAAAATTAATGATCATGCCCAAAATGAAGAATTTCAAGTGGACGAAATGACTTCTGATCTTGAGCATTTGAAACAAAAAGAAGTTTTCAATGATATATCAAAAGATCCTTCTAAAAAAGATGAGGTCTCAAGTGAAACATTGACCATGGGGAATGAGGATGTGATGCTAGAAGCTTGTGAATATGTTGGGGATGATTGTGAGTTAGAGATCAGTGAAGGAGAGAACAATATTGAGTGTCTAGTTGAGGTTTCGATTTTGGAGTCTAACTTTTGTTGTTCTAAACAAGAGAACACTGAGGAAATCTCTTCAATTTATGATCTTAATCCTCATACTGATATTTTGACTCTTACTGATGAGAGTCAAGTGGATTTTATTGGTTGTTCAAATTCTTTAGGAGGCATGGATAACAATTGTGAAAATTTTAAATTTGAACCTTCTATTAGTTTGGTTAAAACAAGCACTCCAACGTCATTTTTTATTGAAGAAATGCATGTTTCTTATCTTAATGAACTTCCATCGTTGTTAAAATATTTTTGTCACAAGAGGAATGAAGATAAGGTAGTTCTGGTTTTTGATACTTATGATTAGTAATTCGTGTTGAAGAGTCCAGCTGAAGGACTATAAATCAAGCGCTATTGGGAGGCAACCCAAGTTCTTAACTCAATCTTTGTCATTTTTATGTTTTTGGTTTTATTTGGTAGATTTATGTTTGGTTTTTGTATTTTGTAGGTGAGAAAGGTTTCCCACATGGTCTTTAAAGGTGAATTTTGGGCGATGAAGATGGAAGAGTAACATGGATGCAAAGAAGGGAACTATAAAAGGGAGTATGCATTTAATATCTATTGAATGTGTTTTTGATCTTGGAATATAGTATTGAGTGGTGTTGAGGCTATTCTTGGATTTTGTGTTTTGTGGATGAATGAATCTTAAGTGTTTTGTGGTATGGATTAGTGTTTAATGTCTTTGGAATGCTTAAAATTGGATTTTGGGTGAATTTGGATGAGTTTTCTGCTATATTGTGGTTTGTTTTGGTTCTGTCAGTATTTGTTGTCAGGAATCGCTATAGCAAATGCCACAGCGAATTTGGTCATTTTGATATGCTTTCTGACCTGATATTCACTGTCAGGATTCGCTGTGACGAAGATCGTAGCGAATCAGGTCATTTTGGCATGCTTACTGACCTGATGTTCGCTGTCATGTTTCGCTGTAGCGAAGGCCGCAGCGAATCAGGTCATTTTGACATGCTTACTGACCTGATGTTCGCTGTCATGTTTCGCTGTAGCGAAGGCCGCAGCGAATCAGGTCATTTTGACATGCTTACTAACCTGTTATTCGCTGCCATGACTCGTTGTCGCAAAGGCCACAACGAATTAGATCTTGTGGAGTGTTTTACTTACCTCTAAAATAAATTTTAAAAAAAATAAAAATAAAAAAAATAAAAATTTAAAAAAACAATATATATATATATTTTTTCAATTTTTTTTATATACATACATTTAAAAAAAAGAAGGGAATATAAAAAAAACATCATAAATATATATAATAATTAATAAATATGATTTTAGGTTTTTTTATAAAAAAAAACGTAAACAAAAAAATTCAAAAAAAAAAAAATATTTGTGTTCCTTTTTTATCCTTATCCTTTCACTCTATTCCCAAATTACCTCTTTGAATCTACACCAGATTTTAAGTCACATCCATCCCAAATTCAAAATTCCTAATCCTTCCTTGTAAATTCAAACCTCTATCAAACCTGATCCCTCTCCTCGGCTTTGTTTGGTTGAAGGTTAGGTTGGGGTGGGGTGGGGTTGGTTTTGTTTGGTTGGAGGTTAGGTTAGGTTGGGGGTAAAAAAGTGGTATTTGGTTGGAAGGAGGTTAGGTTAGGTGTTGGATGTTTTTTTGTCTTCTAGTGGTAACCTAACCTAGGTTCTGAAACCTCCAAAATTGAGGTTTTTCTTAGGTGAGAGAATATTTGTCTTCAATTGTGACTAAATTGCCCATGACAATTTTTTAAAATTCCAACACTGCCCTAACTTGACCTCCTGATTCAATGAACTTTCCAAATAATAATAATTTTATAAATAGTTATTTATATGCTTACACGAATAATTATTTTATAAAAAATTATTTTATATAAATAATAATTATTAATAAATACATTATAAAAGAAGAAGGAAAATATGTAGAAGGGTATTTTAACCTTCTCTAACTTAACTTAACTTAAATAAATCTCAGTTAACCTAATCTTTGTTGAACCAAACAACATATAACCTCTTCTAACCTAACTTAACTTAACTAACCCTCACTTGTCTTAACCTTAATTCATCCAAACAAAGCCGATCGTCACTCTCAACTCCACTTCATCGACCCTCACCTCAAACCTTAGCCTCCCATCTTCAGTTCACCATCGTCACTCGGCCCTCAGCTTGAACTTCAGCTCCGCTCCCATCACCGATTACCCACCTCGCCCTCCAGATCCGGCACTCGCCACAGCCCAACGTCGACTGAGCCTCCACCGTCGCCCACCCACTGTCTCCGACACCGCCAGCCTTCCTCGCCTCTCATTCCCGTAGACTCCTCCACCTTCACAGATCCGTCATACACTAACCACCGCCATCTCTCTGCTTCTCTATCTTCCTCTCCTCTCCTCTCCATCTCTGCTCGACCGGATTTGAGATGGTGCTCGGACATGCTCGGCTTACCTCGGATTTGCTAGGTGTGTCGTTGTTGTTTGCTCTTCACTTCTCCGTCTCTGTATGACGCGACTGTGAGGCAGAGCTTGAGATTTCCCGTGTTCATGGCTGCATTTGTCTTTGTTCTCATCCTTTTAGGTAAATGTGTGTTTTTGGGATTATATTCATTTTGATAATCATCTGCAAATAAAATCTGAGAAGTTTGAGCATGGGAGCCATTAGGACTGAACTGATATGGGTTGATTTAAGGATTAATGTAATATGTTTTGATGGATTAGATGGTTTTTGGAATAACTGATTGGCTTTCTTAACATATCTGCACATGTATGTCGTTCTGAGAATTGATTGGCTACTGTCGAATTTGAGTTTTACAATATATGCAATGCCATAGCTGTTTAATTACTGCTGTGTATCTGGAAATATTCACTCTATTTTGGAACACCTAATTTGAGTCCTCTCCAAAGGTTTCATAAATGATTTCTAAACTTGAATCATTTTTCAACTTAAGCCTGCTACTGGAAGTGCTCTTGACAACCAGCTTATGCTGAATGATGTTGGGAAGTGATGGTCTGATTTATTCTGAGAAGTGTGCAAAATTAGGCATGAATTGGGCATGTGATTTGGGGCTTAGTTCATAGCATCTGCTGAGTATTACTTGCTGAATATGTCTTGGTTTAATTTGGTGGTTTCGATTCCAATGCCCAACTGTCTGAGAATGATTGATTGATTAAGCACTATCTCTTTAAATTTATCTCAAAAATGGGATGCTGAAATTTCTGTGTTGATGAATCTGTTGTGAGATTTTAAGTTCCTGATAATAATCCTTTCCATGTTACTAGGAGTATACTTGCTTAAAAACACAGTTTTGACCATCTTCAAAGAAATTTCAGACCCCTTGTAGAGTTGCTTGATTTAGCACGATTATGTAATTTTGTGAACTAGTGCTTAATAAATCAATTGTGCTCCTAGAATGTACTTCAGAACATTTCATTGTGGATTACTGAATATTTCCTCAGTGAGATTTTTCTGTTTTCTGCAATTCTTGATGGTTGTTAGGCTTGAACTGATATACTGATATGTGGGGTAATTTACTGCTTGACTTGTTGTGGTAATTGAATTGAGTTAGTACTTTCCTAGTTAACTTTGTCTATGTCTTGGCTATCTTGAGAACTGGAAAAGTTTGTTGAAGTTTGAAACTTGTGGTTGCTTTGAGACATGTTTCAAAGGCACAAGAACATTCAAGTTTTGCAAATCACTATAACTTTTGTTATAGATTTAGAAATGCAAATCCATGGAAACCACCTTTCCTCCTTATTGCAAGTTTCAGAACTTAAACAGGAAAAGTGATTTTTTTTTTTTTTTCCCAACATGCTCATATTTGTGAATGTTCTCTTGATTACCTGCATATACTTAGTGGACTTGGAAATTTTGCTCTGAAAGACTGTTGGGATTAATGAGAGTTAAGCTTGAATTTGTATGATGATTTGAGGAGTAGTATGTTCCAACGTCTGATGGTTGTTTTTGAGATTTCAGAATAGCAATTGCAAGGTTGTGAAATAGTGCTTCGTCAATTTGTTTTTGCACCCTTAGTTTTTATTCAAAACCATGTGAGAGAAGTTTTATCTCGGCTTGCGTAATAAGGACTTATTGTCCAAAAATAAGTGTTTCCAAACACAGCATATGTGAGAGGAGTTTTATCTCAACTTACGTAATAAGTACTTATTGACCCCCAATAAGCAATACCAAACACACATTATATCAGTTTTGAGTTTGTTGATTCCATTGACAATTTTCCTTCACCCCAAGTCTAATCTTTTGCATTCAATTAAACCAACTTTCTCGTTTCCAAATCTAACTACTCATAATCACAATAAACTTGGTAAAATGCGTAACAGCTTGAAAGTATACCTTCATACTTGTCATCAAATATTATCAGAAGCACACCCTGAGCCCAAGTCATACCAACCATTATATATTACTAAAAGCAGTAGAATAGAGGATGACACAGCTCATAATAAATTCCAGTTGGAATATACTAGTCCACCCTTGGTGGATTAGAGCCCAAGTCCAATTTAAGAGGGGCTCATGGAAAGACATGGGTTATAAAGAGTCATACCCTTTGTGTTTTAAATGTTACATCTATTTATTCCTATATAACCGTACGTTGAAGAGTTGTATCTATTCCTATGTGACCGTACGTATACTATATATATAGAGTGTGAGATTAAAGGGAGAAGGCTAATGAAGGATACTACACACAATTCTCTCTCTAAAAGATTCTCTCATAAGAATTTTTTCTTCTTTTCCTTTCTTTGGTGTATTTGCTGTGTAGCGTGACCGAGGTCCGCATCGGTGCTCCGGTTTCGTGTGGGTACTTTAGCTAGAGGTGTTCGGGATTGGGATGGAATCAGGAAATGCCATTCCCAATCCCGATCCTGAAAATTTCCCGTCTCGACGAAACGGGAAATGTTCGTGATCGGGATCAAGAATTTCCCGATCCCAAATTTCTTTTTTTTTTAAATCCCTATATTAATTTTTTTATTGTGTTTTCTTTCGTCTAGCACAAATATATAATTTGTCTAATATCATATTATACCAAATTAGTCGAATACAAATATATCATTAGTCCAATATATGTTTAAAGTTGTTGATTTAGCTACAAAAAGCACAAAGACAAGGACAAAAAATTAGAATTGTTTAATAAATAATAAATGAAATTAACTAAATTAACTAAAAGAATATATATTACCTTGAAGGTGTTAGGGATTTTTACATTTTATTTTGCATTTGGTCTTACTTTCTTAAACATATTAAAATATTATACATAATATATATATATTCGGGATCGGGAAAAAGTCAGGATTGGGAAGTCCCATTCCGGATCCTGAAAAAAATTTCCTGATCCCGAATTTTTCCCGTCCCGAATTTTTCGGAATGGGAAAATCCTGTCCCGATTTGCTCGGGATTGGGAGGGGAAAAAGTTGGACACCCTTAACTTCAACTAGTCAGTCGGATTCCAGTTACGCCCAAAATTCTTATATGATATCAGAGCCAGGTTATTCTATAACCAGTATAATTTCTCTATATTCTTGTTCTCTGAAGATATTTTTTTTAGGCCTTATGATATTATTTTATTTAGAGAAAATGTTTTTCTTGAGGCCATATGTATATACTCTTTTGTTTATGCTTGCAAGCCCAATGCATGTTTACTGTCTCAATCATCAATGCCTTTGCTATATGCTCCTTCATGAGATCATGCTTGTATGATACTTTGTCGTATATATTGATAACTTTATTTGGACCTGTATGTTCTGGGTAAACTTGGATTTAATGATTCTACCCGATTCAGTTTTTCTTTGGTTTCCTATCATATACATATGAATCTGGAGATCATATGAATTCGGAGATCATTCTTGTCTCTGTTTTTTTTTGGTTTCTCTGTTTTTCTATCCTTATTCATGCGTTCTGTGATTATATATTATTCCAGATACATTTCCTTGTCAGAAACATCCTTATGCGTAGGGAATATAGAAACTTTGAAATTTTAGTGGGGTCACTGTAGTTTTAGGCCACAAATTGATTAAATAATGAACAGATTCGTGATTCTATGCCTCTTTTTATTATTGCAGAAGTTTGCTTAGTTGTGTTTTAGATTTAGATGGGAATAGTATTTTTTTTAGTTCTTTTTATTTTACTCAGTGAGCTGTTTAAATCAAATGTTGATCGACTAGATTTTAAACGTTATAACTTGAGTTATTTATCGGCTACAGGGACGGATCAAGAAATTCCAACCGGAACCAAGTCCTCAAAAAATTGCATCGAACATCTTCCCAAGCTCCTCAACACAGTGAAAGTTCCAAATGTTCACAGTATTGCAGTCGATTAAACGGAATTTCAACGCCATATACTCACATTGAAGGAAGCTTCAGCTTCATGAAAGCTAGTTCTTTTCTTTCTCGTCAATTTTCCGAATTACAAGCCTTGCTTTCATCACTGCAAAAATCCTTACCGTTACCTGCAAATCTAAGTCTTGTTGAAGAACTTATTGGCAAAGCATTAGACCAATATCCTGCTATCAAATCCTTAAAGAATGTCCACTCAATTATATTTCGTTACCATCTTCATCCAGACCCTTCTCTGGGAATCAAACTAATGAGGGCTTATGCTGCTAGCGGGGAAGTTCAACTGGCACGCAAGGTGTTTGATGAAATGCTCGTAAAGAATGTTGTTTTCTATAATGTCATGATAAGGAGCTATGTGAACAACCATTTGTACAGCGATGCGCTGGAAGTTTTCAAGACTATGATTGATGGTGGCATAAATCCGGATAATTATACATACCCTTGCGTCCTAAAGGCCTGCTATTGCTCTGAGAATCTAAGATTTGGGTTACAACTTCATGGAGCTGTGTTAAAGGTCCGACTTGATTCCAATTTGTTCATTGGAAATGGTCTAATTGCCATGTATGGGAAATGTTGTCGTTTATTGGAGGCACGACAAGTTTTGGATGAGTTGCCAGGCAAAGATGTGGTTTCCTGGAATGCAATGGTTGTTGGGTATGCACAAAATGGACGATTTGATGAAGCACTAGAGATTTGCCGGGAAATGAAGGTGTCAGGACAACAGCCTGATGCTGGTACGATGGCTAGCCTCATGCCAGCTATAAGCAACACATCATCTGAAAACGTTTCATTTGTTAAGGATATGTTCATGAATTTAGAGAAGACGACTTTGGTCTCATGGAATGTGATGATAGTTGTGTTTGTGAAAAATTCAATGCCCAACGAAGCTGTTAAGTTATATTCACAAATGGAAAAAAACAGGGTAGAGCCTGATGCAATCACTTTGGCTTGCGTTACATTAGCCTGTGGGGACCTTTCAGCTCTGTCACTTGGAAGAAAAATTCATGAATATGTTGAGAGGAAGAAACTATGCCCCAATGTGATATTAGAGAATGCATTGATAGACATGTATGCTAGATGTGGGTGTCTAGAAGACGCAAGGAAAGTGTTTGACAGAATGAAGTTCCGTGACATTGCATCATGGACATCATTAATATCTGCTTATGCTATGACTGGTCAAGGTCGCAATGCTATCTTGCTCTTCAAAGAAATGCAAGATTCTGGTTTAAGTCCTGATTCCATTTCTTTTGTTGCTATTCTCTCTGCTTGTAGCCATTCGGGTTTATTAGATGAAGGCAAGATCCACTTCAAGCAAATGACAGTTGATTATAAAATAACCCCAAGGATTGAACATTTTGCTTGTATGGTGGATCTTTTAGGACGTGCTGGGAACTTTGAGGAGGCCTATAATTTCATCATACAGATGCCTTTGGAGCCTAATGAGAGAGTTTGGGGAGCTCTGCTTAGTGCTTGTCGCGTGTACTCTAACATGGATATCGGGCTTTTAGCAGCTGATAAACTTTTTCAGTTGGTTCCTGAGCAGTCAGGTTACTATGTGTTGTTATCTAATATATATGCAAAGGCTGGTAGGTGGAAAGAAGTAACTGCTATTCGATCATTAATGAAGAGAAGAAGTATTAGGAAAATGCCTGGAATCAGCAATGTTGAGCTGAATAACCAGATTTACACCTTTCTCGCCGGAGATAGATCTCACCCACAGTCAAAGGAGATATATGAAGAACTGGATGTATTGGTGGGAAAGATGAAAGAATTAGGTTATGTCCCTGAGACTGATTCTGCTCTTCATGATGTGGAGGAAGAGGATAAGGAATACCATCTAGCTGTACACAGTGAAAAGTTAGCTATTGTTTTTGCTATTTTGAATACCCAACCTGGTTTTCCAATCAGAATTACCAAGAACCTTCGTGTCTGTGGAGATTGCCACATTGCTGCCAAGCTCATCTCTAAGATAGTTGAGCGTGAAATCATTGTTAGGGACACTCATCGATTCCACCAATTCAAAGATGGGACTTGCTCTTGTGGAGATTACTGGTGATATTTGAGCCAATCTGATCAGTATCTAATTGAGACTCAACATTATTATTGAGGGACTATTTAAGGTTTTATGAGGTCAAATTTTCGATTGCATATTACCTGAAGCAACTATCATGAACTGCAAATTGGCAACTCTGATGATCCTGTATAAGACCCTACACAAAAAACGATCCTGTATATGTTGGCCTAAGAAGATTGAATGATATCTTGTTGAAGCAGTTTCTGATACTGGTATTGGAAGCTGCTGGGAAGAATTTCAAGACTTGAAGTTTTCTTCGGGGGTTATTACTGAGAATTGAGGTATGTGAAAAATTTGTGGTTAACACAATAAATTTGAATTTTCATTCTTTAGCTTTCAATTATTTATTTGATTATTTGTCGTTTGTTATGCTCCTTGTAACAGATGGAATGCTTCGTGTTAAAACCGCCAGTGAGTTTAATGCTCTCTTCATTGTGCTTTGATCTGATTGCACATATAGGATGTGTTTAGTAAGATCAAACAGGCATTACTGTGTCAAGTTCACAATTCTTTCAATTTTACTTGGTTGGCCCCTTTTGCGTTGCACGAAGTCTGAGTGATAAGTCAAATTGTTAATGACTTGTGAAATGTGAACAGTGTAACTTGTAAATTTTATATTTTATACTCCTTTGATCCTTATGTAGGGCCTAAATTGAGGAGTTGATCTTAGTTCTAAATGTAAGACCTATTTCTTATATTTATCAACATTTTCCAAAATTACTCATGTTGATGCTCCTTCAATGATAATCTACTAAGAAAGAGATGGAAGGAATTAAGGAAGATGATTAAGGTGTTTTACAAGAAACATGTCATATTAGTTCATGTAACTAACTTATTTAATCTAATTAAATTAAATAAATAAGTTTTATACTAAAGATATGAGGTGCAATAAATATTGAGAATTGATGATATTGGTTTAGCTTCTTACGTTTCCAGATATGCACTCATGCACCTGATCTGGCAGAAACAATTGTTGGTTTGATTTTGTCCTCTAATGACTTAGAACTCCAGGGGGAATGCTTATCGTTTCTTGGATTACAGTTTCAAAAAGATTAAAATTCTATATCTTTTACAAATTAGTCAAATTCTTAATTACTGAAGGAATATTTCTCTTCAATGTAGTATGCTAAACCATTGAGGCATCCTCTTACATTACAGCTCTTCGAAGTTTGCGTTGTCCTTTTGTCAATTTTGTTTACCTTGTTGAAATATATAAACTTTATGCGTCTTTATTTAACAAATTTTGTTTACTATAGCCGTAAAATGGAAATGATTTAAGGAGGTCCGTTTAGGTGTGCAAGGTTTATTTGGGATAACATTAAGGGTCTGTTTGGGAAGACGTTGGGGGGCAAAAAAAGTTCAGTTGGGACCCAAAAGCTCAATTGAGCAGAAAGCATGTGTTTGGGAAAGCATTCAGTGTTGATGGGCTTGTCTGAAAAAAGCAACTTCTTTGAGAAACTGCTTTGGGGGTGCTTTTTGGCTGTGGTTCTTACCATGAAAAAGAAAAATTTAAAGTTGCTTCTAGAGAACAGAGCCCATGAAAAAAAAAAAATTTAAGGCTGCTTACAAATAATATATATATAGTATTCAATAAGATTCATGCTCATTTCAATCATTTTTCATCTAAGTGGGCTTTTCAAACACTAATCCAAACAGATTTAAGGCTAGGACAAAAGCCACTTCTGTCACCGTCAATCCAAATACAAATCACATTTATACTTTGACTTTTATCTTACCTGGTTTTTCCAAAAGTTAGATTGCAAAAAAAAACTGCTTCTCCAACACTAACCCAAACAGGCACTAAGAACTCTTGGTAGTATGTTAAAAGAAAAAAAAAGATAGTTGCATGAAAAGTGATGTTTGGCATGACTTTGAGAAAAATTAATTATTTATCCAGAAGTTACTTTAAAGTTGAAGCAGTTTTTTTTTTACTTAATGCACCTATTTTAATAATATATAAGAATCTTTGTGTCATGTACTCCCTCTAATTCTATTTATAAGCAAATTTTTCCTTGATTGAGCAAAATAAACTGATAGTTAAAAGTAATAAATGTGTCAAAAATGTCATATTTTTTCCCCTATATATGCCTCTATTTATGAAAAGAGCATAAGAGAGAAATAGATAAAAAGTATGAGAGATAATGAGTATAAGATATGAGAGATAATGAATATTTAATAAGGGTAAAATAGAAAAAAGAAGCTTAAATTTTCAGACAAAAAGTGAAAGATGCTTATAAAAAAGACCAACCCTATGAGAGAGAAAGTTGCTTATAAATAGGATCGAAGGGAGTAACAAAGTTAACAATCCAAAATGTTGTATGTGTTTTTGCAATAAAGATCACACAATAATAATGATGTATCTCTGATATTGAAATAGATATTAGTTAGAAGAATTAGAATAGGAGAGGGAGGGAGGGAGGGAGGGAGGGAGGGAGGGAGAGAGAGGAAAGAATTAGACTTAGAGTTAAGAAGATAGAGAAGAGTCTAGAGAGGGGGGAGAAGAGAAAAGAGTCAAAAGAACAAGAGATCCTGTAAGGCAAGGGTAAGGTCATAGGTGGTTACACAATTAACAGTTAGTCAGAGGAACACAATTAATGCCGCTATGCTAATGCTACCCTATAACAGCTAATTGCTCTATCGCTAGTGCTGCTCATTCCTTCCCACTATCTAAACTAAAATTACAATGATACAACAATACCCCTCCCCAAAATATTCTTGCCTTTAAGGATTTGCCATTGCAAACTCTGGAAATTGCTGCTGCAACTTAAAAAGTGGCTGCCAAGAGGCTTCTTTGTCAAGGAGCCCCTTCCACTAGACCAGAACTTCAATGATCAACTTCTTACTCCTTCCCCTAGTCTGTTGGTTCAAAATTCTCTCTAGTTCAAGTGATAAGAGGAGGCTTAAGAAAATCTACTGGTAGGTGTCACTGCTTCACAGTAGGGTTGGGGTAAAGTTTCAAAATAGACACATGGAATGTAAGGTGAATCCGTGTCTCTGGAAGCAATTCCAAATGATAAGGCATAAGACCAATCCTTTCTATAACTTGATAGGGCTAAAATAATGTGGGGCTAATTTCTGTGAACTCTGAGAAATTGCATAAATTCGTCTATAGGACTGTAGTTTTAGAAAATTTGCTTAATTATGTTGGCTGTATGGTGTAGATAGTGCTTGAAAACACCCAAAACTTGCTATCTAGCTACAAAGCTACGATCCATAACCTCTAACATTGAATTATCAGGCAAATAAGGGCTATAAATAGGAGGTTTCTTACCATATAGGAGCTCATATGGTGTTGCCTTAGTGGTTGAGTGGAATGATGTGTTATACCACCACTCATAATGTGAGAGCCATGTGCATCACTCCTTAGGTTTTTCCTAGCACATGCATCTCAAATTATAACGTCTAATCCACTCCCAAAACTTGTCAAAATTCCTTCCAAATGTCGCTCAAAAAATTGGGTCTTGATGGATTATATTTTCTAAAGGTGACCATGTAGCTTATACGCTTGGTCCATGAAAATTTGAGCAAAGGAAGCTGTTGAAAAAGGGTGAGAGAGAGCCACAAAGTGAGCATACTTGCTCGTCCTATCAACAATCACCCATCATTCCCATTCAACTTAGGAAGCCCTTTATAGTGTTAGTTAAAAGAATTAGAATAGAAGAGAGAAAGAGGGTTAGGTTGAGGATCTTTAGGCTCTAATACCACTCTCTGATATTAAAAGGGATTAGTTAGAAGAATTAGAATAGAAGAGAAAGAGTTAGGCTGAGGATCTTTAGGCTCTGATACTACTGATATACCTCTGTTTGTTAGAAGAATTAGTATAGAAGAAAGAAAGACAAGGGAAGAATTACAATTACAATTATAATTAAAGACAGATAAGAAGAAGATAAAGACAAGTCAAGAGAGGTAGATTCAAGAGAGAGAAGAGAGAACCAGAGATTCAAAATGTGCACTGTTATTCCATATCGCAAAATTGGTCTATTATAATAGGGAGATTCCTATTTATAATAAGGCAGGGGTAGGGTTATAGGTGGTTAAAACAATTAGCAGTTAGTTATAGAAGTACAACTGATGCTATGATAGAATACAGGGGTGAGTAATTAGTTATTTGGTGCGGTTTTCGATTAAAACTAGAATAACCAAATAAAATGGTTTATAGAAACCGATCTGAAACTGAAATATATCAAATAACTGAACTGAATTAACCGACTTATTTCGGTTCGGTTTCGGTTAAAATAGAACTAATACAATTGTTCCTTACTTTTGACTTCAAACTAATGGAATGTTTTGGTTTTTAGTCTAACAATGATGCAAATAAAGGTACACAACCAATGGAAAGCTTCCTTTTAGGTTTTAAGGCTTAAAATATATTGGGATGGGTTTAGAAATATGGTTTGGGCTTTAGTTTCATATAATATATTATACATATATAAAAATATTAAACACATTTCAGTTTTTTGGTTAAAAACCAAAATTTGTTCTCCTAACCGAACCAAAAACTGAAATTTAAGGAAAATAAGAACCGAATCGAAACTGAAAAACCCAAAATGCATTCGATTCAATTCGGTGATCAATTGCGGTTCGGTTTTGCTCACCTTTAATAGAATACCACGGCCTTAGTTTGTTTATTCTAGGAGGCACAAAACTATAAAGGAAGGGTAGTTATAGGGATAATATAGTAATTTAGGATTATTATGTCAGTTGGTTAAGTTAATTGTTTTCTTTTATCTCTTATTTAGTAGTTATGCAGTTATGCTTTTCTAATTATTGTCAGTTAGAGTTATGAGACTATATATATGTTTATTGTAAGTTATTTCATATTAGGAAAATATAATCCTGTAAATTATTGTATCTTGGCTAGAGTTTTCAGATTCTGGCTCTAGATTATTTTCTTTTCTTCTTGTTGCTGAACCTTGAGATATATAAGGTCTCCCATTTTGGTATAAGAGAATTCGATCTTTGAACCATTGTGAGTTATGGCCAACAATTGTAAGAAAAATCAAACCACTGATTTTGGCATCCTTAATCAAGATGCAAAATCTTCCAAATCTAAAGAACCTGAAACTCCATCAACTTTTGAGGAGATAACTCAACAATTAGTGTTTTTGGTGAACAAAATTCAGAGTATGGATACAAATATGAATGAGATAAAGAAACAAAAGTAATATACCTTCATATTGGATCAAACAGGAAAAGAAGCAAGCGAAAAACATGCTAATGTGGAAGACGACAAATTTGATAGTCCTTGGTGGAGTATGAACCCACATCGACATCCTCAATCCAAAGTGGACTTTCCAAAATTTGAGGGTGGTGATCCCAGAGGGTGGATGATAAAGGCTAAGAAATACTTTAGATATTACCATACTCCAAAAGACTTGAAGGTGGAAGTGGCAGTAATGAACTTTGAAGGAGATGCTTTAGACGCATTTACTTGGGTGTCTTCCAGTCGTACCATTCATTTTTAGGAAGATCTAATTCAAGTCTTTCAAGAAAACTTTGGACCAACAGAATTTTGAAACCCCGATATCTTCTCATGTGAGACAAGGCAGATGGGGAGTGTAGAAGAATACAAGAAGGAATTTATCTGTAGATCATCACTTGTACAAGGATGGCTAGAATTCTGTTTGCTCGCAGTTTTTATCAATGGCTTGAAAGATGAATTGAAACCTGATGTTAAAATTTAGAAACCTAGGACCATTTATAAAGTCACTAGTTTAGCCCCAGAATTTGAAGCTAAACTCGCAATGCAATAATCACTAAAATCTTTTTCAATATTTAATAATTCCCACAGATTTAATGGTGGAGCTAATTACTGAGATTCTAAAAGATCCTTGCCACGTTAGATGGGGGTATGATTCAAAATTCAAACTTGGCAGTTACACCATATCTTAAATTGATGATATTTACGGGATCGTCTAATATTCCACTCAATGAGCAAGCAGTAGCTTACGCATATTCTAAAAAGCAATATCGGCGTGAAAAGGTTGTGTTTTGGGTGTAGGAACAAATTCATGCTTGGTCATCGTTACAAAAATACTACCTTGAGACTAATGGAGATTGCAGAGGAATCTAGTGCTAAAGAAGGCAATTTCTAAGTTGATGAAGGCGCACAACCAAAACCTTATGATTCTACCTTGTATGATACAAAAATACTACCTTGTCTGATACTTTGTCGTATATATTGATAACTTTATTTGGACCTGTATGTTCTGGGTAAACTTGGATTTAATGATTCTACTCGATTCAGTTTTTCTTTGGTTTCCTATCTTATACATATGAATCTGGAGATCATATGAATTCGGAGATCATTCTTGTCTCTGTGTTTTTTTTGGTTTCTCTGTTTTTCTATCCTTATTCATGCATTCTGTGATTATATATTATTCCAGATACATTTCCTTGTCAGAAACATCCTTATGCGTAGGGAATATAGAAACTTTGAAATTTTAGTTGGGTCACCGTAGTTTTAGGCCACAAACTGATTAAATAATGAACAGATTCATGATTCTATGCCTCTGTTATTATTGCAGAAGTTTGCTTAGTTGTGTTTAAATTTTTTTCTAAGTTGTGTGGCTACATGAAAAACTTGCGTCTTTAGACCATGAAAGATATAAATAGTATAGAAAATTTTTTTTAGGCAACAAAACTGGTATTGACGTGTAGAGAAGAAAAAAAAAAGAGTTCAATGACACCAAAAGCATTAAATTCTCTCATTAGAATGAAGAGGAAGCAGTGAAACGGACCCATCGGCTTCGATTCTTTTGAACTGGGTCATGCCAAAAAAAAGCCATTTTATCCCTTAAAATTGGTCTCATCGTGTAGGTCTAGAAAAAACTAAGATATTGACACCAAGAACGCCCAAAAAGGAGGCCGGACGACGGAAATATCACTGGAAAACGATTCGGGTCCGACGAACCCGACCTGTCCCCTAAACGACGTCGTTTCGATTGAAACGACACCTCCTCACCGTTTAATAAAATTGTGCGTTTCAATTGTTTTAAAAAAAATCTGTTGGGTTATGCAATGTTTTTAGGCCGAAGTTAAATAAAAAAGGGTCTTTTGGACTCTATTTTGTTGGGGCGACCAGTTTAACATAAAAAAAATGTGTTTGGAGCTGGGCTAGTGAGCATTGTTTTTCTTGGGCTGTAGTGTTTAACAAAAAATTATGGACTTGAGCTGGATGGATTTGTGTCACATTAAAAAAAAAACCAGTGGGCTTTTCTGTTTTATTTTAATTTATTTTTTCAATTCCTCACTCTTTTAGGGACGTGTGAAGGGGTATTTGAACTCCGATTGAGACGCAGTTGGTTTCTAAAAATCTCTAAATTCATTATCTATATTTAGACATATGATTTGTTTATTTTAAAACAAGTTTGGATATATTTTAAATGCTTTTCAATGTTATAATAGTGATTTTTTTTATGTGCTTAAAATTTCTGAAAATATTTGTAATGGTTTATCTTATTTTTATTTGAGATAGATATGATTTAAAAGTTTTTTTAGAAGCACTAAATCAAAATATTTTAGTCTTTTGAATAATGTTTTTATTGAAAAACATATATCTAAACTTGAACTTGATGACTTTAGAAAATAAATAAGTTTTTTAGTTAAAGCCATTGAATGTTGTTCCAAACATAAATTACTTAGAGAAATGTGAGCCTCTGAGTAACAGATGAGATAGGGATTTTTTCAATTGAAATATGAAATTGAGTGACAATCTAGAAGGAGAATATCTTGATAGAAGATTAAGATGAAAGAATCCAAAGTAAGGTTATAATTAATCCTGAAATGGAATAAGACGAGCAATTAGAAGAGAACTAGGAAGATCAGTCCTAAGAGGTACTTGAATCTCCTGAATCTTGAGATGGCAAGATTCGAATCTAGAGCAACCTGAAAGGAGGTAAAAGCGAAGGATCAAATACTGAAGAAGCAGTATCAGATCAAAGTGAAAAAAAATTTCAAATGGAGAGATTTCTTAATGTCCAAACTCTTGATCATGGTAGAGTTCAGGAAAATATTACTCCTTCGATAAAGAGTAAAGGCCAAATCTTAAGTGGAGAATAAAGTCTTAAGCCAAGTCCAAATTCCCAATACTTGAAACTATAGAGTTTTAAAAAGAAATACAAAATGTTTCTATTAGTAAACTAATATAGTTTGAATAGATATATGGGATATTTCTTTTAGAAAATTTGAAAGATTGTTGAAATAATAGGAGACACAAAATTCTTGCAACTTTAGAAAAATAATAGATGTTGAGAACCAGTCAAACTAGGTTTGAAAAGCATAGAGACTTAATTCTTTAGAGGAAGTATTTTTGACGGGAAATTAAAATGTACATAAATGAAATGTATAGAGAACTTAGAAAAACTATTAAGTTTTTCCAACTCCCAGATAAGAGGTTAATAAGACATTATGAATATAATGTAATGAAAATATGAAGAAGTCAAAATACCCTTTATGAGTGAGAGCTCTTGAAAATACCCTTTATTAAAGAATGGTGCTTGAAGAAAAAAAAGCTCATAAGTAACGCAATTGGATTTAAGGTCCAAAGAAATGGCTTAAGAAGACTCATCTCTTGTACAAGAGAATTAAATTAAGATTCTTAAGCGGTTCAAAATAAGTGAATACAATCCCATGGATACCCCAATGACTTTAGGAGTGAGTTTGAGTCTTGATAAATTTTCCTGACTAAACCAATTAAGAAGATAATGGAAAAGAATATCCATATAGATATTTTAGCAGTGTGATGTATACAATGATATATACAAGACCAAATATATACTCATGGTAGGACTTGTAATTCGGTACTAGTCCAACCATTGTGAGAGACATTATATGGTTTCATAGAAGGGTCCTGAGATACACCTTGATTATGCATATTCAAAGTATGTGTTGTGGTAGTACAAGAGGCTATATGGCTGGTAATGTTCATAGAGCATGAGAGATTTTGAAAAAAGAGAATTCAAATATAGTGTTAAAGCATGGTGAATGCACATAGCCATTGCCTAAATAAAAGACTCTAAGCATAATAGATAGACTAAATGTAAAGGTATAGCTATATGAGAGATGTCATAACGCACAAAGTTATTGTTAAATAACGTATTCATATGTAAAGTCCCCTAACTAAGCCCAATGACCAAGGGCATATATGAGAAACATGTTAAATTTTTTGGCATACATATAGTATGGAGTAATGATACTTCATTTTGGCTTTTAATGTGTGTGTAAGTATACAATATCTAGTATGTCGTACAGGTTGGTGAGGTCGTCTTTCTTACACAAGTGACTGCCTTTGACATTCAGGAGAAGTGTGTAAAGATGAGACAATTGTGTTCACCAGTAAAGTAGCAAAAGTGCTAATATGGTAGAGAAGAAACACAAACTATGTCGCCTCAACTTAAAGTATAGTAAGTCGAGATGAGATCCTTGATTGTAAAAATATGGATCAAATCATGGAAATCCACGTCCATGATACCTGTTGCTAGACAACAAATTCTTCAAAATTGACGTCATGTAATATGAGTGGAGTTGGGGAATTTGAGTTTAGATACTGGGAGTGTACAAACTTATGTCTACACGGTGTTAATGACAAAATCAAACGACATATGCTCTTAAAGTATAAGAGTAACGCAGTAGTATGTGATTCATACCACATGTGCTAAAGAACCCACAAATAAGAAGCAAGTAAATAGATCCTTGCTTCATTATTGTGTGAGTCCCAGAAAGCTTAACCCTTCATTGATGTCCTTTAACTTTGACATTATCATAGAAATATGTTTCAACGTATGCTACTTTAGCATTTTGTCCTATGATCATGATTGATGCGATCTAAAGGCATTATGTTAGGAAAGTGGTTTATACATATCAAAGTGACATATGGGCGAAAGAAAAATTATTACCTGACATATACACACCTATGTTGGTGTCTAAGACCGGTCCCTTATGATATTATTTTGTAGTTTTATAAGTGTAGACATTATGCATATGAGAAAGGAAATCTGAGTTTTATACTGACTCAAGAGGGATTAAATTGGCCATGAATAAAGTGTATATTGGTAAATCTAGGACATTCGAACATTATATTAATATCGAGTTGTACTACAGGGCTGTCTTGTGCTGATCTTTGTAAAAAAGGGATTTCTAGTACAAATCACCCAAATGGAGATATCATGCTCACGCGGTCACGGTAAAAATGGAGATATCATGCTCACGCGGTCACGGTAAAACACCTAGTATGAAAGAAGTAAGAGAAAGAGACTTGACCCATAACATCTAATCCATCAAATATGAGTGAGAAATGTTGGAATATACTAGTCTATCCTTGATGGATTAGGGCCCAAGCCCAATTCAAGAAGGGCTTCATGGAAAGACATGGGTTATAAAGAGTCATACCCTTTGTGTTTTAAAGGTTATATCTATTCATATGTGACCTTACGTATACTATATATATAGGGTGTGGGATTAAGGGAGAAGGCTAATGAAGAATACTACACACAATTCTCTCTCTAAAAGATTCTCTCATAAGAATGTTCTCTTCTCTTCCTCTCTTGGGTGTATTTGCTATGTAGCGTGATCAGGGTCCGTATCGGTGCTCTGGTTTCGTGTTGGTACTTCAGCGAGTCAGTCGGATTCCAGGTACGCCCAAAATTCTTACAATTCCCAACTCTAGCAAAGCTTTAATTTTCAGATAGATGAAGGAAATGAAGAAGAAGGAAGATTATATAAGTATTTAGGATTACAAAAGTCTCTTACACTCTTCAATGGTGGAATGGACAGGAAGTAACGTTAGATGGAGAGGGGCACAATTTGTTTTTTGAAAAAGGATTTTCAGGTTTCAAAATGTTGAAAAGCACCTCAGGTACAAGAAAACCTATTTGGATTCCCTCTTATATTTGCTCCATCGAAGACAGAATCCGCCAGCAAAAGACGACTTTGCCTAAAAAGCCATCCTTGCTGTCTGTGGAAATTGGCAATGATCGGGAGGAAGATGGTGTTGGTGGCGGGAGCGGGAAAGAAGCGTTTTGAGTTTTTACTTTTTTGTTTGTGACTTTTTTCACACGCTAAAGGATAATTTAGTCTTTTTAATTTATCTTTTAGAACTTTTAGGCAAAACAATAATTCCGGGAATCACTTAAGGTTAAGGTTGGTTTGTGTTGGTAATTTCCTTTAGCCCAACTCTGATTTTATTTTATGGATTAGGTTGAACATATTCTTTATTTTTTTGGCCCAGTAACATTTTTTTGGATAACGTTTAAGTTGAATGTAATAGGCCTAGCATATTCTAAAACCTTTGATTTGAGACCCAAAACTAAATTTCATTACCCAGTGAAAGCGTTATGCGTGAGGTTTAAAGAGAACAACTCAATGCTTCAGATGGCCAATTTAGTGTCCGTGCTGCCTACACATTCATATCTACTCAGCGGGATGGGAACGGTCCGACTCTGTAGAAGAAAGTGTGGCGATTACCTGTTCCAGAAAAAGTGAAGATGTTCCTTTGGCAGGTCATTCATGAGAGATTACCGACCAATTCTCTCAGAGCTAGGAAAGGGTTATCAGTCACTGATGAGTGTCCATTTGAGTGTCACCAAACAGAGACTATTTTACATATTCTTCGTGATTGTGAGATGGCGAGGGAAGTGTGGTTACATTTTATTCGTCCTAACACCCGATTTCGATTTTTTTGTACTTCTAATTTGCAGGTATGGCTCAAGGAGAATATGTCTCTTCCTCTGGGAAAGACTTATTATCGTCGTTGGCCATGGGTCTAGATTTTCAGTACCCTATGTTGGTTGTTGTGGAAGAGCCGATGTAAGGGAGTCATGGAAGGAGTTCGAGTTCAGGCCAAGGATATCATTCACGGAGGCATGTATCAACTCACGGAGTCCAATCTCTCTGACAGTATGAAGCATCAGCTCTTCTGTTTCACCGACGCCGAGGACCGCAATTGGCGACTCCCACCAGAAGGATATGTTCGACTGGATGTTGATGGCTCAATCAACAGTCATGGCAATGCAGCTTGTGGAGGATTGGTTCGTGATGACCGAGGCAAATGGGTCGTTGGGTTTCAACGTAAGCTAGGGTTTGCTCAATCAATTACCGCAGAACTTCTAGCCTTGCTCACAGGTCTACGACTGTGTAAGCAGTGGGACTTTCTTAAAGTCACTGTGTATACAGATTCGCTAGAGACATACCATTTGGTCATGAGAGATGGTGGTGGCAATCATCCATTACGAACAGAGATTCATGAGATTCGAGACTTGCTATACTCAGAATGGGACGTTGAATTGCGCTATGCTCCAAGAACTACGATTAGGTGTGCTGATTACCTAGCACGGGATGCTCATTGCTTACTTCAGAACATGGTAATTTTGCCAGTTCCTCATTCAGGTTGTACTCCCTTACTTAGGGCAGATCTTGATTCTTCTTTTGATGTGGGTCATGTAATGTAATTCGTACTTTCTAAGGTAGCTTGGCCATTGCAATATCAAAAAAAAAAAAAAGAGAGAGAACAACTCATGATTCAATATTAGGATCTCTTTCAACTAGATATTTTAATATTTTTCCCTCATTCAATGGACAAAAGACATAATAACTTAAATTGCTTAAAATTGTATAATTTCTAACATTAGAACACTATTAAATTGCCCATGATTTGGTTTGCTCAAATGATAAAAATGGTGTAGGATGTAAATATAAATTAAAGGCTTAAAATATCTTTATGTAACAAAAAACATATCAATAATATATCAACTAAAATACATAGAAAACCACAATATTCATGAATTATTATTAAACGAGTAACATAAGTCTAGCAAAATATCAATTCATGTGACATGGATAGTAAATAGTGTTTTGAATTATATGTGTTTAATCATTTGAGTTATTAAGAGATTTGAATGTGAATTATTTAAAATTAAATTATATAATACTCAAATGTTTCTTCTCGTGCGAGGCACAGCGCACGTCATTCATTGCTGTAGCTGATTCTTTCACAATCAAATACTAACCCAAGTTTGTAGAATAGAAAAAAGCAAAACAAGATAATTTTGATTATTTAGCAATGGTTTGTATCCCAAATGCTAATATAAAACCCAAGTATATGTATGAGCAGATTAACAGATTTGCATTACCTGAATGCCCAATGGTTTGGCGTACTTCATCAAAAGAAAGATGATCCAATGATTCAGTGAAGAAGATTCTGGCTAATTTGTAAAAGAAAAGAATTTTAATGTTCTAGTGCCATCATGTCATAATCACCTTCGTCATCGTTTTCTTGAAACTCTTCTTCCCGGGGGCGATCGGCATCAAAAAGGAAAGGTGCAGCTTCTCGAGTTTTCTGATCTTTTTTGTCGTTCATCTCTATCACTGAAACAATCCTTTCTGTAATACGGTTCTCCACAGTTTCAGCTCCAACTCCTTGAGTCTCTAATCCAAGAAGTGATAAGCATTCTCCTTGGAATTCCAAGTCATTAGCGGACAAAATCAACCCAGCAATTGTTTTTCCCAGATCAGGGGCATAACTGCATATCTGGAATTGAAAGAAGCCAAATCAATATCATCAATATTTGAATATTTAATAAAACTTACAACAGGACATACAGGAGGCTTCACCTTAGTAGCACGGGCACTTAAAAGAGCTCCTGCATGCTTTTCCTTCAAGTCATCCAATGAAAGTTTAATGGATCTTTTAACAAGATTCCTATCAATTTGAAACGTTTTCCCTGGTGCTCGTATCATGGTCTTACCAAAATGTCAAGGAAGTTTATCACATATAAATTAAGAAATTATAGGCACATCACTGTTGCATGTTACAAATATTCATTCTTAAATAAATATGGAGAAATATGTCCTCCCGTTTATCCACATGTTAATCTGCTATAAGCAAGATATTTTTTGAAATGTACTTTTACTATAAGCAAGATATAAAGTGCTATTTCCATACTGAAATATGAGCTACTTTCTGTGCAATAATTTGCCTGTTAAAGCAAAGCATCAAATAATTTCTCAGAAGAAGCTGGATATTGTTGATGATAGGAGTGAAGCACAATATCAATGTGGGTATCCTTTGGCAAGTTTTCCCATTCTAGTAATGCACAGCCATCTTGCTGCGCTATACCTGCTAAATTCAAACCATATTTTCTCCAGTAAACACTCTTCAACGCCTTCATAGATGATTGAGGAATTGTACTGGGTGAGAAATCTTTGAAATAGGAAACCTGATATTGGATATGGTTATCATTAATTGGAGAATAAACGGAATCTGAGAAATAACAAACATAGAATGTCCAAAAAGTAGAAAAAATAAATGAAGGAAAATCTCACTTCTTCAGAAAATATTGTCTTATACTTGGATAATATTCAGCATATTGTAAACATGTTTGATAGGTGATTAATCTTATAATTATCATCAATGTCAGCGTATCATTAACATCTATGACAATGCAAATCTTTTCCAGTAACTCTGTACCAGATATTTCCATGACAATATTTGGCTAATTTCTGATATATTAGTGTTGGAAGTAATATCCATAAACTAACTTTTACAAACCTATCCCCCCCCCCCCCCCCAAAAAAAAAAATAAAACTAACTTTACGAACTTTACCATGGAACTAAGCTGCCTTCCCAAACTACCAAAAGATAACGAGCATACAAAAACTAATGCCAGATATCCTAATTTGTCTGTGTGTATACACACACTATTGGTAGACTTGCTTGCACGTAAATGCTATTGATAATTATTCCATGTTCAATACAAAACAGAACTGAACTTATAGCTCAAGAAATATCATGAAGAACCTCTGTTTTGTCACCACTTTCTCTCAAGCATGTGGTGTTGTCCTTTGATATATCACTTATTACTATCACTGCTTCCATCACCAGTTCATTTTCCGTGCAGCATGCTCGTCCAATTCCAACCTTGAGATGCTCCCTAACAAAGGCCCACAGAGTAAATCGTTCCAAAATTATCAGTACATGACTTGTGAATCTAGAGATTATTTTCTGATTACCATGAAAATGAAGATTTTGAACATCTCAGAGAATTATGGATGAAGAACAAAGTTTCTGACTTCCACTTTTACTTAATGTGAGACTTCTTTGTTTCAGTAAATATTGCGAGATATTTTAACTTCAAATATATGTGATATTACATATTAACATTATGTCTGGTTCAGCGGAAAGAACCTTTAAACAGCAATACTTCTGGTAAAGGAGTTAACTGATTTGCTGTACCAGATAATGCGACATAAATGCATGAAACTGAATTTTTTTACCATGAAACGTACATTGATTACATTCTCTGTGTTCATTTGAAC